>LR753537.1:0-89067 GCA_902729485.2 Mus minutoides | reverse complement strand
AGAGAGAGAGAGAGAGAGAGAGAGAGAGAGAGAGCCCATTTAATGTTAATTAAGCAGCCACTTGTGATCCACATGCTAACCTGTATTCTTAGGCCTGGGTAATACATTTCCTGAAGGAATTCTCAAATGCTAGGAACATGTGAAAATCAAGTCATAACATTTGATGAATGAAGACCATTTTTCGGGAGCAAGGTAAAGAAGTGGCTAATACTGCAAAAGAAATGGGTGCATTTGGGGATGTTTCCACAGAGGAAGTGAAGCAGGTCTTGCAAGCTTAATAAATTGCATCAAACAGAGGTGACAGCAAGCTAGACTAGGTCTTCATCATTTAGTTCTGAAAGTACATGAGCAAGCATATGGGGTTGAGAATAACTTGGTTCGGCTACATCATAAAAAGCATATTGAGAGAGAAAGAGAAGCACACTGAGCAAAAAGAGTAGGACTGTGGACAAATTGTAAAGATGGTTATTATGGTATAGACCTTGTGCTACAAAAAAAGGGAAATTAAACATGTTAAAGAAAAGATACGGCATGTGAAAGTCGATAAATACACAAGAAAAGATCAAGTATCAATAAAGTAACAAACACATTTCTATATTTTTATAACAAACTGATAGCTTGCCGCCCAGACAGGGAAAGAACCACCGATGGTTTGTTTGTTTGTTTGCTTGCTTGCTTGCTTGTTTTTCAGGCTTAATTATTCTTACATTTGGAAGGAATTGAAATCCTTGCATGGTGCTGGATTTGTTGAGACACAGTGTTGACCAGGAGAAGAGTAGATGTGGCCCCCTGAGAGGTTCCCTTGCAGGGGGACCGGCAATGAGCTTGTGAAAGCAATCAGCACACGTGATTCTACACCTGCAGGTTAGAGAGCTGCAGGGGCTCACAGCAGATCCCACGACAGACTCAGTTCACCAAGCTCACACCTACCGAGCTCAAGGAAGTTACCTTTCACTACGGTAGCAGAACTACATTTTCTTTTTTTGAGCTATGTGGATGGCATTTACCGGTGAATGTAGGGTTCAGTAACCCCAATATAAAGTATTGTGATATCGGCAAGATATATATTTCTTTTTGGCTTTTCGAAACATTTGAAAATTGCTGAGAACCATTGCATTTTGCTGGAGAAGAGAAACAGTCAGGCTTTTCTCAGCTGGAGGCTTTGAAATGTATGGGCTCACTGGTGAAAAAGGACAGATGGCTGGGCTAATGTTAGTAATTGCAGAGGAAAAAAACCGGTCCACTCTTGACCTGAAAATGCAGAAGAATCTCTTCCTTTTTTAACTTTTCTGGTGACTGTTTACCTTAAGTCTTAGTTATGCTAGAATTGGAGAATAGCCTGTAAGAGTTTCCTAAGAACATAAATACTACAGCACACCTTTATATATGACTGTTAGGGCATTTAGTTAACGGCTCACTTAGCCAATCTTATCCTATTCGTGAATCATTGCAGACTTTAATTAGAAACTCACATGACATTCCACAGGAATGAAAGAGCAGGTTACCCTCATTGAGAAAGTAACTTAACTGGGGCCAGAGAGATGGCTCAGTGGTTAAGAGTACTGACTACTCTTCCTTAAAGGTCCTGAGTTCAAATCCCAGCAACCACATAGTGGCTCACAACCACCCTTAATGAAATCTGATGCCCTCTTCTGGTGTGTCTGAAGTCAGCTATAGTGTACTTAAGATATAATAAATAACTCTAAGGAAAAAAAAGTAACTTAACCATCCAGCATAAAATATTGAAATGTTTTCATTGTTTGGAATCTCATACATACATATAGTGAATTTTGATCCCATTCACCATTCATTCCCTCCTCTCAAATTTCTCTGCCATCCTCTACTACAGCCTTCCCCTCCCAACTTCATATGTTCCTCTTTTTTTGAAGCCTACTGAATACACTTCATCTTCTTGAATGTGCATGTGTGCAAGACCATCTACTGGAGCATCAATAGTCTCTCAGGAGCTGCATTCCTGAAGAAACCCATTCTCCTTCTCAGCAGTCATCCGTTGTCAGGATCTCAATACAAAGTGCATGACCTCCCAGCACCCTGGAACCCAGTCAGGGTGGAGCATTAGGAGCCCTTCCTCCATTCACAATGGTTTTCAGACTGAGCTGGTCTTGTACAGGTCTTAGGCGAAGTCACGGCTCTTGTGAGTTCATGTAGGTAATGGGTATGTCATGTCCAGTAAATATTGTTTTTCTGCCCATGTCCACTACTTCTGGCTCCCACATCCTTCTGTTCCCTCTCCTGCTATGATCTCAGAACAAAGGGCGGAGTGGTAGAAAATAGAAGTGCTATTCCGAGCTTCAAAGTCTCCTGCTCTCTGCATGTTGAGCAGTTGCAAGTCTCTGGTTAATTGTTATCTATTGCAAAAGGAAGCGTCACTGAGGAGGGTTGAGAGATTTACTCATCTCTGGGTAAGACGTGAACTTATAGGGCATTTTAATAGTACATCCATTTAGCAGAATGATTTCATTAGGTTATCCCCCCACCCCCGTCTCATGATCTAGCCAATGGGTTAGAGCGGTTGGGGGGAATGTGTGTTTGGGAAGGACAGTTAAAGGTACCATGCTTGAGCTCTATCTTGTGAAGTAGGGTTTAAAGCAAATATGAAAGTGGTTGGTAACATCTACAATGTCATGCCCTTACTGAACCAGAAGTCATTTCTTGCCAGAGGTCCGTTGTGATTGTACCTCACAGAATTTATAGCTAAATATAACTGTTGATTATTTTGCCCATGGCAGAGGGTATCTTCTTCCAGCACTTTGAAAGATAGACAGTAGGGACGAAGCTTCCCAATGGGCACACTACATAGTTGGTTTCAGCAATGGGCCTTTCCAGTAAGTTCTAGAGAGTGTCTGGAACAGTGACAGTACTCTGTAATGTTTAAGGGAGTCCTTGGGATGCCAATGGACAAAATGTTGGAAAGAAGTAACCCATTGCTACCAATCCAATGGGGTTTTATTTGATAGCCTATTGTATCTCAAAAACAACAATTGTCCCCACTATTGGGTCACCATTTAAACTCCTCTTTCTTATGTATATGAATATATGGTATTAATTTTCCTTATGAAAAGATTTTTATGAGATTGTTTTTTTTTTCTTAAAACTTGTCTTTGAGACATTTTTATTTACTTTTAAGATTAAAAGTTTATAACTACCCTCTTCTCTCTCCTCTCTCCAAACCTTCCTGTATATCCTCCTTGCTCTCTTTCAATTCATGGCCTCTTTTTCATTATCTGTTGTGGTGTGCATATGTGTTTATGTATATACATGTATATCCCTGAATAAAACCTGTCCAGCCTGTGTCTTGTTACCTGTTTGTATGCATTTAGGGCCCACCATTTGGTGTGTTCTTCTCTGAGAAAGGCTGTTTCTCCTTCTTTCAGCAGAAATTAGTTGCCTTGGTTCTTTGTGTAGAGTTGAGGCCTTTTCCCTGTTTACTTTGGCATAAAAGACACTTTTTAATATTAACCACTGCCCTTTCATGTTTGGGGCATAATATTCTATTAGGTCATTAAAACTGCTGGAAAAAAAGTCCCAAACACTGACTTGGGTCTTAAATAACAGAAAATTATAGCCACACATTCTAGAATCTGGAGTTCAGAGATCAAAGAGTGGCCAGAGCTGGTTATTGCTTGAAGGCCAAGCAGAAAAGCCCCATTCATCCCTCTTGCTTGGTTTTTGGTCATCTTCTAGTGATCTTTAATATACATTGGTTCATAAACATTTCATCTGGCTC
Organism: Mus minutoides; assembly: GCA_902729485.2. Lineage (NCBI taxonomy): Eukaryota > Metazoa > Chordata > Mammalia > Rodentia > Muridae > Mus > Mus minutoides. Next base: position 85,319 of record LR753537.1, on the reverse strand, counting down.
TCTGCCCTTATCATCACAAGACATTTCTTTTGTGTGCTCAGTCTCCAGCTGTCTCCATTTCATGAGAACATTAGTTTTATTATGTTAGATTAAGTCTTAATTTACCCATTTTAGTTTAATCTCCCTAAAAAAGGTACTTCTAAATAGTTATATTTGGAAATAGGATGAGTTGGAAATAAAACATATGAAATTTGGAGGCATCTTATGCTACCCCCAAATTAATATTCTCTGAGTTAAACTGCACACTTTCCCCATAGTAACAAAATGTCATCACCTGTGCTATGTCACCATATTATTTTTTAGACCCAGATTGCGTGCACATATGTATGTACAGATTGTTTTTATTCTACACGGCCTCTACTTAAGCACCAAGATGATTGTAATGGTCAAGATTACTATCTGAATATGAGATGCACAGTGGACAAGTCTGAAAAGCAGCTCTATCCCCTGAACAAATAATATATTTCTCTGAGATTGACCATGAGGCTGTAGGCTTCAGTTCCAATAGACTTGCTCTCTCTGTGTGACCTTTCCCTACTGACCATGATATTTTAATTGCACCTCAAGAGTCTGAACCAAAAAGATCCAGAAGAATTTGGCAATTTAAATTTAAAAATATCATAAAGCCAGGAGTGTTATGAGCTTATTTGTTGACACCACCAAGCCAAGGCCTTGAACACCTGTGGGGAAGGTCTTTATGCTTTTCTGATTCCTTCCCTCCTATGCCCAACTTCTTAAATTTCAGTAAGATTCTGTATAATTATCACTGACTCTGCCTAAGCCTCTCAGGGTGACATGCTTTTAAATGTGACCCAGAAGACCTTAACACATGGAAGTATCTCTGCAGTCCTAGTGTCTGTTGGTCACTTGTAGTCATTTAATACACCTGAAATTGTGTACTTTATGATGAAAGAGGGTACTCATAGTTATTATTAGATCATATCAATAATATCAATGAGAATTCAGAGACAAATGTAAAGGAGTTTAAGGTAGAATTTACCTGTCTTCCTGGGGGTGGGGAGGATAAAGAGGTAAAAGCATGCCTTTCATCAATGTTGGTCCTATTATCTGTTTGTTTGTGTGTTTGTTTGTTTGTTTAATGACTTAATGGACTATCAAGTTGCTTTTCTAACTTTAAAGTTGCAGAAAATAGAATGGAATGCATCAAAATTGAGAATCTTTATTGATGAACAATGCATCTTTTTTATTAAATATTTTCTTTATTTACATTTCAAATGGTATCCTCTTTTCTAGTTCCCCTCTGAAAATCCCTATCCTCTCCCCCCTCCCCTTGCTCCCCAACCCACCCACTCCTGCCTCCTGGCCCAGGCATTTCCCTATACAGGGGAATAGAACCTTCACAGGATCAAGGTCCTCTCCCCCCATTGATGACCAACTAGGCCATCCTCAGCTACATATGCAGTTAGAGCCATGAGTCTCTTTGTGTTTTCTTTGATTGTTGATTTAGTCCCAGGGAGTTCTGGGGTTTCTGGTTAGTTTGTATTGTTGTTCCTCCTATGGGGCTGCAAACCCCTTCATCTCCTTGGGTACTTTCTCTAGCTCCTTCACTGGGGACCCTGTGCTCCATCTAATGGATGACTGTGAGCATCCACTTCTGTATAAGTCAGGCACTGGAAAAGCCTCTCCGTAGACAGCTATATCAGTCTCCTGTCAGCAAGCTCTTGTTGGCATCTACAATAGTGTCTGGGTTTGCCCTGGAAAGAGTACATGGGTTTCATTCAGGAGCCTTTGTTGCTAATGTTTGCTTCTGTCTTCCATAGAGACACAAGTTATTACGTAGGAAAATCACCATGCCAAACACAATCACTTAAGCAGAGAAGTCTGTTCTATGTACCACTCGTTTTCATCCAAGGTTTCCCTTGGTACCCAGACTTCATCCAAGACCACTTTAGGTTTTTGATATTATTTGTGTGTGTGAATAAATATCAAGATTGGAATACTATTTATTTTCATAATTGCATTAAGTTTCCATAAAGTAACTCCTGTTAGATTTATCTTTTACAATTCACTGTATTCGTCGGCCTGACTACAAAGCTCCTTAGTGCTTAAATAAATGACAAAAGTGAAAGTTGAGGGTGTGTGAGACTTGCTTAAGCAGCCAGGATCAGTGCTAGAAGGACAGGCAGGTGTCCAGGCATTGCTATGTTAACCAGTGACTGCCCAGTCTCCCAAATCTCTTTGGAGGGGAACAGTCTTATCCATGAAACTCTACAGAATGCCTCTGAGGACTTTAAAGTGAGAATTTTACCATAATTTGCAACAAAGTATTATAAGATTTTAGCTCAAGGGAAACATATTACATGAGAATATTAAAGCTCTATAATATTTAGCTTCATCCATGATGTCTATAATGTATTGTTTTACTTGAAGCTCATCTAAAGACTCTTTAGCTCACCCAGAGAAGCTTGAGACAGACTACTGGAGAGCCATTGATAGAAGAAAGGGGGGAAAGTCCACACTGGATTAAACCAAGATGGATAAATTAATTAAAATGAGTATTCAATACTGGCGGCCAATGCCCAGTGCAATCAGTTCTCCAGAAGGATGTAGAAAGCTGGAGTTTATTCTGATCTTTTAGGAAATAGTTCCCAGGAAGTGGAAATATTCTGCTCAAAAATGATACATCCACGCCGGGCGTGGTGGCGCACGCCTTTAATCTCAGCACTCGGGAGGCAGAGGCAGGCAGATGTCTGAGTTTGAGGCCAGCCTGGTCTACAAAGCGAGTTCAAGGACAGCCAGGGCTATACAGAGAAACCCTGTCTCGAAAAACCAAAAAAAAAAAAAAAAAAAAAAAAAAAAAAAAAAAAAAAAAAAAAAAAAAAAAAAAAAAAAAAAAAAAAAATACATCCACATAGAAGAAAACAGGCATCATCAAGGGTTTCAAATGTCAATGTCCATCTCGAAAACAGGAAGTAAATGACTAGGTAGTAGGGCTATGCTTCAACAAACTATCCCAGGCGCTAACATATGAATCATGGCAGAAGTGCAGGACAAAACCTGGACAAACTTCCGAAGAAGGTAGTGAGAGGGGCTTCAAGGCTTGTTCCGTTTTTAAGGGCAACTTGATGCTCCTCAGAACCCCTGTCAAGAGGTTCACAACCACGTGAAGCTCCAGTTCCAGGGGGTCTAACACCCATTTCTAACCTCCATTCACATATACATAGAAATGCACACAGAGAGACACAGAAACAAAAATGTAAATAAATCTAAAACCGAAAAAGTGGTGAGTGTGTCTGGGTCTGTCAACTAATACTGCAGGGTTTACAGAAAACACTGCCCAAGACCCTCATGCCAGGCGCTGATTTTAGTAACCACCACTTCATTTACTTAGATTTAGATTGATGCCTAGGCAATGTGCACCTGCTGCAGAAAAGGCCTTCAGCTTTTGAACTGATTCATGTTCACAGATGTGAAATCTAACAATGTGTATATGCTATTATTTACATAAACTGGGTTTTATCAGTTTATTCCTCTTACACAGGTGCCTACAAGGTCCTCAGACTCCCCTGTGCTCCTAAGATCATGTCACCTTCACTACAACTTATATAAAGGTTGTTAGAAGGTGCCTAATCAAGGATTCTATGTTTTGAGTACCTATTGCTTTTTAAGAATCATGCCCAAGATTTCACGTACAAAACCAATTTTCACACCAATGAGGAAATAGGTATCCTTTTCCCCAGAAGATGTAATTATGTTTCTCAGTTTTAATACAGAGTTTAGATACAAAACTTCATCTACCAGACTCACAAATATGTGTACCTTACAATGTAGTTCATGGAGAAATATTTGACAGGGTGGTTCATTCTACTACAATTTTATAATTTTTTTAATACAACCAATTACAACATTAGCACTTTCCTTCAACTTGAGTTTGGTTTGAATGCATATTCAAGATATTTTTATACAAGTTAATATTTAAAAATAGCTTTAGGAGAATGGGTGCTGATTAAAAACACATTTGAGGGGCTGGAGAGCTGGCTCAGCAGTTAAGAGCACTGACTACTCCTCCGAAGGTCCTGAGTTCAAATCTCAGAAACCACATGGTGGCTCACATCCACCCATAATGAGATCTGATGCCCTCTTCTGGAATGTCTAAAGACAGCTACAGTGTACTTACATATAATAAATAAATAAAAATCTTGGGGCCAGAGCGAGTGGGGCTGGAGTGAGCAGAGCCTGAGAGAGCAACCATCTATAATCAGATCTGATGCTCTCTTCTAGAGTGTCTGAAGACAGCTACAGTGTACTTACATATAATAAAATAATAACAACAACAACAACAACAACAATAATAATAATAATAATAATAATTAAAAAATAAAAAACACAGTTGAAATCTTATGCTAATGAGTAACATGACTATGTGAAGCCCTGACTACTGTGGAAAAATATCCTTTTTTTTTTTTTTTTTTGGTTTTTCAAGACAGGGTTTCTCTGTGTAGCCCTGGCTATACTGGACCTCACTCTGTAAATCAGACTGGCCTCAAACTTAGAAATCCATCTGCCTCTGCCTCTGCCTCTTCAGTGCTGGGATTAAAGGCATGTGCCACCACTGCCTGGCATTGGGAAGGTATCCTTACATAGTAAAATAAATGTGAACTAGTAAGGAAGATTTGAGAGATTTTTCTTCTCCTCTAGTCTACTATTCAATCATCTAGCAATAACTTACTATAGATAGATAGATAGATAGATAGATAGATAGATAGATAGATAGATAGATATAGATGATATAGATAGATATAGAGATATATATTCCATACTGAACTTTGAGGATTTTATTTTAGATTTTTTAGATGTTTTCATTTGTTTTGTTTTGTTTTGTTTTGTTTGTATGTATGAGTGTTGTCTGAAGGTTAGTGTGTATACATTCATGCAGATGCCCATGGAAGCCAAAAGAGGGCGTACAATCCATAGAGCTGGTATTACAGGCCTGGATGAGTGTCTGATATGAGTGCAATGCAACTAGAGGGCAGTTCTCTACAGGAGCAGCAAGCCATTTGCAGGGCTGAGCTCGCTCTTTCCTGTCCCCACACTGACCTTGGTACAAGAGTCACAAAGGAAAACAGTTCAGGTGCATTTTAAAAGAAAGAACTCAAAGTATCTGCCTACCTGCCGACTTTAGTCAATTTCATTTCTTTACAACTCAAACTAGCAAATACACTATTTAAAACTGACCACTGAAAGATATTTGAGGTCTTGTTGACAATAGATGGATTTTAGATAGATAATTGGTAGGTGATAGATAGATAGATAGATAGATAGATAGATAGATAGATAGATAGATAGATATAGAGCAATGGAAAGAACAATGATAGATTAGATAGATAGAAAATAGATAGATAGAAAACAGACAGACCATAAATAATGTCCTTGACATCAAAAAATATATATATATACAATTTAAACACAGTTCAGTTCAATGTTTTAATTTCAACAATAAAAATGCCATTAGATGAATTCAAGTTTTGTGTTTGTTTGTTTGTTTTTGTTTTTAATTTAATTTTATTTGTAATTCATTTTTTACACTCCATATTCCATTCCCCACCCCTCCTCATCCACCCTCTGACGGCTCCACATCTCACACCTCCTCCCCACCCCACCCCATCTCCACATGGATGCCTCCATCCCCCCACCTCACCTGACCTCTAAACTCCCTGGGGCCTCCAGTCACTTGAGTTAGGTGTTTCAGCTCTGAATGAACACAGACCTGGAAGTCCTCTGCTGTATGTGTGTTGGGGGCCTCATATCAGCTGGTGTGTGCTGTCTGTTTGGTGGTCCAGTGATTGACTCTTACTGAGGCTATGGAATGCTCACAAAAAGGAATCTATCATGACTGCCCTCTGAGGGACCCAACAAGCAGCTGAAAGTCAGATGCAGTTATTTGCACCCAACCAATGGACAGAAGCACCTGACACCTGTTTTGTTTTGTTTTGTTTTGTTTTTAAACTGGACATGGAATATAATTGTATTGCCTGGTGTGGTGGCTCATACCTGTATTCTTGACATTGAGGAGACTGAAACAGGAAGAGTGCCAGGAGCTTGAGGTCAACCTGGTCTACTAGGAAGATCTAGCCCAGCTTGAAAGAAGATAGTTAAAATGTATCATGTCCTTCACAAAGGGCTTGCCAGCTGTAACATTAATACAAGCTATTGTGTATAAAAACATCCGCAGAGCTTATAATAAGGAATAATAAGGAAGTGATCAGATGTTTCAGGTGGACAGCTGTTATAAAGTTACCTATCTTGCTGCTTTGCAAGGGTCTTTTTGTGTTAGGGCCTTTGTAGATGAAGAAAGAGGGGAAAATGAATGAAAGAGACAGGGCTGGGACAGCCTGGAATGAAAGGTATAATAAAATGCACGGCTAGGTAATTTTTCACATAACTATAGGCACAGACGGTTAGAACAGTTCACTGTGATTCTGCAGTCTGGTTCCAGATTTATTGCTGGAATTAATTCCTGCATTTTCTGTGAGGAGCATTATACATTCCACTCCAATCATTTTTAAATAATAAATTAATGTTAATGTATTTTTTTGTTCTGGCTTAAATGGAAAGGATGAAGAGCAGTTGATAGCTTTCACGTTTTTTTAGAAGGCCTTTCAATAAGATAAAAAGCAGAAGGCCTCCCAAGTTGCCTCTTCTAAAAACAGAAAGGAGCCATCTGCTAGCTGGGCCTGTGTGGTGATTCTACTCTAAAGTGCTGTACCAACCAGCAGAACAGGCACAGCCTGAGGCTACTTCTTGACCAAACTGGTGCTTCCACAGTCATGGTCCCGAGAGCTTTAATTATGAGTTGGTTTAGTCAAGGTGTCCTCTGTAGCTATTTAGCCATGTTAATGAACATAAAGAAAGTACTGCTAACTTTTCTAGACCAGAAGATAAAAATAGCCCAATGATCTGACTAGTCAGGAGACTGTCTGGATCTCCCTACTGTGACTTCGGCTCACAGGTGGGACTAGAGAGGAAATTGCCTTGCTCTTTATAAAGCAAGTGCTATGTTGGGACTTGAGTAGAGAGGGGAGTGCACCTATTTTAATTTCCTTTGTTCCTCTTTTGTAATGTCTTCCTGTATCTATTTCCTGTGGCTGCATCTTCACCTATCTTTAATTGTCTGTTTGTCTTTCTGCACTGTGCAAGCGATGACTTCTTTTCTGCTTTTCTTTGATTTCTAATGAACACACTTTTCAAGGGCAAACTATATAGCTAAGGTGACCCTTTCGTCCACCAAATACTAGATGCCTATGGTCTTGATTTAAGTTTATTGATATCTGAAAGAATGACTAAGCATTGGGAAAAAATGCTGACTCTTAATTAGTCTTAATGATTAATCCTTCATCTGTTGGCCACAGCTCCAAGGGCAGCATTCTGTGCTTTGTTGCTGGGTAATTGATACAAAGCTGAAAATTCTGTTTTGGGAGATATTCATGCAGACAGTTAGCTGACAAACCCAACAGTGCCCTCTCTAACCATCCGCCTTCACTGTGCTTGTTAGGAAAAGCAAGCTCTCTTCTGCAGGTCCCCAGAGCTGCAAGCAGGTCTCATAGTTCTAGGCAACGAGACATGAGCAGAGATCCGAGGGGAGATTGAGGAAAAGTGTGTGGTTCCTCAATGTACAGAGCAAACAAAGCCTGGGCATCCAGCTTCCTGCCTTGGACTCTAGCATGAGAGTCGTAACCATTGGTGCCATCCTCAAGGCAAAAATTATGAAATCCAAAGCCAGTGTGCTAAAGAAGACAGTCCTAAAATAAAGACACCACCTAAGTGTCTGATCGCATTGCCAAACCAGCTGAATTAACTACTTACCATTGTCCATCTATTTGATGAGAAAAAAAAAAAAAAGTCCCTTTAAGCAACTTTATTTTTCTAATTGTCATCTTTCAATTAACATCTTTCTGATTAGTAGAGAACATATGTCTCTGACACATGATTAATAATCTGTGTGAGGTAAATATAACACACGTTACACTTGTTTATCCCTTCCTATCTTACAGAGCTGCTATTCTTCCACACACTATCTCATTTAATATACACAGGAAGATAATAAGGCAGAAATCCTAATCATTATCATAATTTTAAAGACAAGTCAATTTAAGGTCAGGGGATTTAAATAACTTGCTCAGATGCACAGATAAGGATAGAGTACATTTTATTATTTAAATCCTTGCCCTTTGACTCCAGTTCCAAATGAAGTACAGTTTGCTCTTATAGGAAGAGAAAAAAAATTTTTTTTGCATAGTTAGTATGCTTTTAGTGATTTGCAATATAAAAGGGAAAATGTAAGGCAAGCATTCTGGTGCATGTTTAGGTTCTAGCACTAGGAAAACAGAGAAGTAGAGGCAGGGGGAACAGAAGTTCAAAGCCAACTGTGTGTGTGTGTGTGTGTGTGTGTGTGTATGCAGTATCTCAGAAAATATAAATAATAAATTTGTTTAAATTACTGAATCATTAAACTCTAGTGTGAACTAAGGTATTCCAACAAGCTTGGGTCTGAAGAGTATACAATATCTAATCCATACTGAGATTGTCATAACTACAAAGGAAGACAAATGTATAAACAAGTTGTTTCAAATATGTGACTGAGTGTGGATAAAGGATGTATACTCATATCACTTAGAAATAATTTTGAGAAAAGCAGCCATGAGAGAAGGACAAAGGATGGAAACAAAGGAAGAACACACAAGTCACATCATTACATGGCTTTGTAAGTTTTTGGTATTTGGGGGGGAGTGATAATTTACAGGGATCCAACACTTGTCATGTCTAGATCTCATAAAATCTATTCGCCTCAGTGTTGTGTATGCATATGGGTGGTTAATATCAAGAAAAAGATTTAAACATGGTCAAGTTATACATAAAAAACATAATTTTGAATACTTCTCTGGCACCAACCAAGCATTAAATTGGAAGTAGACAAGACTAGAGACAGGGTTGAGTAGGATGTTAGGGCAATCATCCAAGCAACATGACATGAGGCCACAAACTCAAGGAATGTCTGTGGGTGGAAGCAGATTGGGGAGATATTCAGATGATGCCATCTATGGGCTAGTGCAGAAAGACAGAGACAATTGGAGGAGTGGCTGATATGGGAGAAGGAAGAAAATTAGATTAATTATAGATTTCTGGATTGAACTTCTAAGGATATAATGTCCCTCATGATAGAAAATTCTAGAAGATAAATGAAGAGGGGAACAAAGCACGAAATGGAATCAACTTTAGATTGTATAAGCTGTGAGTCATAGCTCCTAAAATCATCCAGAGATGTTTTTACAAGGAGATGAAGTAAAAACTGTAAATCAGTAAATAATTATGAATTAGATAAAATGGCTTTGAAAATTATGGAAGTAAATAAAATCTCACTGAGAGCTTGTGTTAGAGATAAAGAAGAGAGGAGAATAGAATTTAAAGAGATGAAAATATTGCAGCAAAAACAAGTGGTATAAAGAAGGAAATAAGCTAAGAGAGATCAGAAAACAAACAAACAAATCAAGTCAAGTGCACGATGTTCCAGAGAGCTCTGAAATAGATCCTAAGAGAATGAATAATCATAATTTCAGTAGTAATAGGCATCATTGGTGAGCAATTTCATTGCGTGCAGCATTGCTGTTTGTGCTTGTATTGTCCGTTATAGTGAAGATAACAGGTAAATTTTGTTATTGAAAAGAAAAGGGAGGGCTTTCAGATGGTAGAAGAGAAATCAGACATATGACTGGCAAAGCCAAACCCTAAAATTCAGGACCATCAGCTGAATATCCAGATGAACCTTGAGAACAAAGAACACCAAAATTTTAATAATCTAAACAGCATGGTGATAGCATAAAACTGGGAGAGAATGTAAGGCCTGCTGGAAACACACACATTTGCAACATGCTGGTCTTCTGAAAAGGTGCTGAGAATACACAGTAAAGAAATGCCCATCTCTTCAACAAATAACGCCAGGAAACTTGGACATCCCCATGAGGAGTAAAGCCAATAGAGCTCTAGCTTTCACCACATACATCAATAGCCTTCACAAGCCACCTAGAGCAACAAGAGCACTTTAAAAAATCTAAAGTATTTATACCATTTAAGTGGGTAAGGCAGTTATGAATATGACTCAAACAGCATGAAGGGAAAAGGCTAATGTAAAAACTGGAAACAGCACAGAAAAAGCCTTCTACACAGGAAAGAGGCAACCAGCCATCGACAAGGTGAGAAGTCAACCTGGGAAATGGTGGAAACATTTGTAAACTGTACATCCAAAGAGGGTTATAGAAATTCAACTCATTAGAAAAATCTGGTTCAGTTAGAAATATGCCTAAATAGATATTTCTCAAATGAAGATATATAAATGGACACTGCATATATGAAAACCTACTCAGCATGCTTACTCATCAGGGAGACACGAGTGAAAATCTCAGACTCCATATTCCTCCAGTAAGAACGGGGCACCATCAAGAAGATTAAATAAAACAAGTACTGGCAAGGATGTGAAAAAAAAATTTTTTACAGTGTTGGTATGAGTGTAAATTTAGTACCACCATTATGGAAAACAGTTTGGAAGTCCCTCAGAAAAGCAAAAATAGAACTACCATATGGTCTAGCTATCAGACTACTGGGTATTTATCCAAAGGAAATGAAATCAGTATGTAGAAGAAACATCTGACCCCTGTCTCCACGTTTATCACAGAACTATCCACAATATCCAAGAAATGGGAATGACCCAAGGGCCCATCATCTAATAAATGAAGAGTGATTGTGTCACAGATACTCACAATGGGAAACTATTTGTCAATATCATGAATGGAATTCTGTCATACATGGTAGGGATCAGTACTCTCACATTTACTTACAGTACATGAAACCGCGGGTCCTAAGATCAAAAAACAAGCAAACAAAATACCCAACAGATCTTTCATGAGCATACTTATAGAAGACATTTGAATAGGCTGGATTTTGGGGAGTTGAGATTAGAATAGCAGTTCTCAGAGGGTGGGAAGAAAAGGAGAAGGAATAGCTTCTTTTGTTTCCTGTTGTTGCCATAATAAAATAGTCTGATGGAAGCAATTTAAGGAAGAAATGGTATATTTGCCTCACATTTATGGGTAACATCCCACCATTTTGGGAAAGTCAAGGCAGCTGGAACTTAAAACAGCCAATCCTATTACATCCACAGTCAAAGAGAGAAATGAATTAATGCATGAATGCCTGTATTCATCTCTCTTTCTTTAACACAATCCAGAATCCTCTTCCTAGGGATTGGTACCACCTAAAGTGGGTGTATCTTCCTACCTCAACTAAAGCACTCAAAATAATACCCCACAGTCATGGCCACATGTCTACATAGTCTAGACAGTAGAAACTCATTAAGACTTATTTTCCTGATTATAGTAGATTGTATAAGGTTGACAATTAAAACTGTTCAAGAGGAATGGCTAAAGCTTGATATGGTACAAAGTTATAGTCAGAAGAAATAAGTTCTGAAATTCTATTGTACTAAGGGACAATTTGCTAATATGTATACATTAAAGAGCTAGGACGGATTTCTAATATTTTCATCGCAAAGAAATTTGAAATATTCAAAGATGTAGAAAGGTTTAGTATGGTTGGAAGATTGCAAAACATATACATCATTTGGTACCCTACAAACATGGACAATTTTGACATGGCAATTTCCAAACAAAAAAGTAATAGAAGTAAAAGTTTCATTCATGTGGGGAGAGTAGAAGCCAGATTGCTGTAGGCTGAGGAGACAGTGGGGGAGAAAGCAGTTGACAGCAGTAAGAGGAGTCTGTTAATTCTGAGAAGCTCTTCTGGAAATAGAGAACTCCCCAGGGGTCATTTTTATAGCACAATGAAGACTGTAGCTACTGAGAAAGAGTATAAAGGAGAACTGACAAGAACAAAGAGAGAATGGAGGTAGCCTGCCAGGATCTCCAAGAAGATGAGATCAGAGATCAGAGATCAGAGATCAAGTGGAAAAAGTATAGGCCCTGAAGAGGAAGTCACATCCCTTTCTCTGAAAGTTTGTGGTAAGGCAATGGGAACAACTGCAGACTTTGACAATAAGCACACAGAGGCATGACAAAATTGAATTAGTGTGCATCTTGCTACGTGGGCGATAGTACTTTCCCAATGCTCTTTTGGCCATTGGTCTCCTGGGACACTCACCTATTCTGGTGGGAAACCAGTTTACATGGGGCAGTTACCTTCTTATTTCAAGCTGATATTTTGACTGTCTCTCTCCTCCCTCCGCTCCACACCCCTCCCTCCTACATCCTTCATCCTCTTCTCCCTCAACCACCCCTCCCCCTTCTTCCTTTACCTTCTCCTCCTCCTGAACCCCTCCTCCCCCTCTCTCTTTCAGAAGGTTAGTCTTAAGCTAGTAATCCATTTTCCCCTGGAAGTAAAACCCAAGGTTAATAGTATTTACTGCAGTGGTTTGCTTAGATAGTAAACCCAAGAAGTCAAAACAGGAAAGGAACAAAAACTTATGACTGAACAGAGGAAGACAAATGGTGGGGGCACCCACATATTTCAATATAGACAGCTGAACATCCTCTTCTCTGGGAGACTTCAAGAGATGGTGCCAAGCAGTCTCCTGGATTAACTTTCCCTATTGAAGAAGCACAGAGACTAGCTATTTATCCACCAATAACTTGTAGTTACTGGTGAACACAGAAAATCCCATTCTCTTCCAATATTCTTGCTAATAGGCTGATTTGTGCCCCCATTACTGCTGTGAATTCTAAGAAAGAGAATCAGTCAGTGATGAGGCCTAGAAAACATGGGTAAGACTCCAACCATGTCTAAGAAAGCCTCTCCTTACAAATTGAATTACCAATTTCTATTTGTGCTTTTACTTATTAAAGGTGTCTTTAAATATAAAGAGTGGCTCTTTCTTGAATCTATGCACCTTATAGGATATGTCAGAGACTCTCCTATACTCTGGGTACTGAAGATTGTGAAGTTTAGTTTAGGGGAAGAAGGTTGGGGAAATGATGTTCTCAGCTACAGAGAACAGTTTCTGAGATAAGTCCTACTAGACAAACTTGTTATTCAGCAATCATTACATTTTTATCACAAATTACACATAAGCATCTTTGAAACCATCATACTCATACAAATAATGTAACAGGGTCATAGAAAAAATATAGAATTGAGAGCTAAAACTCTCATTTATGTGTAAATTTGGTCCAACAGCCTGGTCCCTTTGGGCTTCATTTTTCTCCTCTATAAACAAAGATTATACTTCCTCTCCTATCTATTGAGTTGCAATATTTTAACATCCAATGACACTTGATACTTCTCAGTCATACGACCAAGGCAATAGGAGGCAAAGAAGCCATGGAGCAGCATGACTATTTGTACCGAGAACTATTTCAGCCATGATTTTCACTAAAGTGAACTTGATTCTATGGATCAGAGAAGTTTCATACAAGAAAATGGTAGGCTTGGATTTTTTTTTTCAAAACCTACTTTATCTAGGGTTCAAGAATTCTTCAACATCCCTTCTAGCCTACCCACCAGAGGTAGGGGATAAAGAAGGTTTATAGGTAATGAGGGTTATGGGCCTGTTTAGAAGTAGTTCTTTGGGGTAATTCCACTCTTCTTTGTCAAGATACAAGCAGCCCATTGCAGCTGCAAACACCAAACAGGAATCAGCAGCAGCAGCTGGATCCAGCAGAAACCTGAAGATTCCCAGGAGCTGAAACAGCAAGAAGCAGCTAGAATGCCACATGAAGGTTTTTTGGTGCTTTTCTCTCTACAAAGTGAAAGCCAGTGAAGACCAGTGAAGGCCGGTGAAAGTCATAGCAATACAAGCATGTCCTTTCACTGTTTATGGGGTTCTACTTATCATCTATGTCAGCAAAACATTATGTGCTCTCTCAAAACATCCTCTAAAATGTCTGTTTCAGCAAAAACATCTTCTCACAAGACAGATTCCAGAAAAACATCACATGACCTCTCACCAGACAGCTTCCAGAAAAGCATCAGAACAACAGTATCAACAAACCAGACTCCTCAGAAATCCGAAAGACTAAACCACCAACTAAAGAGTATACATGGGTGGGTCCATGTCTCCCACTACATATGTAGCAAAGAATTGCCTTATTTGGCATCAGTGGGAGGGGAGGCACTTGGTCCTGTGTAGGCTTGTTGCCTCAGTGAAGGAGGATGCTAGAGGGGAGAGGCAGAAGTGGGGGACGCTCTTAGAGGCAAAGGGGAAGGGGTGTTGGGTAGGGGTCGCAGACAGGAGACCGTAAAGTGGGACAACATTCGAATTGTAAATAAATAAAATAATTAATAAAAAAGATGAAAAAATAATTTGCTACCTTTAGGCAGGGGAGAAAATAGACACAGGAAGAGTTAGTTAGGATACTGTATTAAAAATCCCATCTCTGTGGCTGGGGTGATGGGATAGTCAGTAAGGTGCTTTACACATAGCATGACGACCTAAATTTAGTCCCCAGCACTTGTATAAAATATCTAGGTGTTGTACACATTTGTTATCCCAAAGTCAGAGAGGCATAGACAGGTAGATCTCTGTAGCTCATTGTTGAGTCAGACTGACCTAATTGGGAATCTCCAGGTCCAAACTGGAGGCTCTTTCTTGAAAACTAAGACGAGGATCTCCTGAAAAACAATACTCTAGGTTGTTCTCTAGCCTTCTCACTCATAGGCACACACATGTACTTCTCATGTACATGTATATGTACTGCCCCAACACACACACAAACACACAAGTACTTCTCTGAGACCTATTTAGCAGCTTCCTCTGGGGTGTGGGACTGCTGGAATGGAGAGTAGGAGTAACACTGAGGAAACCAATCTCAGTTGGGGTGAGCAAGTATTGAGTACCTGCTCACATGAGTGACTGGAGCTCCATCAATAGATGAAATGCAATTCAGAATTCAATTTACAGCTGGAAATGCTGTTGTGCGGAGGGACTGAGATTGCAAGCAGCCTTTGGGGTAATATGGATCCTGCACATAAACTTTATAATATGTAAGACATCCAAACAGTCTCCCTGATTCAGGTCAAATTAAATACAGTTATCTCATAAAGGTTAGTGAGTTTGACTTTTGCTGAAATGTTCCTTCCCTACACTTTGTTTTAATATTAGACTGACAAATTGCCTTCGCTCTGAGGAATTTTTCTCTTTACATGTAACTCACTGTACAGTAGAAAGTCATGACACTTCAAGAGAGTGATTGGTGGTAAGAGATGGATGGTGGGGCCGGGCGGTGGAGGCACATGCCTTGAGTCCCAGCAGCACTTGGGAGGCAGAGGCAGGTGAATTTCTGAGTTCAAGGCCAGCCTGGTCTACAGAGTGAGTTCCAGGACAGCCAGAGCTATACAGAGAAACCCTGTGTCAAAAGAGAGGCCAGGGAGGGTGGAAGCAGTTGTGGGGAGAGACAGATGAGGAAAGAATCACATGAAGTTCCATATGTAGAAGAGGAAGCATCCCCAAGACTGGCTGAAAACATCTGCTGCCCATTCAGGGTATCAATAGTTTGCCTTCTAATAGCCTTCTGGTCTACCACAAAGTGTCACAGACCAATGGTCATCCCTGGGAGCTTGTTTAAGAACAACTTTTAGAAAGCAATGACTCCATTAGAGCTTAGAAAGGGGAGGCTGTCTTCTAATTCAGCTCTGGGCTTTCAAGGATCTTGTCCTGACAGCCAGCAGGCTCTTGTCACTAAGAAATGAACAAAGCAGCTTCAATGCAGCAAAGGCAGCCCTCTGGGTAGTCAGACTCCCAGGAAAAAAATAGTCTGCCCTATTTTGGTCCCTGCTCATGAACTCCCCTGGCAACGGTGCCTGCAAGGTATTTCTGTACTCGCAGCTGGCACTGGTTTTTCCAATTCATTGAGAAAGAAGCTTGCAAAGCATTAGTTGGTGTAAGGGCACAGAGAAAGGCTGGCTTAGCAAACACTTCACAGGGGGCTGGCCTCTAGAAGCCTTCAATAAATGTCAGTTGTTTTATGTATTTCACTATAATTATGTTTTTAATCTTACCAGACTGATGAATTGCTGACATTACTATAACAACTTTGCTTACCATTCGACCATACCTTAGGCATTTTTAACTGCTTTATTAAAGCTTAATTGACAGGGACTGAGGAGGTGTA
Source organism: Mus minutoides (assembly GCA_902729485.2). Lineage (NCBI taxonomy): Eukaryota > Metazoa > Chordata > Mammalia > Rodentia > Muridae > Mus > Mus minutoides. Next base: position 69,186 of record LR753537.1, on the reverse strand, counting down.
TCAGTTAGTAAAATGCTTGCCATGCAAACATCAGGACCTCAGAGGAATTCCTAGTGCAATATAGCTGCCTATGGTAGCAGAGACTTGTAGTCCCAGTGCTGGGGAGGCTGAAACCTACTTGGCCTCAAGAACTTGATGACCAACCACGTTAGCCTAGTTATTAAGCTCCATACCAAGAAAAGAACTTATCTCAAAAATAAGGAGGGCAGTGACTGTAAAACAAGACCTGAGGTTGACCTCTGGCATACTTACATATGCACAGAGAGAGAGAGAGAGAGAGAGAGAGAGAGAGAGAGAGAGAGAACCCTACAGGCACTGTGTTGCATGGAAGATTTTTAGAATGCATTCACCTGTAATACAGAGACTCTGATCCCAAAGGACTGAGCATCTGCGTCACACCAGCCACTGACATCCATCTTGAAGCCCAACTGCCATGAATTTGAATGATTATGACACTGCTTGCTCCCAGTTCTGACTTATTTCGCCCATGCAGTTTCTTTTATTTAAAGCTAGATGTTATTCCAATATGTGTCTATCATACCCCCTTATCCATTCTCGTTGTTTTCATACGTCAGTCATCGAGAATAATCAGTGCTTCAGTGAGGAAGAGGGTGGAGACATTACTTTGGGGTCATAAGTTTTGATCTTTCAGATCATATAATAGCTCTAAGCTTAGAAAATTTGTCTTGTGTCCAGCTATACATTTCTATACTTCTCCCGACTATACAAGGGTAACATTTTTTCATGTTATCACCAATGCTTATTTTCAGTTATACTGCTTTACATTTATAGTTGCTGTTATTTGTTTGTGAATGAATGTATGTGCATATGTGGAGAAGAGATAACAACTTGTGAGGATAAGCTCTCATATTCTACCATGTGTGTTCTTGGAGCTAATCGGGCAAACACCTTATCCAAGGACTCATCTTGCTAGCCTCTTTTTATTTCTTTTGCAATAGGTATTCCAAGTGTGAATGAGGTGTTCTTAGAGATTTTATTTTACAAAAGGTATCCTAAGTGTGAATGATGTGTCCTTGGAGTTTTTATTTACACTTTATTGATGATTAGTCAATGATAGTGAGCACCTTTTCAGTCTAATTGTTTGCTATTTATATATTTCCTTTAAAGAAATATCTGCTCAATTTTTCTGTTGGTTATTTGTTGGTTGGTTTGGGTTTGTTGTTGTTGTTGTTGTTTATTTGCTTGTCCTGTTTTGTGTTTTGTTGTTGTTTTTGAAACAAGGACACATGTAAGCTTATGCTGACCCAAAATTCACTATGTACGTGGAAATGGCCATTAGCTTCTGATCCACTTGTATCTACAGCTTAAGAGTATATTTTAAAAATAAATTAGTATGCTTATTCCAACTTTGTTCTTTTTTCCTCAGGATTACTTTGTTTACTCTAGGTTTTTAGAGGTGCTCGATTAATTTTGGAAACCTTCTATTACTGTGAATAATGCCGTGATGAACTGGATAAAGGTGGTATTGGATCTGCATATCACCTTGGGAGGTATGAACATTTTGACAATGGTAACATTTTCTATTTCATGGGATATCTTTCTACTTATATATGTCTCCTTCAATATTTCCACTGTTTCTTATTTGTTTTATCCATGCAGGTCTTTCTCTCTTTAATTAGTGTTATCTTGTATGTGTCTTACTCATTTTGGTGCAATTTATGTGGTTTCTTTACTCAATACCCTTTTTTGAATATAATTGATGTTTTGAATTGCAACTGATTTGCATCATTTGATTTTGTGTGCTATAAATTCCCGAGTCCAATTATTGGTTCAAGAGGCTTTTTATTTTATAAAAGCCTTAAGTGGGTTGAATATGCGCGGCCCTCTCATCTGCATAAGAAGATGCTTCTTTACCAGACTTGGACTTCATTGTAATATTTAGCACACTCACAGCAGACACCCTGCTCTGCTTGTTCTTAGGCTCTCTCCACACCCCTACCAGGACGTTCACTGGGTCTTGGCTACAGGAATGGTGCTGTAAATGGGATCAGTTGGGAATGGGTACTGAATGAAAAAAATAAATCAATAAAAAAGAAAGCACACGACAGCTCCTAAGTACAGTGGAAAAGAAAGTTTATTGTAGATGAAAGGGAAAACATAGACAGAAGCAGAGACACCTCCGGAGAGTCCAGAGTGGACATAAGCCGGAACCATGTGAGGAGAGGAGAGAGGGGAAGGAAGAGGGGAAAGAGGGGAAGCAGGAGCAGTGCTCAGGAGGGTGAAGGTGCAAAAGGGTCTGGTAACCAAAATGTCTGATTATATAGGAAAGAGTCTCTCAGAAAGGAGCAGCCCAGCACCTGAGATGGAGATCTGGGGGTAAAGGAAGGTATGTGCCAGGCAGGAGGGCTTCTTAACAGGTAGGGACTGAGGAATGTTGGGAGACCCTGGTGGCCAGGTCCACATTGATATGTTAAATAGGCACCTCAGCCTATTTTTCCAGGGTTTGAGACTTAATAGGTATCACATGAATAATCTCTTCTTCTCTGCAGTTTAATCAGTTGTTTTCTGTAATGGTCTTTGTTTGATGCAAAGCCAAGTTTCTTTCTGTTGGGTGAGAGCTGCACTTAATCTGCACATATAAGAATGAATATTTAGAATGCAGTTAGGAATTAAGCTGCCTTAGTAAATCGGCAGGTGTAAATTCTCCTCTAAGCTCCATGACCTCATTAGAACAGGAAGTGTCTGACTAAACAACACCTGAGCAAGGACAACAGCACCAGACGTCTTAGCCTGGAAGGGGAAGTTTCCTGGGTTTGCAAACCTAAACAAAGAACCAAAAACAAGTAAGGGATGCTGAGAGTAAGAGAAGTATAGCTTTCCTCAGGAAAGAGCTCACAGCCATGTGTTATGCAGTACCTAATATGGTCAGCCATGAATCCATGTACACATTAATAATGTTGTATGGGCTAAGCATAATAGTGTATTTACAAATTTAAGTGTGTGTGTGTGTGTGTGTGTGTGTGTGTGTGTGTGTGTGTGTGTGTAAAACAACAAAGAAAAAGAGGCCGGAGGTTATGAACTTGAAATGCATAGGAAAGATTGGAGGAAGGAAAGAGAGAATAATATAATTATATTTTAGTTTCAAATATTAAGTAGTAATTTTAAACCCACAATATTAAAGCACTGTAAAATAATAAATTAGCTAAATCAAGTCATTTACCACTTAAACAGTAGAGAGACATATTGCGGTAGATCTCCAACCCAAGTAATCTTATGCAATGAAAACCAACTCAATTAATATGAATATAAGCTGTGCGCCTGGATTGGGCAGAGCCACCACTACACTACTATATTCCCCAGCTATGAGATCCCTTATAACTTGTGGTTTCTCCAGGCCAAGTGTTTCTGCTCCATCTTCCTTCCACCTCCTTTTCTTCAGTCTTCTCTCTCTCTCCCCTCTCCTCATCTCCCCTTCCTTTCTCTCTTCTCCCCCAAATTTTTTAGCTCCACCTCTCTTCCACTGCCTAATCACCAGCTCTCGCCTTTATTTTATAAGTTAAAATAGAAAGAAGGTTCGCAGGAAGTCACCTGAGTACCTTATTTCATCCTCATTCCAGGCAGCCCCTCTTGGGAAAGCAGAATTAGCATCAAAATACAAATGGCACCAGGGCAATCCAAACAGAGACATTCTAAGGACTGTTAAACAATTCCATTATTGGTGAAGGTCAGATGCACTAATACAAACCTATAAACCTGTATGGTATGGTCTACTATATACTATATATATATATATATATATATATATATATATAGAGAGAGAGAGAGAGAGAGAGAGAGAGAGAACTGTATATGCATTATCTATAATACAGAAAATCTTTGTATATAGTCTTTCATCAACCTAAACATGGTAACATGTCACTGTACTAGCAAACTGATTTATAAGCCATGCTAAGTGGAAATTATACCAGACATGTAAGTAATAGATTACCCCATGAGAATCAATAATCATGATATACCAAATTGATAAAATGAAGGATTAAAATTACATAATTATCTCAATGGATGCCACCCCCCAAAAAATTACTGTGTAAAATCTAATAATCATTTAAGGTAAAAATCATCAACACACTATATCCGAATGGACTGTACCCCAACATAGATGACAGAGGCACAGCTATGTCATACCTAGTGCAGATCCTAAACAAGAGAAGATTATCCATTTTCATCCTTTTCAACATAGCGTGAAACCAGAGTTCTAATGGAAACAGCAAGGGAAGAAAAACGGTGGGGTTTGTAGTGACACTGTCAGTGTTAGTGGTGACTCTCAAATATAGAATTCGAGAGAGTAACAGTCTACTATTATGAAGAAAAATCATCATTAGGCAAACATGAATGACAAGGGACCAGAGGTAAAATAAAATGCCTTCTTATTTTCCTAACAAATCTGACTAGTACAAGGGAGTCCTTTCCATTGGTCCTCCTTCCCTTTTCTCCTTCACAACACTGAAGCTTTTTTTTTTTTTTTTTTTCTCTCTCCAAAGTCCAGGGAACACCATACTTCAGACAAGCCCAACATTTCAAACCCAATACTCTGGGTTGTAACTGACAGTCCTTCTTCTGAAAGCCCTTCTTTTCACTCTCTGGCTGAATACCTCTAATCCTAGAAAGGACACTGTGTCTGTTGCTGCTGATGATGATAGAATCTAGCATAATAGGGGCTGAAGAGAGGAGTTCTCTATTCAGTCCACAAAAGTAACAAGGAAAAGGTGCTTGGATTTCAGGTTTTAATGTCATAAATACATAAGTCTCCGTTTGATTGTCAGTGAATAATTTAAAAGTATTTTTTGTGATTGTAAAAGAAGGCAAAAACTCATTTTCAAATTATAGCTTAGCTCAGAAACCAGTGCCATTAAAGATATATATAATTGAAACAGTCTCCGCAAGATAGGAAGAACTGGTTGACAGCACGTTAAGTCCAGGCATTAAGAGGGGATGAGAAAAACAAATCAGGGACCAGATCCTAGGGAAACTGATTCTACACTAGGATTAATACTGAAAGCAATGAATACTCAAAACTAAGCCAAAAATTAAATGATGTGGAGCGTGTTCTAGTGCCCGTGCCTGGAGCCAGGATTGGTTTTAGAGCCAGGCTCCAGGCTAGGATTAAAGGGAGATTTACCTTAGACTGCAAGGAGTGAAAGCTGGCATTGCTATCATGGTGTTAACCATCATTTCTTATTCGCTGATGTCAGAAAGATAGGAGCGTCTTATCTCTCAAAAATAATTAAGAATAAACCTTCTTGGTTTCTGAATGCTGCAATAGTGGTGGTGCTTTTGAAAAAGATTGGGATGTGTGTTATTGCTACTTTATTTTCAATTAAACTTTTAAACCTGCTACTTGAACCCCAGTGTGATCCCAGAAATGAATAAATGTTAATTTCCAAGATGGAAAAATAAATGCTTCTGACCATTTTTATTCTCTCTTTTCAAATTATAGGGTGATGTCTGTGGATAATCAGACCTAACACGGCAGCACAAACCTAATTACATCGCTGGACCTGTTATAGTCTTCATTATCTTTCAGAGAAGAGTTGGCCTTCGATGCATTATTTGTGTCTTCTCCAAGCTCTGTTAACCTAGTGAGGATTTCTTCTCTGTCCCTGTGCCTCATAGACAGGAAAACAGATGGAATTTCTGTAACCACTTCTCTTCTTCATTCTCCTACATTCTCTCCATCACATAACAACCTTGATTCTTTAAAGTGATAATTCTAAAATGTGAGGATTTTGTCCTCCAAAAGACATTTAACGATAACAACTGGATCATTTCAATGGAGGGTTCTATCATGTATCATCTAACAATAGGAGACATGGATGCAGCTCAGCAAACTTCAATGAATGGGAATTATTCCAAACAGAATTTCTCAGACCTCAAATGCCAACAAGACAGAAATTGAAAAGGTTAGTTTTAAAATTTTAATTATATAGACCAGCAATAAGGCTCAGCAGATAAAGACACCTGCTATGAGCCGGATGACCTAAGTTCAGAATTCACGTGATAGAAAAGAACTGATTTCCACTACTGTCCTCTGGCTTCTACTTGTATCACACACTATAAATGTATATGATTTATATACACATATATTTATAATGTACTTATATAATTATTAAATATGTTAAATTTAGCTATATTTTATTATTCTTCTATTTAAATCTCTCAAATGGTTTTCTAAAACTCAACCGTTTTATAAGTTTATACCTATAAGATAGAATGCACATTAAGCATAAATTTTTGCCATATTTTATATAATAAAAAAATTAAATTAAACCAAAAAGGACTATAGAATAAATTTTATATGGTTTAGACTGATAATGCATGTATAGACATTACTGTATTTAATAAATCTATTATATATAGAAGAAGATTGTTTCATATGCTCAATATAGTCAAAAGTACCATCTTAAAAATTTTTAGACTCATGACCTAGAAGACAGGTTATCTAAAGCAGAAGTTTCAGATATAAGATGGAGTCATTAGGAAAAGAACTGAAAGTTAAGATGTGGATATACTGTGGAAGGTTTTGAATGTCACAATGAGATGTGTATGATATGTACACATTGAAAATTTTCAGGCGAGGAACAAGTTTGAAATAGTATTTTAGGTAGATTGTACTCTATGGGCTGCAGAAGAATGGCTAAAGACAGAACATGAGAGACTGCAAGAATCATCTGAACACAGTGTGACTTACACCTGACCAGAGATTCTGAAGGCATCAAGGAGGATGAACAAGAAGGGAAAAATTGTAATTTATGAACTTATAAAAATGTAACCAATAATAATTAGTATGTGTCAGTAGGAAAATAAGGGGTTTTAGGTAGCAAAAAATATATAAAGAATAATAATACCTAATTCCTTAGTCAAAAGGTTCATCATTTGGTGAATATCATTCATTCATTCATCCATTCAAATATTTAATGATATCTGTAATATTTATACATACCCATCTGATCTCTAAGTGGTTTTAACTCAGCAAAGAATATAAAAGAAAACCTTCTTGATGTGAAAACTTAAGGGTTATTTGGAAAGTCAGCTGTGTCAGATGGTGTTTTGTTGGGGCAAACACATGAAGGAGTAATTTGCTGAAGCAGACACAAGTGAAAGGCTAAGGCAGACTCCTGAAGGAAAGCTTCACGGATGTAGACACAGGTGAAAGAATATTCTGCTAGAGCAAGCTTGTGAAAGGACACATGATGAAGGTTTCTTTGCTAATAGCATGCATGTATTGGTCTGCCTTACATTGTATAGTTGAGCTCCTTTTGCCAGGATGCCATAGAGAGAAATGCATCAAAACACGTCTGGTGTTGAGCCACTTCTTCAGACTTGGGCCAGTTGGCAGAGTGGTGTCAGCTGAGACAGAATCACATGCTGAAACAAGACCTGTGGAGGACATCTGATGTTTAGAGGGAGTGTAAATAGGATTCAAGGGACAGTGATGGAGGCTGATCTAGGCTTGCTTATAGAGCTAGCTGTGCCATGCCTGTTGGTCTCATGTCTTAGCTGATCTTTGATTCACTAAGAGAGGTATAGCTGAGAACTTTACATGGCATTTATGTTGGCCCTGGTCCCTCCTGCTGACTCATGCAGCAGAGTCCACTAAGATCTGGCTGTTCCTACTTGGTCATGCCATCACTGCTGCTATCATGACACCACTGGACTGGAATGCTGTTATATCCATGAAGGGTTTGTGAATAGATCGAGCTGCCCCTGCTGACCTATCAACTAAACTGCTCATTTCCTGACAACACAGATGAGATTTGCTCCAAAGAACCATTTCTAAACAGGTCCACTTCCTCTATATTCTTTATTTTCTATTACCTCTAATGGGTGGTGGGCTAGAAGAGAGGTTAAAGCATTTAAGAACCATCATTAAAAGTAAGTTTTGAAAAAAATTAAAGTTACATCATCTCTTGTGTGACACATATATGTTGGTGGAGAAGTTAGATGTTAATAACATACATACATAGTGAACTTATAAGACAGCTCAATATTTATGTCTTGTATTGTATTAAAAAGATCCTGAGAAAAATGTAACAGGTCACAAAGACCCTGAAACTGGGAGGAGAGATTTCACTATTAGCAGAAAGTCTTTACGTAGCTGAGTATAATAGCCTGAATCTGTGTGTATGCCCATATTGTTCTTTGAATTCATGTATTTTCCAACTGATACAGCTCACTGCCAAGTGTATGTGGTTTAGTTGCTGGACTGAGATTGAAAAATTTCACTTTGCACCTGTGCACCTGAGCATGAAAATCTTGTACCCATTTCTTCTGTAGAAAGAATGGATATTGTTAGATCAGGAAAATCCTCTACTTCCTCCTCCTCCTTTCCCCCTTGAGGGCCCATAAATATGGGGTCCTCTTTTCCCCCTGGGGTCGACTCCTCTATCCACTTCCGGGATACCAGTTGTCCCCAGAGCTCTGGCTGTTCCTGAATAAAGCCTCATGTGATTTACATCAAGACCTTTTGCCGTGAGTGATTTGGGGTGTCGCCTTTCCTGAGTCAGAATGAGAGAGTCCTAGTGTTCTGAGTCTTTCAGTATTAAGTATAGAATTTAGAATAACTCAGTATTGCTAGAGGCAAAACAGAAACATATTTGAAACATTGTCTCAATGTTTTACAACCTTGCTGGTAAAATAAGACTAATATGCATGATAGAGAAAATAACATAAGACATGGTAAGATAACACCACCTAATAGGATATAGAATTACATAGGTAACAGTCCCCCTGGCAGGTCTGTTAAGACTAATCAGGATTAGGTTAGCCTCTGAGAATTGTAACCTCCCCCAGCCTGAAGCAGGCTGATTCAGAGATCATCACCTTCCAATTTAGGAGGCTCCTTTTGTTATGTCAACTGCCTCTGTATTTCACCAAAATCCTGCCACCTGCTGAGATACCCTTGAGACATTCCAAAGACACATCCTGCACCTTGCACATCATCTTCAGGCTGGACCCAGGTACCCAGAATATACCGGGGGGGGGGGGGGTACCCTCTTTATAAGCACAAACTCCTAATAAACTTTGGGACCTTGAACAGAATACGTTTGTCTTGGCCTCCATATTCCTCTTGACCATTCATTCCCATACAGCTCAGGCCTCCCCCTCAGGGACCCAGTTAGCGTAAGCTGCCCATAGAATGCTAGTAAAAAACTAGCCAAATTAAGCTAATGGAGAAGGGAAGATTAACTCTAAATGTGGGTAGCACCACTCTATGAACTAGGGTTCTAGACTGCTTTAGGAGAAGAAACTCAGATATGACTATTCTTCACTGTATTCCTAACTGAGGATGAAATGGGACCAGTTGTCTTCTGTTCCTGATACCATGTCTTTCTTGCCATGATAGATGGTATCTTCAAACTGTGAGACAAAATAAATTCTCCCTGTCCTCACAATACCTCGTGCAGGCAATTATATGGATGCCTCCATTGCAAAAGAGATAAAAGAAACTCTGTGACTTACTGAATTAGGGACTCACAAATACAGTGTGGCAGAAGTGGTACTGTACCCATCCATCTACTCTCTAGCCATTGCTCTCCCCATATACCAGAGTAGACATACCCATTGCAAGCTGACCTAGCTATATATGCTGATAAGGATTTGTTAATGTTATTTCTAGCAGTAATTTAACTCTGACCTAATAGTGCAAGAACATCATAATGAGGTACTCACTTTTTTTTACCTGTCACGGATTAACGGTCCAGCATAGGTTGGTAGGGTTTCCATCAGAATTTTACCCATCTCTGATTAGTGGTCCATTGTATTGAGCCAAATTTGGGGTGAGTCTCCAGTCTCTATAGCTGCCATCGCTTATATCAGCACACGTTGGTCTCTGCCTTCGCTTGCCTTCACATGCACACCATCCACCAAATCATTCCTACACACACACACACACACACACACACACACACACACACACCAATCACACGGAATGCCCAGAACGCCATCCCGCCCCAGTTCTTTATTGTGCTGGAGGTTCCACGAGCCATCTCTGACCACTGCTGCACTCTAGCAATGTTGACTTGGGTATTATTCACGGTGGTATTCGATGCCCTTTGTTGAAATCAGGACTCCAATTCCTCAGCAGCATTTCGCAAGACAGTTTGGCTGTATATGAGAGATTATGAGACTGCACAGAAGTTATACAAACTCTAGACATTTGACTTAAAGGGATCCAAGGTAGCCAAGTGATGAGAATTCTGATAAGTCTCAAAAAACTATAGACATTAATCATTATTATCCTGACTATCTTAACATCCTGTCCAGGTGAACAGCCACTCTCTTTCAGCTCTGCATCGAGCTGTCCACCTAGGTGCTGCTTTACTTGTGGGATGCCCATATTTGGAATAAGCCACAGGATTCCATCCTGATACCAAAGAAACCATCATATGCATCCCACATGGGCTCTTTTTATAGGTGAACAAAAGCTACCCTTCAAAGACACATTAAACAAAACATTCCTTTTCCATGACTGTGGATGGCAATTGCAAAGATTTACTGGTCCCAAAAATCCTAGGGAAAACCATAGCATCCACACTAAAGGGTACTGAAAGTGGGAGAAAACAAACTGAATCCAGGTGATAGAATGGTAATGATTATCAAAATCACCTGTGCACATCACTGCCCCTTCATCTTTAGTAATTATGGCTTCTGGTTGTTTATTATCAAAATCACCTGTCATCCTAAATTCAACTTCAAAGGTAACACTTAACTTACTGGGGTTGCCCTCAGACACTGGGAGCCTTAATCTGCCTTGTCCCTACTACCAGGAACTTCCTGCTCTGTCCCATAGCTTGTACCTATAACCAGGAACCTTACCCTTCTCAATTACTTGTCTCAATTACTGAGAACTTTTGCTCATCCCAGGAACCTTACCCTCTTCCCAACAACCCGGAGCCTTACTTGTAAAAATCTTTCCAGCTACTTACTGCGGACCTTTTCGCTGCTTCTCACGTATCCTGACTTTGGACAGCAAGGACTCCTCTTGCCTCTGCCTCCTTCAGCAAATCCTACCGGGGTGTGCCACCACAACCGGCTTGGAGCACCCAGCCCTCATGGCCTCATCGCCTGCACCCTGATGACCGGTCTGGCCCCCTCCTGAGCTCTGGGAGAGGGTCGCTCACTGGTGCTGGTTCTGTCCGCTGTCTGTGGCCCTCAGGCAATTTCCGCTGTCAATGGCTGCAGCTCTCAGCATCTTCCCAGTGGCACCAGTGGCACCAGTGGCACCCACTTTCTCTCTCTTGCTGCGCTGCTTGCTTTCTCAGTCCACTTTCCTTCCAGCTTGAGTTCTTGTTCCTGCTTGCGTTCTTGTTTTTCTTGGGTTTTCGGCACCAAAATGTCGCTTGTGTTCTTGTTTTTCCCGGGTTTTGGCACCAAAATATCGCAGCCCAATCTCTGACCAGCAGAGAGTGGGAATAAATGACACCAACTCCAAAAAGCAGGTTCAGAGCAGCTGCAGCGGCTTCTCTTTATTAGGAGGTTTCTTGCAGCTTCCCCAGCTTCAGTCAGTCAGTTCTCAATCAGTCAGTCTTCAGTCTCTCCAATAATCATCATCAATAATCTCGGTCTCTCATCCTCTGGGACTGTCCACATTTATCCTCTTCCATTCACTCACGTCACCTCACACCACCCAATCATAGACGCACACATCCAAGGCAGCGTGCAGGATTGGCTGATAGAATGGTCTGGAGAGATGTTGCACTAACCTCTCGAACGAGGTACATGTGTGCATGATTGAGACTGAGGTAAACAAGCGAGGTTACGGGGCTTTAGCACAGAGCCAGGACGCCATCTTTGGCTCATGCGGCCATGCCTGCTCCCCACAAGTACCTTCATCTTAAAAATTAAGGTTAAGGCCGCCAAACAACATACATACATACATACATACATACATAAAACATACATAACATTAAATGAAATAAAAAATGTATTGTTATATTTGGTTTTCTTTCAGAAAGTTTTACATTGGTCCATTTTAAATGAGAAAGACAAAAGGTTATAAAAAGCTTAACAGATTCCTGTAAAACCTTAACCAGCTTTTTTGAAAATTAAAAAGAGTTATATGGGTATAAAATGTCAACATCTCATTTGTTGTTCTCTGAGATTATCATCAAAATGTTCCTCTCCATAAGATAACAACAACCCTCTCTTTTGCTGAGCACCAGGAGCATGGTACCTAAGGTACTAACTTTAAACTATTGGGAGCTGAAAATTTAATTACAAATAATTCTATCTCTGACCCTTTCTGAAAAGTTAAAATAGGATTCATGTCTTTAAAATGCCATTAAAATTATGTTGAGGTGTTACATTGTTTCTTGCCTATTTGCCACAGTCTCTTTCTAATTTTCTTCTTTTTGACATATCTTTGATTCATCTCATAGACTAATTTATCAGTGCTCTTCCTTTGCTCCATTGATTCTCTCTTTAGATGTGTTTAATCTACTCTAGTTAGCCCTCTGCGGTGTCTCTTTGCTCAGTTGTTGATCCTTTTTGTAAGTCAGTATATAGTTCCTTTCAATTTTGCCTGTTTACCACTTTTCCTAGTTGCTCCCAGGATTTGCATTTTGTTCTATCTCTGTGAACAGGTGTATATAGATAACATCTGCATTCAAGTTCACCAATTTTGAAAACACATTTCCCAAAATTTCTGTAACTTGTTCTATCATTAGCAGCTTTCTGTCTCATGCTCTTTCCTTGAGATGTTTGTTTATTTCATGACTCTGTTGATTTCCTCAGAAAATAATGCTGATAAAATTACAGACAACCTGGGTCATAGAAAAAGGAGAAATCTCTAAGTTGCAAAAGAACAATTTTGTGATCAACCTGTTTAAGACCAAATAGGGCTTAGTTCAAGAGCAGATTTTAGACTATGTTCCAGGTAATTGCCTTTAACCATGAAGGAGAATGAAGTCAGGACTCATAGCTTCATGCTCATTATTTTGTCCTTTTTTTTTTTTTTTTCTCATAGCTGACTCTGGCTACACCCATGCACTTGTGGCTGATCACAACCAGCTACAACCTCAACTCCAAGGGATCCAAACCTTCTTTGGAACTCTGAGGGCAACTGCATTCACTGGTATAGACATACAAACAAAATCAGTAATAATAAAATTATCTTTAACAATCAGTTAAAAAAAAAAGAACAAAAAATTGTATTTCAGAAAGGACCCACATCATAGCTGACATCAGAAAATAAGCCTTCCAGAGAGAGTTATTTCTCTTTAAGGATTGAAAGAAAAATCAATAAACTTTCTTTGCAAATGGTAGCAACAACATGGCATGTGTAGATAGACAGATCTGAATATGTTCCTGCAGCCAAAAAATTAGCCTTTAATATCTCAAACTTATACCTCTGCCAAAAGATGAGAGATTAAGTAACCATAAAATGCCCTCACTAACTGTAGGATAAAATGACCGAGCTCAACTCCAGAGCTTGAAATCCCACCAATCCCTGAGCTTGAAAAAACCATCCATGAACTTGCCCTGGAAAACTCCACCCCCAAGAAATCCTATCTAAACTGTTGCCCACTCAACTCTCCCACTGCTTCTCCCTGGAGCAGAGGCAGCCAGCCTCCTGTGCTTTTCCCAGTAAAGCTCTTGGGTGAGTTTTGTTGTGTGGTATGATTTTCTGTTATTCCTTGGATCCCAAATGACAGAATACCTTTCTCTTCAGAGCTATAACACTTATATTAACCACCAAGGAAATCTACAAAATATTCTTAATAGTCTTTAAACTCGCATCTAAGAACCTGAGAATGCAAGCCATAGTCTCAGGGACTCGATATAAACAGACTCTTATAAAGTGCAGTAAGCAGATGAACAAAAGTTGCTGCTGCCCCCAGAAGGCACCATCAACCTTGATAATCTGCCCTTTATATGCTTTCATTTTATCACTGCAGAAGATGAAATCGTGGACCAACGGGAGTGAGGGAGGTAGAGCTAACTTCTACATGAAACAGATTAGTAAAACACAACAAAAGACTTTGCTCTAGCATTTGAATGTGGAAGCGGGCCTTCCTTTAAAATGCAGAATTATATAACCACCTCACACTTGAATTTGGAGCTAGATTTATATACATGCATGATGTGTGGACTTCTAAACAGGGGAGAGAATATGAAAATTGATCCCAATTTGCAATGAAGCTCTAGGAAAAAAAAAAAAAAAACTTTAAAGTACCTTAGAAAAGTCTACTCCTAAGCCATGTTTTAAACAGTATTTCCCAATAAAATCCAGTCTAAAGAGGAAGTTTCACACTGAAAGTTATAAAGGACAGGAGAAAGCAACCCACTAAGTCCCATAGCTCACTTCTGTTGGATGCCCACATATACGGGCATCATTGGAGGTGGAATTCAATGGACAGATGAAGAGGTAGATTAGATACCACTAAAGAAGGGAGAAAATGTACAAGAGAAAGCCCCTTGTTGTGAAATATGAAAACTTAAAAGGCAGAAAATATAAAAAGTATAGGCATAACTATCACCATTATATGCCCAGTAGAATTTCCTGATAGAGGAGATAATAAAGATGTAACCTTTGAAATAGTAATGGCTGAGAATCTAGTACAACTGAGAAAGATGAGACTCCACCAATTTAATGAAACCAAGGATCCTTTAGAATAGTGAGGATAATCTAAATGTTAATAACCTTAAATCCAATTAAACAGCTGTTGGTTACCCCAAGGTAAAATTGTCACTATTACACCATGGGCAATATCTTTCTGTGCTGCTCGTTGTTGTGGTTTTAGGCTTAACAGCTAGGTAGGATTATTGCTTGCTTTGCTTTTCTCCTTTGGCAACTGGCATAGCCCCTTCAGATGCCGTAAGAGCTAGTCCTCGGAGAAGTGGCTACCAGGTCAGTTCCAGATGGATTCCTCCATGCCCAGTTCTTTTTTTTTTTTTAATTAGATTTTTTTAAATTTACATTTCAAATGCTATCCCAAAAGTTCCCTATACCCCACCACCACCCTGTTCTCCTATCTACCCACTCCCACTTCTTGGCCCTGGTGTTCCCCTGTATTGGGGCATATAAAGTCTGCAATACCAAGGGGCCTCTTTTCCTGATGATGGCCGACTAGGCCATCTTCTGCTACATATTCAGCTAGAGACACGAGCTCTGGGGGTTCTGGTTAGTTCATATTGTTGTTCCTCTTATAGGGTTGCAGACCCCTTCAGCTCCTGGGGTACTTTCTCTAGCTTCTCCATTGGGGGCCCTGTGTTCCATCATATAGATGACTGTTTTCAACAATAAAACCTGACCTTCAACTTCTAGGAAGGTCTGGAAGGAAAATAAGGGCAACAGCAATAACTTCTGTTGTTTGGGAATCTGTGTTGACCAACTCAAAATGGAGAGCCCCGTGACAGTGTTGTGTAGCAAAACTATTCCTGGGGAGACTCCTCAGCTCAGAGAAGGAACCCATAACAGACCAAATACAGATGCCACCACAGCCCAACTTGATGAACTAATTAATTTTATTGCAGTTACTTATAAGAGCGTTACTTACAAGAACACGAATGACTCAAAGACAGCTCAATCACCAAAGCCAAGCCCTAGCATGGGTGACAGCTCACAGAACTGGGGACCTAGAGCACATTGCACAGCCGATAGGCAGATCAACAGGTTGGACAGAGTCCTTTTTAGGTGTCTCTGTTGGTATAGACCCCTTCCAGGCAGCTCAGCTGGTATCTGCATCTTTCAGGTGGCTGGCCGAGTATCAGAGTCTTCTTTGCAACCAAGCTTCTCTTGAGTCTTTTTGGCATCTTAACTAGTCTGAGCATCTTCTTTGCAGTTTGGCTCTGCTTACTTTAGCAGGGAGGGGCCAAGTGAAACTGATCAGTTTCAGGGACTTCATGCTACTTTGAGAAGTATACCTGTAAAAGTATATTTATTCTCCCTAATTAATTGTCATCATAGAGACTTACTGCCTCCATCTAATAACCTAGGCCTTGTCCTGGAAGCTTCCAGCCTCTGTACAACCTAATCTAGGCCTAGAATGTCTTCAGCCTCTGAGACTTACTGCTGAATAAACGCACCCCTTCGTTGTTCTTTCTGAGTGCTGGATGGCTGATTTACTTAGCTGTTCTGGCTCAAACTTCTCTCCAAGCTGACTGATTCAATATAACTTCTCAGTTTCTTACTGAATTCTCTGCTTGGCCTCATACTAACTCTGGCAATCTATTCTAATATTCTAGCTCCTGTTAATTCTCTGGCTCATTCTCTCTTTACTTGTGTCTAGCTTGTTATCTCTCTGCAATCTGTCTCTCTATAACTGCCCAGTAAAACTGCCTCCCTACTTTCCTGTACTACTCTCTCTTTCTTCCCTTTCCTCTTTCTTCTTGTGAAAGTTGGGCATATACTATTCTGTCAAATCTTTCCCTAGTTCATCACTTTGTCTGCCACTCAATTAGCCATCACTTTTAAACATGGGTGATTCCTTCTACAAACTAACTTTACCTTCATTGTTTGATTAAAGGTGTGGACTAAGGACATGTCTATATTCCAGCCAAAGGTATTAAAGGTGTGTGCTAAAGACTGAAGTTCACTACAACTAGACATAGGGTTTTTTTTTTTCAGTAAATAACACAATCTTGGGGGTCACAATGTGATCAAATATCCTGCAACATTTACATTTTTGTTTAAAGGGGTTCCACTCAGGATGAAATGTTTCAATATTGAAAGAAACTGTTACTCAGAGCCTGAAATTAGAGATTTTTGGATTGATTATGCTTTGGGGCAAGATGATTATCACATAATACTGAGTAGAAATAGTGAAGGCTGATTTATTTCCACTGAAAGTATGAACCCAAATAAACCTGGCATGGCATACATGTGGCAGTATGTGTCTGTACACCAAGCATTGGAGGGTAGAGTAAGAAAGAGGCACATCAAGTCTATTCTAATGTCTGTAGCCAGGGATATAGCTGAAAAAAAAAAGGATGAGTGAGTTCTAGGTTCAGTGAAATACTGTGGCTCAAAAATAAAGTAAAAAGTAGGAACCAGAGGAATACACTTGACATAGTCCTCTGTCCTCCAAGGATACAGGCATGGGCACAGGCATAACACACACACACACACACACACACACACACACACACACACACACACACACGCACACACACATGCACATGCACACTGTATAGAGTCTAAAGTCAGCTGCTACAGCAACTGACTCAAAGAAAATAGTGCATCCTATTCTCTGTTATGAAAGAAACTACTAAACAATTAATCATTTGAAATTAAGCAATTAATTAAGCATTTGAAATAAGTATGGAATAGAAGAAAACACAAGCTTGTCCAACTATCTGAGTGTGTATTACCTAAGAAAATTCCTATGCTTTTTGGCTCATACTGAGTCATAGGGGCTGCCCAAGACATGTATTCCTACACAGAGAGAAGAAAGCCTAGCCAACTGCCATGTTAAAGAATGCTTGAGAGTAAAAGGTTGAGTGACCAGAAAATTCCTTCCTCTAACAGATATCAAAGTTCCTATTTTCTAACCTACAAGGTACAATGATATAACCTATGATCATTGCCAAGGTTATATGGCCACTACTGTTTGCCAATAGAAACTTCCTCAAAGGGGAATTTTGAACTCTCTGTACACACAGTGACTTTTCTGAGTTATATGTGGATGCACTCATAATTCAGGTGTCTATCAAGACAAGAAAATAGTTTATTATAAGGTGATCAAAAGAATTACATGCCATGTAAGAAATAATCTTTGACTTGAACATGCTCCCACTGTTTGAGTGAGTGGAAAAATAACATAGAGATTGTTTTAGAGGGAAAATAATGTACAGCCAGAAACATCTTATTATTTTCAGCTGTCTTGGATTGTGTTATGTCAACTTCATACAAGCCAAAGTCATCTGAGAGGAGGTAATCTTAAGTTATAGGTTTCCATAAGATTGGGCTGTAGACAAGGCAGTAGAGCATTTTCTTAATTTGTGATTGATGTGGGAGGGTCCAGATCTTTGTGGGTGGTGTCAACCCTAGACTGGCAGTCCCAAGGGCTGAGCAAGCCATGAGAAGCAAGAGAGTAAACATCAATACTCCTTGGCCTCAGCCATAAGCTCTTGCCTCCAGGTTCCTGCCCTATTGGAGTTCCTGTCCTGACTTAACTTTAACGCTGAACAATGTTATGGAAACATAAGCTAAATAAATCCTTTCTTCTTCAAGTTGTTTTGGTCATGGTGTTTCATCATAGCAATAGTAACCCTAACTAGAACACTAGCCCAATGTCCAGCTGCCTCTTTCTAAACAAGACCATGACTTCCCTTTGGCAAACCTACCTGCTTGCCTTCTTCAACCATATGGGTTAACCTCTTACATGTTCAGTAGGTCTCTGGTAATTTGATATAGTCAATGAAGTTCCACTATAATGGCAGAGTAGGAAATGAGATGCTCATCTCTATATAGTTCTATGCAGCATGTATCTGTCTCTAGGAAATAACAATGGCTAAAGTTTACTTTATTTGTCATGTGGATCTATGCTTTATAAAAATTACTTGAATGACTTCTATATAAAGACAAACATGGTGATTAAGTACAATGTGTCCATCTGAAACATAGAAACGCAAGCCATAATTAGGTATATGTCCATAAAACATATGCTGAGAAATGGGGACACCAGCACACAAGGAAAGAGACCTGTGTGGAAAGACAGATCATTCCAATAAATCATCTTCCAGTTTTGACTTTCACTAAGAGTATGAAAAGAATGCTTTTTTCACTGGTAAGAGTTTATGTAGTTCCTTGTTTTCCGATAACAACAATACATTTAATGACTTGCAACAGCAGATTCATGGTTATTCAGCTTCATTGTCAGAAACCTGACATTTGCTCTTATTAGACTAAAAAGAACAGGTAACAAGGGTTCTTCTGCTCGTAGAAGCTCTAGGGCGATTCCAATTCCTTATTCATTCAAATTTTGTCAAACTTTGTTTACTTATAGCTTCAAGACTGGCGTCTCCATGTGTTTGCTGTCTGTTATTTGAGGTCATTCTGAGCTGCTGGAGTCTTCTTCTTTGTATCAAGCCTTTATGTGTTATTAAACCCAGCAATAGAAACTGATTTTTCTCTAATTCTTGGAAATTCTCAGTTCTTTTCCCATCCTCCTTCTTTGACTTACTTTCCTGTTTTTCTCTTCTGCAGTGTGAGGTGAACCTACCTGGATAATCCCAGGAAATCTCAGTTGTCTTAATTAGAGTGATACAGGCATTTTCCCATATACATTAGCATATTCACAGATTTTAAAGTTCACACTATGGATGCGTGATCTATTATTCTACCTTCCTCAGTATCACTACTCTAACTTCTACCAGAACCTTAATGGCATGTGCTGTAGAAATGCAATCGCAATGATGAATGTTTATGAACAGTAGTTATATCCAATATCCCCAAATCAACTAAGTATTTTATGCATGATGTTGATAGTAAATACAGTATTCTTTACTTAGACCAACTTTATTTCTGAATGACATCTACACTGCATATTGTGTCATGTGACCAAGCAAAGTCTTATGCCTATCTTCCCTGAAGTATAAAATCCATCATTGGGTCCACTTTAGATCACTGAAGCAAATGCCTATGGATTATGCTCTTCTGCCTAGTAAATGATAGTATTTCTACCTTCAGATTCAACTTAGCTGGACATAACCAGAAAATGTGGTTTCTTTTTGTCCACATTAATTTATTTACTTTACATCCTAAGCTCACCTCACCTCACCACCACCACCACCACCACCACCACCACCACCACCACCCCTTTTCTTGGAGAAGGAGAGGTCTCCAATGGACATCAACCAGTCTTGGCATATCAAATTGCAGTAGTAGTAGGCACATGCATCTTCTCCTACTGAGGCTTGACAAAGCAGCCAGGTTAGGAGAAAGGAATCCAAAGTTAGGCAACAAACTCAGAGACAGCCCCTTGGTTGGTCAACAGTAGTGGTGTTTACAACTAATTAATCAAGTGTGGCTTCCGAAACCTAATGTAGGGACCATCAAACTGAGGTTATGACTCTGAAGTTAAAAGCTTTTGAAATTCTTTATACCCTTCACTCACTCCCCCTGCTTCCCTGCCCACCCACTCCCACTTCTCGGCCCTGGCATTCCCTTGTATTGGGGCATATAAAGTTTGCAATACCAAGGGGCCTCTCTTCCCGATAATGGCTGACTAGGCCATCTTTTCTACATGTGCAGCTAGAGACACGAGCTCTGGGGTTCTGGTTAGTTCATATTGTTGTTCCTCTTATAGGGTTGCAGACCCCTACAGCTCCTGAGGTACTTTCTCTAGCTTCTCCATTGGGGGCCCCCGTGTTCTATCATATTGAATTCTGTTTATAGCACCCACATCAGGCAGTTCATAAGCTATAACTCCAGTTCCAAGAGTATCTGGCATCACACACACACACACACACACACACACACACACACTATTTTAAATATTAAAGCTGTCTTTATCAGATTAACTTTGTTCAACATCTGTATCTATTTTAAAGCCAGGTACACTATGCCTTGATTTGAACATCAGCCCTTCATGAAAAGTGAATGGGAAAGTAGGAAAGCGCTGAGGATCAGGGGGACAAGGCTCTTTTCTTGCCTTTCCATTAATACTCATGACTCTTAGAAGCACCACTACAGCCACAGACTTCCTCAGTTGTAGAGTGGTAAAGATGGGAGAGAATATTACCTTAGATCTGTAAGTCACTGAGATTGTTATATCAGAGCTTTAGCCAGGGTTATATGAATTCTCTCACTTTTATTGGCACTCCCACTTTCATCCAGAACTCATGGAATGCCTATATTTTAATATTTAAATGTATATATGCTAACTGTCTTAGTCAGGGTTTCAATTCTTGCACAAACATCATGACCATGAAGCAAGTTGGGGAGGAAAGGGTTTATTTGGCTTACACTTCCATACTGCTGTTCATCACCAAAGGAAGTCAGGACTGGAACTCAAGCAGGTCAGAAAGCAGGAGCTGATGCAGAAGCCATGGAGGGATGTTCTTTAACGCCTTGCCTCCCCTGGCTTGCTCAGCCTACTCTCTTATAGAACCCAAGACTACCAGCCCAGAGATAGTCCCACCCACAAGGGGCCTTTCCCCCTCGATCACTAATTGAGAAAATGCCCCACAGCTGGATCTCATGGAGGCATTTCCTCAACTGAAGCTCCTTTCTCTGTGATAACCCAGCTGTGTCAAGTTGACACAAAACTAGCCAGTACAGTAACCTATGCTATTAGCTATTAAAAACTGTGTTTTACCTTTCTCACACCATCTTTGGTTATTTCTCTGACCTTTGAAAAATGAGAGCACATCTATTTGACTCTGCAGAAAAGGAAATATCATGCCACTGTCACTAAAGAGGTCTTGTGGGCTCTAGATGCACTAGCACCCAATTAGTCTTCATCTCCTGTATCTCAATCTGTGTTGTCAGAACAATGATGATAACACCCAAAAACCTGAAAAAAAAAAAAATGAGGTCACACTAAATTCTGGTACACAGCCTGACACACAATAAGTATTACAAATGTGATGAACATTTGTGCTGTTTTGAATAATAGAGTACTCTGGTTAGGTTTGTTTGTTTGTTTGTTTGTTTTTGGTTTGGGTTTTGTCAACACAAGTTAGAGCCATCTGAGAAAAGGCAATTCCAATTGAAAAATGTCTACATCAATTGACCTAGAGGCAAGCCTGGGTTGGGGGGGTATTTATTTATTTATTTATTTTTATTGACGACTGAGGTGGGAGGGTCCAGCCTACTGTGGGAAGGGCCACCCTTAGTAAGTAGTCCTGGGTGCTCTAAGAAAGTAAGATGTGTACACCATGAGGCTCAAGCCAGTAAGCAATGTTCCTCCAAAGTCTTGGCTTTAGTTCCTCCTTCTAGTTAATGCCTTGACTTACCTCTATGCTGGACTGCAGGCTGCAAGATGGAATAAACTCTTCCCTATGACTTTTTTTTTTTTTTTGTATCTTAACATAGCCATAGAAAGCTGAGTAGGAGATAGGATGACAAACACGGACATACATATTGTAGAAAGGCATAGAGTCCTTTGGGTGTACGACCATCAGTGGTACAGCTGGGTCACATGGCAGTTGTATATTCAGTATTTGTGAGGAATCTCCATATTAATTTACATACTGATAATATCAGAAGTTTCCCTGTGGCAAATATGAAAGTTAGGAGGGTTTTTTTTGTTGTTTTTTTTTTTGTTGTTGTTTTTTTGTTTTTTTTTTACCGAATTCTGTGGAACTAAACCAAAACACACAGGTTATATATCAGGCATCAGATCACGTTATTGAAACCTGTGCCAATCTGAGATGAGAGACCCCGGTACTGATCAGTAGCCATTATGTTCTGTATAAGAACTCAGGAAGAGGCCTCCGTCCTCTCCTCGGCTCTGTGAAGATGTCTTCCCTTGTCTCATTGTTCTTTTGTATCCAGATTCACGTTCACAAATTGTGTTTACTTATGAAGGGCTCTGCTCCAGTGATTAAGGACCTAAAGCGGATAATTACCCTGTGATTTGCAAGCGGTGCACTGGCTGGTATTTCTTGAAGTTGGATTGCCGTATAAATATCACCTGTGTGCTGTGTCAGCTTATTGCCCACCTTGAGAGCAATCTCCCTGTTAGTTTTATGGCACATTAAGTCTCCTTTCGGGATGAATTGGGTTTGTCTGAGGAGGATTGGTTACATCAGGATAAAAGAGTAAACAGCAAGGCTGACTGGGAAGCTATAAAACAGAAGCATTAGGGGAGGGGAAGGCAGGGGGTGGTAGGAGTGTTCAAAGGAGAAGTTTATAATGATAAAGTAACAGGAATGGTGACAGCCTGAGAGGGTTATGCTTAATGCAGAGAGTGCAACGGTTACAATGCAAGGCGTGAGTCAGAGGATGACATAAGGCTTAGACCTGCAGGAAGAAAATTATCTGGGGTTGATGAGAGAACTGCTAATATTTATTAAATGTCTTTGCTGTATTCTTCACCGTGCTTTTAAGCCAGCTGTCAACACATAGCTGTTGACCTTCAGCCAACAACTGATTTTCACTGGAGGGAAGCCAGTTTACCAAAGGCCTCTGTGACCTTTGCCACCAGCAAGACCATCAAGGGCAACAGCTGGAGAAAAAGAGTCAGAAAAGACTTAGCATATACAAATACTATATGGTAGTATGGGTGTTGATGACTAGGTTTCATCTGCTGTCTCTCTTAACTCCTACATCACAACACAGCATCCTGTGTGTTCCTGCGTACCTAATCCTGGCATTTAGTTCTCAGTTAATATTTGTTAATGCTAAAGAAAGTGAGGAGGACTCAGTGAGCAGAAAGTGCATTTGTAAAAGTGCTTAGAGACCAGGTTGGATTTCTTGGCATCAATCTCAGAACAAGGCTTGATCCCTTCTAATGCAGTTTCATTTATGAATTACAAAATGCCTCAGGTCTGGAATTTATCCAGAGTCCCTCATTAAAATGAAATAGGTGATTCAAGATTGATTTGTGTTATATAAAGGAAATTGTGTTTGGTTCTTTGAGACAGGGTCTTGCTGTGTCATGCTGCCTGGCTGAAACCCTCTATGTAGACCAGGCTGGCTTTGAACTCCAAGAGATCTACCAGACTCCAGCTCTTTCCCAGTGCTGGGGTTAAAGGAATGCATCACTATACCCAGACAATGGATACGAATTGATAATATTCTGTGTACTCAATGAAGTATTTCTGCTACATATTGCTAGGGATTTCTTTATCCTATATCATTAAGTAAATACAAAAGTCAATATGGAGGAAATGATTTATGATAAAGGATGTAAGTGTAGCAGCATATATGTGTTTGTGTGTGTGTGCGTGTGTGTGAATGTGAGTGTGCAATGTCTCTGTGAGTATGTGAGTAGATTATGGGATAGTATTATATGAGTGTGTATGTGAAATTGTGTCTGTGTGATATCTCTGTGAGTGTATGTGTGCATGAATATTTGTGCATGTGTGAGTGTATGCGTGTGAACATGTGTACAAATATGTGTGTGAGTGTATGTGTTTGAGATTATGTGTGGGTGCAAGTACGTGATTGTGTGTATGTGTGTATGTTATATATGAGTGTGTGTGTATGTGTGATGTCAAATGTGTGGTGTATGTGTACACACACATGATTGGTTTGCTACTTTAAAATATACATAAAATATGTTTTAAGGGCAAACTAAAGGAAGGAAATATTATAAAATTAAAAATTTTATAAATGTTATATTTATAAATATTATAAAATTAAAGACAGAAGTTGGAAATTTCTTGTTTAATATTTTTAACTTGAGGATCAAATAAGGATTTAAAATAATTAGAAGATAATAACATAAAATGCTGTTTCTAAAAATTAAAATCATAATGAAAAAGATGTGTGTACTGAGTTTGGGAATATAGCCATATACAAGAAATATGTTTCTAGAAATTTTTAAACATGTTGGCTATCCTGATGTCTTCAGTAAAACACATCTGAAGGACAGAGAAAAAGCTTATCTTCATCTTGCCAAGCATTTGTGTGTGATAACGCTGTTATTGTTAGATTACTACCCTGTGCCAATTTCTGGAATTTCAAAAATTAGTAATTTTGCTGGTAACATTCAACACCCAAGATTCTAGTGAGAGACTGAAACAAAGGTCAAAACAGGAGATGTTAATTTAAAATTCAGTCACTCTACATTTTCACTGGAACTGTGAATTTATTTTGTGTCTAATCCTTATGCTAAAGAGATTTATTCACTGTAAGGAAACACCTGAAATAATCAACATTTTTAAGAAAGGCTTTTGGGGGCTTACCTGTTCTGGAGGCTCCTGACTATGGTAGTATGACTTTAGTGTTTTTGGCTTCTGGTGGGTATGCAAACATAACAGGAGGCTGCATGTTAAAGAAACTGTGGTTCTCAACCTGTGGGTCACGATCCCTTTTGGGTCAAATGACCTTTTCAGGGGCCGAATACCAGATATCTTGCCTATCACATTATGATTAGTAACAGTAGCAAATTTGCAGTTACAAAGTAGCATGGAAAATAGTTTTATGATTGGAGATCACCACAGCAGGAGGAATTATTTTAAAGGGTCTCAGCAGTAGGTTAAGAAACACTGTTGTGGAGAAAATTGTTCACCTTCACCTCATAAATCAGGAATCAAAGAAGAGAAAAGAAAGGGCTAAGGGCCTATAAACTCTATCAGGGGCACATCTACAATGAACAGAGACCTTCCTCTAGGGCCTGTCTCCTAAGACTATTTTTATCATGACACTAGTTTCTTCCTCTTTGGGATACACAGAGGCCACAGACATATGTCATATGCACACAATCCAGGAATGTATTATAGATAAATGTCAACATTGCATTTCAAGGAAGATAAGAGAAAAATTATC
Source organism: Mus minutoides (assembly GCA_902729485.2). Taxonomy (NCBI): domain Eukaryota; kingdom Metazoa; phylum Chordata; class Mammalia; order Rodentia; family Muridae; genus Mus; species Mus minutoides. Next base: position 43,784 of record LR753537.1, on the reverse strand, counting down.
AAAATCCATTTAAAAATTAAAAACTATTCATTAATATAAAATCTGCTGAAGGCCATTCTGACATCAAATCACTGCACTATTGCCATGAATTAATGAAGTCTTGGTTACTTCAAATGATCCTTTTTATTTTGGATATGTTCACATACCATTTTGTTCTTTTCAATACCAAGTTAACTAAACATAAAGTAGTGTTTAGTCTTTACTAAAATCAATAAAAATTCACATTGCCTTCAATAGAAATTAAATGCAGACACATATAGCATAGTCAGAATATAGTATTTCAATTATGGCAAAACAGCACATGTGTGCTATGTTAAAGACTGTAGTGTTAGAAGTGAAGTCTTGGGTATCTTGGAAGGTTGGTTACATCCTCTATACAAGAATAAGGGCCAAAGTCAGAAGGCCAGCACCCAAGTGAAGGCACCAGGTCAGGTGGCTTGCTGGCCAGGCATTTTATCCAAATTGTTGAGCTGCAGGTTTATAGAGAGATACTGTCTAAAATAACACAAAATGTAGAGTGATGAAAAGGGATACTCACTGACCTTAGGTTGCTAAATGTCCATACATACAACGCATGTTCCTTCATAGATACATTACAACACACACATACACACACTCACATGAACAAATGCACACAAACAGTAATTAGAATAAACTTATTCATTTCTAAAACTTATGTTTTAAAATACATCTCAGGCTTTGTCTGTAGGTGTCATGTCACTTTTAGAGTCTGGTGTTTGGCAGTGTAAAATTACCACCTATTCTTCATTTAAGGCATCTTGAAATCCTTCTGGCCAGAATAAAAACTGTCACCTCTGCGGTCCTTTTCTTTATACATTATTTTAAAATAGCATACGATTGAACTTTGCATTTCATCGGTCAGCATGTGTAACGATGTAGTTTCAGGGATAACCTCTCTCTGTCTGTAGAGTTTCTGCAGGATTGATGTTCTAAACCAGACAACTGCTCCTTCTCACAGAAAGTACATTGTGATGCAAAACAAAAACAAAAAACAAACAAACAAATGAAAAAGAAAACCAGCCTGGCTAGATACACTGTTGTCCTGAAATCTGATGATTCAAGTGTGGATTGTAGATTATCTGTGTCAGAATCAACTGGGTATTCTTTTAAAAATACACAGAAGACCTCACCTGGGGCATACTGAGTCTGAACCCCTATGGAAATCCACCTTAGTGCCTTCTCGACAAATCACACGATCATTATGGCTGTAATCCAATGAATAATGAAAAGGTATTTAATTCTTGGAATTAAATTCAAAAGCATATATCCAGGAGATTTAGAATGGAAAGCATCAAAATTAACCTTTATTTGTTTGTTTGTTTGTTTGTTTGTTTGTTTTTCAGAAAGGATCAAAAAAGTTTATAAGAGAAATTTGGTAATATTTGTGGAATACTATTGATAATCTATACTAAGTTAGGAGAGAGTAAAGGGGAAGTATAATCTCATATGTGTTCCCTAGACTGTCCCAGAATTTTTTCCCACTGAAACCAAATGTGCCTGTGTTTGTCTTTCACTCCACCTTGGCTGTCACATTCCTGTCTCTACCACATGATCTTGACATAATTTATCCTAAACATGACAAATTAAGGTTCCCATATGGACATTTTCCCCCAAAGGGAGAAAATGCACATTTGAAATATCAGTGGGGTACAAACATACTCAGTACACAATGTTCCCACATATCATTATTCTTCTACATCAGACAGACTTCAAGGCAGGGCCAAATAGCCCTGTACTTTTGCTGTCAATCAATGATGCCATAACATGTAATTCAGTTGCCATGAAATTCTTTTCCTATGGTGAGCTTTTAGATGACTCTTTTGTCCAAAGGAACTCAAATATCTGTGAAGTACACACTGGTATGTAAAGACTAGATTCTATATTTTCACTCTGCCCAATACTTAGTAAGGCAAAGTAATGTTCATTTGCTGGGTTTTATAAGGTCAGGTCATTGAAACAGGCTTCTTTCTGTAAGCTGCAAATGACATTTCAATTCACTGAAGACATTTCTAACAGAATTTTGTAATATTCCAGTGAGGAATATTTTCCCATCAGAACCCCATGAAACAATGTCTCTTGTGATGTCACTTACTAAAGGGTTCATAGCATCTATTATTAAATAAAGATTTTGTTTAATTCTTACAGACATAGTTCAATAGTTCATAGTTTAATAGTTCATAGACCTTTAGAAGGCACTTGATTTAACTCTTTCATTTTTATAAATAAATAGACTGAGGTTTCCAGAGATGGGAAATTTTCTTACTCAAGTAAACTTTGAAATGGCAAAACTCTGACTTCTTAGATAGACCATGTTTTTTACATGTCAATAAAACTTTTTACTTGGATCAGTTTATTCCTTATTTACAATCTATCTTCTATGGTAAATCAATTTACTCCACCCCCAATATCTTCCAGAAGGTTTTGCAGACAAATCCCTAGAGATAAATCTCAAATCCAACAGCCTTCCCTTATCCCTATGTGCCAGCATCTGTTGCCCTGTTCTGTCACCGTGGCTTAGCACAGCTGCCTCTCACTCTTCATTCCCTATTCCTCTCTCCACTGTCACTTGAGTCATATCTTTCCAGGAAAACCAAAGGTGATGGTCTCAGAATCATGAAGATTTTGAGCAAAACCAGTCAAATGGATGCCCCTAACTACAAAGTTAGAAGTCATTGGATAAATGTAAATCTCTAACCTCATCTACCACCATGCCTGTTCTTGCTCCTTAAAACAGAAACTCTAAGATCCAGGTAGCTTTCACACATACCAGGAGCAATGTTTGCTGGATATTTGCATATGCAATTGCATCTACCATAAAGGTGCTTGCATCCAAGTACTCTGGTTCACTGCCTTGCTTGACCAGGTGCTTCATTTAAATGTCACTCAGCAAATCCTATTTAATCAGCTAATCTCAAAGAGCCAGACCTTCCTCACCAGGTCAACACTCTTTTCCTTTATCCTGCTTTAATCTTTTCCATAGCATTGATCTATCCAATAGTCAATTATGTTCTTATATATCTGATATCACTCCCCAACTACAATATAAGCTTCATAAGAACAAAAAGGCAGAAAAGTTGACCATTAAAATCATTAGGATATACTGTGCATGCTGACAGGAGTCTGATACAGCTGTCTCCTCAGAGGCTCTGCCAGAGCCTGACAAATACAGAGTCAGATGCTCGCAGCCAACCATTGGACTGAGCATGAGGTCCCCAATGTAGTCCCCAATAGAGAAGGTAGAGAAAGGACTGAAGGAGCTGAAGGGTTTGCAACCCCACAGGAAAAACAATAATATCAACCAACCAGACCTCCCAGAGCTCCCAGGGACTAAACCACAAACCAAGGAGTATGCATGGAGGGACCCATGGCTCCAGCCACATATGTAGCAGATGATGGCCTTGTCAGGTATCAATGAGAGGAGAGGCCTTTGGTCCTGTGAAGGCTCAATGCCCCAGTGTAGGAGAATTCAAGGGTGGGAGGCAGGAGTGGGTAGGTGGGTGAACACCCTCATAGAAGCAGGGTAGGGAAGATGGGATAGGGCGTTTCAGTGGTGGTAGTGGTGGGGAACCAGGAAAGGGGATAAAATTTTAAATGTTAATACAGAAAATATTCAATAAAAAAGGAAAATAAAATAAAGGCATGCTTTACCACAAAAAGAAAGAGAGAGAGAGAGAGAGAGAGAGAGAGAGAGAGGAGATTAGGATAATTTAATATTGTTTTGTCTGAGACTGTGCCTGTCACATAGTAAGACTTTAATTAATATATAGTCAATGAATAGGAAAAAGCAAACTCACACACTTTACATAGACTACATTTAAACTATGACATTTAATTCTGCATATACCTTAATGGGATATATATATATATATATATATATATATATATATATATATATATATATATATATATATATATAAAACCCAGAGGAAATATAATGAATACATTTTTGAAAAACCTTTTTTCTTTAAATTGTGAAGAATATTTTTATTCTTAATTAATTATTTTATTTATTTGCATCCCAAATGTTGCCTTCCCAGGGGCCCCCTCCCAGAGTTCTTCACCCCATTCCCCCTCCCTTTTGCTTGTGAGAGGGTGCTCCCCCACCAGCCTGGGCATCCCCCTTCCTAAGGGCATCATGTCTCTACAGGATTAGGAGCATCCCCTCCCACTGAGGCCAGTTAAGGCAGTCCTCTGCTACATATGTGCTGGGAGCCTTGGACCAGCTCCTGTGTGCTCTTTGGTGGCTTAGTCTCTGGGAGTTTCCAGGGTTCCAGTAAAGTAGAAGTTTCTGGATATATCAGGTGATACAGACTCACGTGGTGTTTTCCAAGACAGACTCATGTGGTCCTTTGTTGAGGCAAGACCTGTGGGAGGACATGTGATGTTTGGAAAGAGTGTAATATAAATAGGACTCATTGGACAGTGAGCGCAGGCTTACATAGCTAGCTTTGCAATGCTTTGTTGGTGTCACCTATTCATCTTTCCTGATCTCCACTTCATTGAGAGAGGCATGGCAGAGAACTTCTCCTGGTGTCCTGGCTGTTCCTGGTCGCTCCTGATGGTTCTTATGACTCATGTTGATTCCATAGGAGGAAGCCTGGCAGTTTCTGCTGGATTGTGCCATCACTGCTGATTTATGTTTGCTATCCTGACACTACTGAACTGGACTTCTGGCATCCTGACAAACAGAGATTGCAATCACCCACCCAAAGAACTACTTCTAAATAGGTCCACATCCTCATGTCCGATTTACCATCTTTTCTTACCTACTTTTGGACAGCAGGCTAGAAATGTGGTGGGGAGTGTTGAAGCATTTGAGAACCATTATTAAAAGTAGGTTTAAAGAATCTAAGCCCACAATCCAAGTTAGTTGACACTGCTGGTCTTCCTTTGGGGTTATCATCCCCTTTTATTCTTCAATCCTTCCCCTAACTCTTCCATAGGGATTCCAACCTCAGTCCAATGGTTGACAGTAGTATCTGCATCTATCTCAGACATCTGCTGGTAGAGCCTCTCAGAGGAGAGCCATGCTAGGCTTCCATCTGCAAGCACAACATAGCGTAAGTAATAGAGTCAGGGTTTAGCGGCTGCCCATGAGATGTATCCCAAGTTAGGCTGGTTACTGGTTTGCCCTTCCTTTAGTATCTACTCTGTTTTGGACCCTGCATTTCCTTTAGACAGGAACAACTCTGGGTGAATAATTTTGAAGGTGGGTTGGTGTTCTGATCTCTTCACTGGGACCTCTGGCTAACTACTAGAGGTGGTGTCTTCAGGTTCCATTTTCCACTTTTAGGCATTTCAGCTAAGGTTACCCACAGAGTCCTGGGGGTCTCTCACATCCCAGGTCTCTGGGACTTTCTAGAGGTTCCCCAACCCCCCACCCCTGGCAGCCATATACTTCCATTCATTCTCCTGACCCTCTGGGCTCCACTCCTGTCTCCCCCATACATGATCCTGCCCACTTTTTCCCTCTCAATTTCATTCCCCACCCTTGTCCCTCCCTCCCTATGCCTCCCATGATTATTTTGTTTCCCCCTTCTAAGTGGGATTGAAGCATGTGCTCTTGGACCTTCCTTCTTGTTTAAATTCTTGGGGTCTGTGGAGTGTGTCATGTGTATTCTGTTTTTTGTTTGTTTGTTTGTTTGGTAGGTTTTTTGTTTTGTTTTTTTGTTTGGTTTTGCTGTTTGTTTGTTTTTGGCTAACTATCACTTATCAGTGAGTAAATATCATGCATGTCCTTTTGGGTCTGGGTTATCTCACCTAAGATGGTATTTCCTAGTTCCATCCATTTGCCTGCAAAATTCATGATATACTCATTTTTAGTAGCTGAATAGTATCCCATGTGTAAATGAACCACATTTTCTGTATCCATTATCCAGTTGAGAGACATCTGGGTTGCTCCCGGTTTGAAAGTACCTGCTTTTTGGAAGAAGGGTAAATAGAAAGTAGGAATAGCAAAAGTGGATGGAATTATAGAATGGAAAATGTAAGAAAAGAGTTTTAGCTTCTGTTGTAGGAAAGGGTTTCAATTGACATAAATAACCAAAGGCAGACTTGGAAACTGTGAGGAGTTCCTCTTCTTCATTGTTCCTCTTCTCTCCTGAAGTGTAAGCCAAATATTGATAGGCTCAAGCTCTAGAAAGTACTTTAACTCTAGGTAGGTGGCTCCATGGAATAGACGCATTGGCTTGATCCAGTGCCAAAGATCTGTAACGCAGGCATTTTACCCATGTTATTCTTACTCAAAACATTTTTATGGACAATTTTTTCTAACTCACTTTCAAAGTCTATTGCCAGTTCCTTAGACTATACTAATGTTCATCAATTAAGATTTATTGAAGAGAGTAATTGATAAAACTTGTTGATACACTTTTCTACTTTACAAATGATTATGTCTTTAATATAGCTGTTTTATTTGGAAAGACTTTTAAAATCCATTTTTAAAAGAATCCCAATATTATTTTAAGATATAATAGGACTATTGAAAAATCTTTTCTGGGTTTCTCCCATTGCAGAAGAAAATTAATTGAACTCACCATTCTGATTTTGTGTGAAGAACAAGGAACAATGCAACAAAGCTTTTTAAATTCTTTGGTTGCATTGTGGCGCAATCCCTTGCTCAGCATTTATTAATCCCACTACAGTGCTAGGCACTGTAACTATACATCTGCCTTTAACTCTTTCATAGCATGCTTTTTAGCATCAAACACCATGAAGGTCTCAAGTTCTTTTCTGCTTTTTTGAATTATTATTACTATTATCATTATATGATTACACTGTCGCTGTCTTTAGACACATCAGAAGAGGGTATCCATCCAATCCCATTACAGATGGTTGTGAGCCACCATGTGTTTTCTGGGAATTGAACTCAGGATCTCTGAAAGAGCAGTCAGTGCTCTTAACCACTGATCTATCTCTCCATTTCTCTTCTGGCCCAGCATTAAGGGTAGGGGAGCAGGGCGGGGATGGGAGAGGGGATGGGGAACTTTCTGGATAACACTTGAAATGTAAATGAAGAAAATATCTAATAAGGAAAAAATAATTAAAAAAAAATAATAAAGAGAGTCTATGGGCCAAATTGAAAGTTCCAGTTCCAAGCCACTACCATGTTACTTGAATCTTCTAAAGTGAAACTTTCACCAGCAATACTAACTCCTAAGCTTCCTAAAGGTACATCGAGGGAAAAAATGTCTTACATATTTGCTTCTACTTCACTCTGCATAGAAGACTTCATATTCACCCGCCCTATTGGAATGTTCCAGCCATAAAGCACAATAAAAGTGTCAAAAATTATTCTTCTCTCCTGTAATGTGGGCCTTTTCTCGCTAGCATAAGGAAAACAATGATGGATTTTCAATACGCTTTATAAATTGTCACACCCTTGTTATTCTGTTTGCTAAAAAATCTATTTACATTCCATGGCTTTATGTTAAGCTTGGGTTACTAACTCGCACATTTATTCTAACTTTAATTGAATTTTTATTACTCATGATAAAATTGGTGTTTTGCATTTTGCACAGTATTTCTCTGCCGTGGGCTTTCATAAGGAACAATTATATAAGAATCAGAACCTGGTCCAGTTAATTATTAATGAGTCAAATAAAGATATTAATGTTTATTAGTAACAAATAAAAATCTACAGTTGCTTCTTTCAATTATGATAGCAGACTTTGTATGTGGGTGACCTTTCTTTGACTTCAGCAAATCCTAATCCCTGCAATGCGTTATGTAATACTGAAAGACACTCTAGAAGAGTATGTATAATTATGAATACATGTATATATACATATATATAATGTATTAATATATGAATGCATGCATATGTAGATAATATGTGACTATACAAACATATACATGTGCATAAGTGCACGTATGTATTAGGATTCCCTAAAGAACAGACTTTATAGAATTGAAACATATATATATGTGTGTATATATATATATATATATATATATATATATATATATATATATGCATATACATATACAGGATTTATTATTGTCTTACAGTATATCATCTGGGTAGTCCAACAATGACTGCCTCATGACAGAAGGGCTGAGTATCAGCAAGACCGGCTATCTCAGCTGTCCTAATTTGGTGTTGGAGTCATGAAGGGATTCCTGAAGAGTTGTTTATCCTTACTCTACATTGTAATTCTGAAGAAGTTGAATTTAATACTGGCTACCCCAAAAGGAAGATGACCTTGGCTGCAAGAGTGAAGACAAAGAGGCCAAAATCAAAATTCCTTTCTACGCCCTTCCATCTGAGTAATACCAGATGTGGCCAATATTCAGGGTGAATCTTTGTGTTTTAAATAATCTGATTTAGAAAATCATTCACAGGAGAGCCTAGCAGTTTGGCTTTCAGTAGATTTCAGGTAGAGTGAATTTGACAACAAAGAGTAGCCATGATAAGTACATCCCTTCTCAACTTCAAACAATCACATCTTTTTATTTTGTAAGTAATTTTTAAAGGAAAACAACAGCCAAACTCCCCCAGTATGCTTATAACTTCTCTACAGAAAACTAAAAACACATTACATATTTCAGAATAGGTAGCAAAGTCCCTTGAGGAATGTTCAGTCTTTTAGTGTCTCATAACTTAAATATGATAATATAGATTATACAATACTCAGTCAAAGTTACACAATATGATAAAGAAATAGAGGAAAGAAAACACACACATATATACAGACATACACACATAGATAGGTAGATAGATAGATAGATAGATAGATAGATAGATAGATAGATAGATAGATAGATAGAGACAGAGTTCCAGGGGCATAAGAGTCCATCACCACCATGGGGAAGCAGCAAGCATAGAAAGTGGTAGCAGCAAGCTGAGAGCTAATATCTTGAATCACAGGCAGAAAGCAGAGAGAGCGAACTAGAAAATATAAAGTCTTTTAACTCTCAAAGCCCACCCCTGGTGACACACTTAATCCAGCAAGGCCACCATTCCAAAAGCTCCCCCAAACAGTGTTACCAACTGGTGACCAAGTGTTAAAGTGCAGGCGCCTACAGGGAACATTCTAATTCAGACCACCACAACACACAAACAAAAAAAAGCACATACATGCAGAAACACTTACTACATTCGTGTACACACTCATACACCAATATGTACATACACATGTGCAGTATTTTATCAGTGCCATTTCCCAGGAATCCTGTATGGTAGAAAGACTCAGTATAGTTTCATTATTTTTAAATGTTAATTAGCTTATAGTACCAGGTTTCACTGTGACATTTTCATATATACTTCATTTTGGTTGAGGCCACTCCCCCATTCCTCTTCCCTGCCTCCTACCCTGACTTGCTTACAACTCTCTGCTCACTCTCTTCCCTATAGTCTCCTTTCCTCTTCTATGTCAAACTATAGGAGAAACTGTCCTTTCAGTCTCCTCCCCTTCCTTAAAACTGTCTCTTCCTCTCAATGGTTCGCTTTCCAGTTTCATGACCTTATGCACACTCATTCTCACACAAATAAACTGATATAAAAATTAAAACCACATCTGAGTGTCTTTCTGAGCCCCCATTGCCACATTTAATGTATTTTTCCAGTCCCACTAACTTTTCTGCAAATCTTATAACTTTTTTTGTTTATGACTGAATAAAATTCCATTGTGTATATTCACCACATTTTAATTATCTGTCCATCTGCTGATGGACATCAAGCTAATTCCATCTCCCTGTTCTGTAAATAAGGCAGTGATGAACGTGAATGTGCATGCTAGTATTTCTTCCTTGTAAGGATGAAGAACAAACACCTGCGATTGTAAGTGCTAAGGATCACACAGGAAGTTAAGTGGCAAAGGCAGAGCAGAAATCTTGACCTCATTGATGGCAAAGTTCACTGCATGAGTATTCTCAAGCTGCTCAAAATGGCCTTGGTAACTTCAAGGGTTGTTCAGTAGCAGATAATTTTCATGTGTTATCTTATTTATTTCTCAAAAGAGTTCAATTGAGATATTATCCTTGACTTCACCTTCCTTATTTCCATCCTTACGCACAAAAACAAAATCATTGCCTTGGCTGGGGAGAAAGGGACTTAAAAAGAAATGCATTAGAACATTAACTTGGTGAACATTTAGTAAATTTTTTTATTAGATATTTTCTTAATTTACATTTCAATTACTATCCCGAAAATTCCCTATACCCTCCTCCCACCTTCCCTGCTTCCCTACCGACCCACTCCCATTTCTTGGTCCTGACATTCCCTTGAATTGGGGCATATAAAGTTTGCAATACCAAGGGGCCTTTCTTCCCAGTGATGGCCAACTAGGCCATTTTCTGCTACATATGCAGCTAGACATATTAGCTCTGGGGGTTCTGGTTAGTTAATATTGTTGTTTCTCTTATAGGGTTGCAGACCCCTTCAGCTCCTTGGGTACTTTCTCTAACTTTGCCATTGGGGGCCCTGTGTTCCATCCTATAGATGACTGTGAGCATTCACTTCTGTATTTGCCAGGCACTGGCATAGCCTCATATAAGACAGCTATATCAGGGTCCCTTCAGCAAACTCTTGCTGGCATATGCAATAGTTTCTGCGTTTGGTGACTGATTATGGGATGCATCCCTGGGAGGGGTAGTCTGGGGATAGTCCATCCTTTCATCTTAGCTCCATACTTTGTCTCTATAACTCCTTTCATGGGTATTTTGTTCCCTATTCTAAGGAGGAATGAAGTATCCACACGCTGGTCTTCTTTATTCTTGATTTTCTTGTGTTTTGCAAATTGTGTTTTGGGAATTCTAAGTTTATGAGCTAATATCCACTTATCAGTGAATGCATATCTAGTGACTTCTTTTGTGATTGGGTAACTTCACTAAGGATGATGTCCTCCAGATACATCCATTTGCCCAAGAATTTCATAAATTCATTGTTTTTAATAGCAGAGTAATACTCGATTGTGTAAATGTACCATGTTTTCTGTATCCATTCCTCTATTGAGGGATCTCTGGGTTCTTTCCATCTTCTGGCTATTATAAATAAGGCTGCTATGAACATAGTGGAGCATGTATTCTTATTAACAGTTGGAACATCTTCTAGGTATATGCCCAAGAGAGGTATTGCTGAATCCTCCAGTAGTACTATATCCAATTTTCTGATGAACCTCCAGACTGACTTCCAGAGTGGTTGTACAAGCTTGCAATCCCACCAGCAATGGAGGAGTGTTCCTCTTTCTCCACATCCTCGCCAGCATCTGCTGTCACCTGAATTTTTGATCCTAACAATTCTGACTGGTGTGAGGTGGAATCTCAGGGATGTTTTGATTTGCATTTCCCTCATGATTAAGGATGTTGAACATTTTTTTCAGGTGCTTCTCAGCCATTCGGCATTCCTCAATTGAGAATTCTTTGTTTAGATCTGTACCCCATTTTTAATGGGGTTGTTTGAATTTCTGGAGTTCAACTTCTTGAGCTCTTTGTATATATTGGATATTAGTCCTCTATCAGATTTAGGATTGGTAAAAATCCTTTCCAAATCTGTTGGTGGCTCTGTCTTATTGACAGTGTCTTTTGCCTTACAGAAGCTTTGCAGTTTCATGAGGTCCCATTTGTCAGTTCTTGATCTTACTGCACAAGCCATTGCTGTTCTGGTTAGGAATGTTTCCCCTGTGCCCATATCTTTGAGGCTTTTCCCCATTTTCTCCTCTATAAATTTCAGTGTCTCTTGTTTTATGTGGAGGTCTTTGATCCACTTATACTTGAGCTTTGTACAAGGAAGGAGATAAGAATGGATCAATTTGCATTCTTCTACATGAAAACCCCAAGTTTTGCCAGCACCATTTGTGAAAAATGCTGTCTTTTTTTTCCACTGGATGGTTTTAGCTCCCTTGTCAAAGATAAGGTGATCATAAGTGTGTGGATTCATTTCTGGGTCTTCAATTCTATTCCACTGATATACGTGTCTGTTGCTATACCACTATCATGCAGTTTTTATCACAATTGCTCTGTAGTACAGCTTAATATCAGGCATGGTGATTCCACCAGAAGATCTTTTATTGTTGAGAATAGTTTTTGCTGTCCTAGGTTTTTTATTATTTCAGAGGAATTTGCAAATTGCCCTTTCTAACTCAGTGAAGAATTGAGTTGGAATTTAGATGGGGATTGCATTGAATCTGTAGATTGCTTTCTGCAGGATAGCCATTTTGACTATATTAATCCTGCCAATCCATGAGCATGGGAGATCTTTCCATCTTCTGAGATCTTCAGTTTCTTTCTTCAGAGACTTGAAGTTCTTGTCATACAGATCTTTCACTTCCTTAGTTAGAGTCACACCAAGGTATTTTATATTATTTGTGACTATTGAGAAGGGCGTTGTTTCCCTCATTTCTTTCTCAGCCTGCTTATCCTTTGTGTAGAGAAAGAACAATGATTTGTTTGAGTTAATTTTATATCCAGCTACTACACTGAAGCTGTTCATCATGTTTGGGAGTTCTCTGGTGGAATTTTTGGGGTCGCTTATATATACTACCATATCATCTGCAAATAGTGATATTTTGACTTCTTCCTTTCCAATTTGTATCCACTTGATCTCCTTTTGTTGTCCAATTGCTCTGGCTAGGACTTCAAGTACTATACTGAATAGGCAGGGAGAAAGTGGGCATCCTTGTCTAGTCCCTGATTTTAGTGGGATTGCTTCCAGTTTCTCTCCATTTAGTTTGATGTTGGCTACTGGTTTGCTGTAGATTGCTTTAATTATGTTTAGGTATGGGCCTTGAATTCCTGATCTTTCCAAGACTTTTATCATGAAAGGGTGTTGGATTTTGTCAAATGCTTTCTCAGCATCTAAAGAGATGATCATGTGATTTCTGTCTTTGAGTTTGTTTATATAATGGATTACGTTGATGGATTTCCATATATTAAACCATCCCTGCATCCCTGGGATGGAGCCTACTTGGTCATGATGGATGATCATTTTAATGTGTTCTTGGATTCAGTTTGCGAGGGTTTTATTGAGTATTTTTGCATTCATAAGGGAAAATGGTCTGAAGTTCTCTTTCTTTGTTAGATCTTTGTGTGGTTTAAGTCTCAGAGTAATTGTGGCTTCATAGAATGAATTGGGTAGACTACCTTCTGTTTCTATTTTGTGGAATAGTTAGAGGAGAGTTGGAATTAAGTCTTCTTTTAAGGTCTGATAGAACTCTGCACTAAACCCATCTGATCCTGGGCTTCTTTTGGTTGGGAGACTATTGATGACTGATTCTATTTCTTTAGGGGAAATGAGACTGTTTGGATTGTTAATCTAATCCTGGTTTAACTTTGGTACCTGGTATTTGTCCATTTCATCCAGGTTTTCTAGTTTTGTTGAGTATAGCATTTGTAGTAGGATCTGATGACATTTTGGATTTCCTCAGGTTCTGTTGTTATGTCTCCTTTTTCATTTCTGATTTTGTTAATTAGGATACTGTCCCTGTGCCCTCTAGTGAGTCTGGCTAAGGGTTTATCTATCTTGTTGATTTTCTCAAAGAACCAGCTCCTGGTTTGGTTGATTCTTTGAATAGTTCTTTTTGTTGCCACTTGGTTGATTTCAGCCCTGAGTTTGGTTATTTCCTGCCATATACTCCTCTTGGGTGAATTTGCTTCCTTTAGTTCTAGAGCTTCTAGGTGAGCTGTCAGGCTGCTAGTTTATGCTCTCTCTAGTTACATTTTGGAGGCACTCAGGGCTATGAGTTTTCCTCTTAGGACTGCCTTCATTGTGTCCTATAAGTTTGGGTATGTTGTGGTTTTATTATTTTATTATTTTTTAGAGTTAATTTTCATTAAACTCTAGAAAGTCTTTAATTTCTTTATTTCTTCCTTGAACAAGGAATCACTGAGTAGAGTGTTGTTCAGTTTCCATGTGAATGTTGGCTTTCTATTATTTATGTTGTTATTTAAGATCAATCTTAGTCAATGGTGGTCAAAGTATTCCATGATAAAACCAAATTCAGACAATATCTTTCCACAAATCTAGCCCTTCAAAGGATAATAAAGGAAAAACAGCAACACAAGGACTGAAACTACACCCTAGAAAAAGCAAGAAAGTAATCCTTCAACAAACCTAAAAGAAGATAGCCGCAAGAACAGAATCCCAACTTTAACAACAAAAATAACAGGAAGCAACAATTAATTTTCTTAAGTATCTCTTAACATCAATGGACTCAATTCCACAACAAAAATATATAGACTAATAGACTGGCTACAGAACAGGATCCAACATTTTGCTGCTTATAGGAAACCCACCTCAGGGAAAAGACACTAACTCAGAGTGAAAGGCTGGAAAAAATTTTGCAAGCAAATGGTCCGAAGAAACAAGCTGGAGTAGCCATTCTAATATCAAATAAAATTGACTTTCAACCCAAAGTTTAAAAGACAAGGAGGGGCATTCATAAGATTCTTATGTCCTAGGGTTTCTATCTCCAGAGTTGTCTCCCTTTAGGTTTTCTTTATCGTCTCTACTTCCCTTTTTAGGTTTTGGATGGTTTTGTTCAATTCCATCACCTGTTTGGTTGTGTTTTCCTATAGTTCTTTAAGGGATTTTTGTGTTTCCTCTTTAAGGACTTTTACTTTTAGCAGTGTTCTCCTGTATTTCTTTAAGTGAGTTATTAATATCCTTAATGTCCTATTCAGCATCATGAGATATGATTTTAACTCTGAGTCTTGCTTTTCGGGTTTCTTAGGGTATCCAGGACTGGATGAGGTTGGAGTGCTGGGTTCTGATCATGGTGAGTGGTATTGGTTTCTATTATTAAGATTCTTATGTTTGCCTTTCGCCATCTGATAATCTCTGGAGTTAGTTGTTATAGTTGTCTCTGGTTGGAGCTTGTTCCTCCTGTGATTCTGTTAGCCTCTGTCAGCAGTCCTGAGAGTCCAGCTCTCTCCTGAGTCTCAGTGGTCAGAGTAGTCTCTGCAGGCAAGTTCTCCTCTTGCAGGGGAGGTGCACAGAGGTCTGGTGTTCAGACCTGATTCTTGGCTAAAGATAAAGGCCCAATACAGGGCCTGTCCCAGAAGGTGTGTTGCATCTGCAGCCTGTGTGCTCACCTTTACAGACTGGTCTCTGAGGGAGACAGGACCCAAGATGTCTCCCTCACCTGTTCCTACAGGCAGAGCTCTCTAGGGCAGACACCCCTCCTCTGGTGGGGAAGGTGTCTGCATGTCTGGAGCCTGAAACTGGTTCTGTCCCAGAACCTGTGCTGCTTCTGCAGTCTGCTCACTAACCCTTCTCAGTCTGGGAGCTGACCTGTGCAGACTGTTCTCTGGAGCATCTGGGACCTTAGATGGCTCCCTCACCTTCATCTTCAGGCAGATCCCTCCAGGAAAGACACCTCTCCTCTGGTGGGGAAATTTCCCCCCTATGTCTAGAGCCCAAAACGGGGTCTGTCACAGAAGCTGTGTTGCTTCTGCCTGTCCCAGAAGCTGTGTCACTTCTGCAGTCTGCTCACTGCTTACCTGTGCAGACTGATCTCTGAAGGACCTGGGACCCAAGATGGTTGCCTCACAAGCTCTGGCAAGCAGAGCCCTCCTTGGTGGACACCTCTTCTCTGGTGGGGAAGGTGCCCGGGTCTAAGTAAATTTTTTAATAATGTTTTATTTATTCTCTGAGAATTTCATACAGATATACTCAATATATTTTTATTATGTATATCCCCATTGCCTTCTTCCATCTGCTCCATAACCTCTCTCAGTTTCCCTGCTAAATTCATATCCTCTTCATTTCCATATTTTTAGGCATCTCACTGAGTCTAATTAGCACACCCCATATATAAACAGGTATTGGACCATCTTCAGGTACACGAGCAACCTACCATAGGCAATACCCCAAGGAACAATGGTTCTTCCTTCCCCAACCGTCATCAACTGCAAATAGGATATTTATTGTTTTGAGAAATAAATAAGATAATGCATGAAAATTATTGGGTACAGAACAACCCTTAAAGATTAATATAGCTCTCTCTCTCTCTCTCTCTCTCTCTCTCTCTCTCTCTCTCTCTTTTTCTGTGTGTGTGTGTCACACACTTATATACACACTTTCTGGTGGCCATGCTTTATGAACATCTTATATTTCCAATTACGACTCCCTATAACTTTAAGTTAATTAATAATTATTTTTATTAAGGCATTTTTATTAGATATTTTCTTCATTTGCATTTCAAATGCTATCCCCAAACCCCCTATTCCCTCCTCCCATCCTGTTCCCCAATCCACCCATTCCAGCTTCCTGGCCCTGGCATTTCCCTGTACTGAGGCATATAATCTTTGCAATACCAAGGGCCTCTCCTCCCATTGATGGCCAACTAGGCCATCCTCTGCTACATATGCAACTAGAGACATGAGCTCTGGGCATACTGGTTAGTTCATATTGTTGTTCCTCCTATAGGGTTGCAGACTACTTTAGCTCCTTGGGTACTTTCTCTAGCTCCTTCATTAGGGGCCGTATGTTCCATCCAATAGATGACTGTGAGGCTTGGTAAATACTTCTGTATTTACCAGGTATTAGCATAGCCTCACAAGAGACAGCTATGTCAGGGTCCTGTCAGCAAAATCTTTCTGGCATATGCAATAGTGACTCAGCGGCCAAGAGCACTGACTGCTCTTCTAGAGGTCCTGAGTTCAATTCCCAGCACCCAAATGGTGCCTTATAACCATCTGTAATGGGATCCAGTGCCCTCTTTTGGTGTGTCTGAAGAGAGCCACAGTATACTCATTAATACATAAAATTAAATAAGTAAATCTTAATAATTATTAAGCATTTACATTACTTTAAACTCATCTCTGTGTCACTGACTCAACAATGTATTTGAAAAACATTTTCCTTATGGATTGTCAAAAGAAATTATGGCTCCAGCATTCACTTAAGGGACTTGAAACACAGTAGGCTTCACAATTCAACACGTGCCTTCTGATTCAGAGCAGAGTGTGCTCTGCCATGCCTGAGATTGGTCTATCTTAAATTTAAGGTGACTTACTGTTGCCATCAAGCCTTGGCCATGTCTTATACTTTGTATCAAGCATGCTTTCTCCAAATCTCTATCATGGTTTCTAAACCAGTATGTAAGCTCTACTGTTTCTTTAACTTGTGACCTCAGAATCAGGTCTCTAGACAGATTCATAAATAAATAAGAAATAAAACCCTTTTCTTTTCTTTTTCAAGAACATTTATGTTGTTGCCCAACAACGTGGAGGAAAAGGTTATATACTCAGTATCACCAGCTATTTGAATCTCAGTCATGATTATAAGGAGAACCTAATAACTTCCTATAGTGAGACAAGCTCAGTCTAGGAGATACCAGATTGGAAAAAGGTAAAAGATACATGAGTTAGGCTATTTAGTTCATAGATCAGCAAGAGTTTAACACAAAAACAGATTCTAAAAAGTCAAACACATATCAAAGTATGAGTTAGCTGTAAGAACTATTGGTGAGTGGAAGAAAAGTACCCCTTCAGTCTCATCAAGTGCTTTGAAAAGCATAGAAATCGCACTCCACCTTCAAAATCCTGAAACACAACAGCATGAGAGGCTGAATCACTCTGTCCCTACCCAAGTCCTATCACTGTTGGAATCAATGGGTGTGTCAGCTTTAGTCTGCCATCTTTTAGCTCCTGGTCCTTGTGTTTTCTAGGATGCTGATTCACTGCAAATATTCTCTACGTGTCAATATGTGCTCTCTCCATCACTTTGCACATTGCAGGAACATCAGAAGGAAAGAGAAAGGAATCTCTCTAAGTTTGCAACCAGTGTTTTATAAGTGCCTCCACATCAAGGACTCTCTTCTTCCCTATCAATGTTTGGTTCTACTTTGCAGTCATTTATATCAGCACTCTGCTAGACAGCCGTATGATTAAGCAGTGGCCAGTCTTAGACCTCTGAGTTACAGCTCCTCTTCAGGGTTCCAGGGTACCAGCAGGTAGGTGAACCAAGCTTTTTTGACCTTGTATCCTAGATCTTCAGCCTGCACTCATCAGCATGCGTCCAACATCTCATAATCCTTACATCACTGATCTCCCCAGACATGTTGATGGCAACTGTTTTCTAGGGTGATTCTGTGTCAACTCGATGTTTCCTGTAGGCTTACTGGTGCTATAATGCTTGATTAACCAATTATTTATGTGAAATGACTTCAGAAAAATTACTACTGGTTTTGGGTGCCTGCCAGGATCATGTTATAGATTTTTGCATTTAGATCTTCTAGGTTGACTTTCTGATTTGGTAACTAGAAATGTATTCTCTGTGATGTAAATGATTAGGTTGACATTCTTATGTTCCCTTACCTATAGATACTTGGTCTACCTTCATTTCAACTTCAGCCATCGTTTATTTATCTAGAGGAAGCAAAGCTTTCTCAAGGTAGTAGACCAGTGTTTCTCTAGCTGGTAGAGATGTATGCAAACTGAATACTTTGCCAGAGCTCAATTGCCAAATAGCAAAAGTCAACCAACAAACTATTATACACACTACTACCTTGTACCAGCGAGCCTTGTAAAAAAATATTAAAGACTTAACCTCTCAAGATTTTATTCTTCATGCCTTTATAAGTCGCTAATATTGAAATATATTAAAATAAATTTGTATTTGAAAATTTACAAACATTTCTGAAGTCACATGAGGAGTCAAACCTTCCGGAATCACACACTTTCTACTTACTAAGCTTTTCTATTGGGGCTGGAGAGATGACTCCTCGTTAAGAGTATTTGCTGCTCTTTGCAGCGGATTCTAGTTCAGATCACAGTACCCACAGCAGGTGATTCCCAACCACCTGTAACACCAACCCCAGAGGGGGATCCAATGCCCTCTTCTGATCTCCAAGGGCACCTTTACTTTCATGCACATACACACACGCACAAACAAAACTAGAATCAATTACTTTTTTACATGAACTGCTATTGTCTCTCTTAGATTGCTGAATTGCTTAGATTTTGAGAATCTTCAAATCACCAAAGGAATACCTTCAAAATAACCAGTACCTTTCTTATGCACAAGAAAAAATTGAATTTGTTTTTATCATTTTTTCCAATAAAAAAAATATAATGTGAAAGGGCAAAGGGTGTGGTACCAGTTTGTTTCCCATTTCACTTTGTAGGAAAGGAAGTGAGAACTACTTAATAGAAATTTCCATTTTATTATGAGAAAAGTTGGTGACCTCAAATGAAAAGAATACAATTTTTATTTTAATGACCAATCATTTAAAATATCTCTAAATTTTCATTCTTGCTCATTTAAAATGCATGTTCCTAAAGAAATAATAATTTATGGGAGATTAAAATGAACTATATTTTCAAATGCATTATTTATGTCCTTCCCCTCTCTGAGGAAATTTGCCATCAGGTAAAGTCAACCTGTAAGAGTCTTAAAAGGTTTGTTAGAAGAAAGCATTTGAACTAGTAATATGAGAATCATGACTTGGTGGTGAGTTATGGGACATTTAAGGCAGCCTGGATGTTTTGTGGTACCTGACAATGGCCTCTTCATATTTTTGTAAGAAAAGCTGTTGCCTTAGAATATCCTTTGGTCTCCCAGTTGCTAACTCTGTCATGGGGTTTTGGCTACTCGTCATTTTCCTGTTCTGCTTGGCAGGACATTATCTGGTTTTAATGAGTTTTCTCTGTCTAGCAGATGTCTGAAGATAGACACAGAGAACTGAGACCTCCCTGCCATGGGCACTCAACTCTTCTATCAGAGAGAAAGCTTTTATTGTTGTAGATGCATACAAATTTTGGAAAATCCATGGTGAAAAATGTAAATACTTGGATTTGTGTTGACTTAAAAGAGGAATTTGTCCTAGCGCCTTCCAGTTGAAACGTGCCTCACTTACTGAAACCTTCAGTATTTTGAATGAAAAATGGAATGTATGATATTCCATGGCAACATTAATGATGAATTCTAGGTATGTGAAGGGTAGGTTTTTAGATCCTTTCCACCAACATATATCACAATACTAAAAAGTAAAGACACAGGACTGAGAATCTGAGTGAAGAGTGGCTGTTTAACCACATGTGGGTAGAAACACTATGGCTGTGGCACAAGTGGCCTTGAAACATCTTTTTTTATGGTTGAACAATGTTATGGTTTAATTTATTAAATATTTTAAGCTATATACTTTATATATTATTCAACTCTGAGAAATATATTTAGTATTCTCAGTCAAACATTCAGCCAAAAGGCCTTCATCATTCTCTACTGCCTCAAAGTACATGTAAGAAATTTTGGGAATGTCTTTTTTTTTTGTTTTCCAGGGAAATACAGTTTTATAAAACAATAGTTTTCTAGGAAAACTGTAAAATATGCATTATGCAGCTTCATTATATTTAAATTGTTAGCTCATTTTTAGTCAATATTTATTTTAAAATTTGTTGTAAATGTATGACAAGTTACCTTTATACTTCTTGTATTTATTTTCTAGTTTGATAATACCATACATGTATATAATGTGTTTTGATAAAATCCACTACCACCATTCTCCCTTCCAATTCCTTCCCTGTCATAGTCAGGTTTTCTATTGCTGTGATAAAACACTATGACCAAAAACAAGGAGTAGAGTCTCTCAACTTACAATTTTCAGATCACACTCTTTCACTGAGGGAAGTCAGGACAGGAACTCAAGGCAGGAACCTGCAGGTAGGAACTGAAGAAGAAGCCATGGAAGAGTGCTGCTCACTGACTTGTTCCTCATGACTTACCCAGCCTGTTTCCTTATACAGCTCAAGACTACCTGCCCAGGATTTCACAATCCAAACCAGTCAATAATCAGGTAAATTCCCCATAGACATGCCTATAGGGTAATCTTACAGAGACATTTTCTCAATTGAGAGTTTTTCTTTCCAAATGACACTAGCTTATGCAAACACTCTATAAGACTAATCCACACATCCCTACCCCATCACTATTTTCTCCCAATTTCATGTATCCTTCTTTCATCACTGAGTCTACTTCTTATTGCTACCTGTACATGCATGGATGTAAGAGCATCTACTTGAGCACGGGTAACCTCTCAGCAGACACATGCCTGAAGAAAAGTGACCCTCTACCTCCCGAGATGCCATCAATTACTAATAGTTTAGATAGGACTGGGGCTTCCTGAGCATGTAACAGGTATGTGTGTCCAAACAATACTGTCTTGCTACAGCTCTTCCAGTGTTTCTGCTCTCTTTTCTAAAATGATTCCTAAACCCTTCAAGAAGGGTATGTAATATAGATATTCCATTAAGAGATGAACACTCGTCTCTTATTTTCTGTACATTGACCAGTTGTGAGCCTCTGTATCAATGTCTAGCCAATATATATATATATATATATATATATATATATATATATATATATATATATATATCTTTTATTATGAGGACTGAGAAATACTAACTTATGTGTATAAACATAAGAATTTAGGGGGCATTTTAATACTATGATGATTTAGCAGAATATCAGTGCTAATATCTTCCTTAGGACCTATGACCTAGTCAGCCTCCTGGGGGTTTTGTTGTTGTTGTTGTTGTTTGATTTTTAGCTAATTAATAATACCAAGCATGAATTCTTATACAAGCAAGAAAGATCTCAAGTAAAGACCTCAGATGAAGCTCCTGGTGGTGGGGAACAGGGGTCAGCAGTTAGAAAGAGAAGGTGGATGTGACAAAGAGCTCCGCAGTCTATAGAATAAAGCAAAGGGCTCCAGAGTCTAGCATGAAGAAGTTTCTGAGTAGAGAACAGAAAGTTGCTTTTCATCTATAAAGTAAAAAGTGAAATGTTTGTCATTTGGGGGCTAATCATTAAATGGCAATGTAACAACAACAACAAAAAAAAACCTTAGCAAATAATTTAAAAGCCTAATGCAGTAACTGTTAACTTCAAAATTATACACCCTGAGATGAGAGCAGACAGTTGTCCTAATTAAAACCTTTCTTTAAACCCTAGAACCATTATCAGACTAAAATCCTCTATATTGACGATAAGTGCAACCTGGTGATTGTTGCATCTAGTTCATGAAGACAGAAAGGGCTCTGTTAGGATAAAATTCCACAGGAAAGGTGTTTGTAAAAGAAATGTACACATGTGGACATACATGTACATACATGAACTCACATAAACACACACAGAGACACACATGGAGATACACAAATGAAGACACACCTATGAAACATACACACACACACACACACACACACACACCAATGATAGCAAAGAATTGAAACTCTGTTAGACAAAGAACAGAAAGATTTAATTGTTATTATTATTACTATTATTATTATTATTATTACTATTATTATTAATCATTCCATTCATTTACACCTCAAATGATAGCCCACTTCCTGGTTACCTCCTCCACCACCACCCCTATCTCATGATATCCCACTTCCGGGTTATTTCTCCATCAACCCCATCCCACATTTGCCCTCCCCCTCCCTTTTGCTTCTATGAGGGTGCGCCCCCCTCCCCACTCTCCTGCCCCACTGTGCCAGCATCCCCCTACGCTGGGGCATCAAACCTCCCCAGGACCAAGAGCCTCCCCTCCCAGTGCTGTCATGCAAGGCCATCCTCAAAGCAGACAGATTTAAGAAAAGACTTTTCTACTAAGATGTGTGGCTTTGGTAATGCATTTCCCTTCTGATTCAGCACCATGCTGTACTGTGTAGTAATAAAAAGAATAGTTCTATTAGAAAGCGTTTGCAAAGGAGGAGTCATTAGAGAGGCTGGATTCACTTTCTGATCTGCCTCTGCTTATGCCTCTGTTTATACTTTACATATCACTTGACTCCACGTACAGTTTTTCATTCTCAACATTAGAAATTGGAGAATTGAGTTAGATCAGGGATGGGTGCATGTGATTTAAAATTTATTTGTGATTTAAAACTTCCACACATATGTTTAGAGGATGTTCTTCATACTCCTCAATCTGAACCCTTCACATATTCCTCTTTTACTTCTAGCTTCGTGTCATACATTCATACATGATTTTATATAACAAGTCAAGCAACCACAAATGAGAGAGCAGATAGAATACCCGAGACTAGGTTAGTTCATTTAACATGCCTCATCCACTTTGATTCATGATATCAGTTTTGCTTATGGCTGAAAAGTTGCCCTCTAGGTATGTATACCACATTGCCCTATCCAAGCCTCTATGTGTATATGTTAATTTTTCCCAATGTTCTATAAAAATTAGTCATCAATACTATGACTCAAATGCTAAAGATTTGAATTCATTAATATAAGCAATTATGTCTTTTCTTAGTTTTAAACCATCATTTACAGAGTGGGTGCTATTCACTTATTTCAAATAAAATTTTATTTTGTAAGAATTTCAGTTTGACCAGATAAACAATGGAAAGATATTGATAGTAATGAAAGAAAGGAAAATATAGAAAATGAAACTTAATACTTCCAAAATGGCACCCTTAAAAAAAGCCCAAATATTATAGTCTTGGTGTATATTATGCTGTGGTCATTACTTATCCACCAAAATTTAAATTAAGAAAATGAACCACAGTACTTCATATAGCTGAAAGCCCTACTATTTTATTTTAAGGAAAAAATGCCCTAGATTAATGAAAAATTTAATTATGGACAAGAAGAAAGTTTCCTTTAGAAATAAAATGAGTTTTGGAGGTCACTAATCCTCTAATCAAAGAGAGGATAATAATGCATTCTGGTGGCATATGTCCATTTCAACATCTAGCATTTTTCTGGATAAGTAAGCTGCATCCTCTTCAGTAACGTCCTGTCTCTCTTGATGGACTGAATCAACCAAAGCTTCCAGAACCCACATGAACTCACTATTGACAAAGATATGAAGTATAGTGTTATATAAATTGAAAACCAGCAAGCTTTCCAGTTCCTATTATTTCACAAACAACTTCATGTTTATTTTCCATTCTTCGTGAGACCTGTATCTATCTGCCTATGACAAGCAAAATAATATCCATTTAAGGATGTTTACTTCAAATCCCCGGAAGGTGGGACATGCTGCCTTACATGGCAAAACAGATTTGACAAATGTGGAAACTGAGAATTTTATTTATTTGTACTGCAGATAGAACCCAGTACGAATAGTAGAGTAGAACAACTACTGTACTGTTGATCTGTATCCAAAATTCCCCTCCTCTGAGGATGAAAAGACCTGAGGATGGAGAAGCAAAGGTTCAAGTGAACATATTTCTGAAAGAAATCCCTGAGCCAAGGAACATAGGTAGCCCTAGAAATTGGAAAAGTTGTGGATGTAGTGAAAGGACATCTCCCTGCTCAATTTTAGATTTATGACTTAGAAAACCCCCAAATAATACATCTGTTTTAAGTCACTAAATCTCTAACTATTTGTCACAGCAGAAGCGGGAGTCTAATTCACAGCTTGATGTCCACAGTCTGCATGCAGAACACAGACCTGTAGCTCTACCTTCTAGGTTCTTTGCTTCCTGTGAACTCTTGGAGAGTCTCTGCAGGAGGGCCTTATCTGTTCATACTTGTGTTCTTATGAGGATCTTCATTACTACCCACCATGCATTATGTTCTGATATGGGCCTGCCCTTTGTCACTGTATAATCTACTCTTCATTTTGAGCGAGCATTGGATGTTGCCTCTGCTTCTGATATCACATAAGCACACATTTGGGATCATCTCAAGCATCCCTTATCATTGCAGCCCAAGTGCTGTCATAGGAATTTTCACAGAGTGTATGGCAGCAAATATCATTCAGAGATTAACATTTAACTGGTTCTTAAATGGGATTCTTCTTAGATCATAGGATTTCATGCCAATTTTATGAGGACCTTTCCCTGTACCTTCTGGCCTAACACAGTTAACACCTTGCTTGCTTCACCTCATAGCTCGGTAACAGAATCCAGCTTTCTCAGCACCCGCAAGCATAGCCTCACCATGCAGATTTCTTAACCCCACATTCTTAGTCATGCAGAAAAAAAATTTTGCCTAACCTACTCCATGGCTCATCTTTCGATACTTCATTTCTCTTCCCAAACTGGATTCTTCCCAAATCTGACTGGTATTGTAGTTTCTAGTATCTTCAAATAGATAGGCAGATAGATAGATAGATGATAGATAGATAGATAGATAATAGATAGATAGATAATAGATAGATAGATAGATAGATAGATAGATAGATAGATAGATAGATAATAGATAGATAGATGATAATAATAATAATATATAGATAGATAGATAGATAGATAGATAGATAGATAGATAGATAGATAGATGATAGATAGATGGATGATAGATAGATAGATAGATAGATAGATAAAATAAATCACCCTAACCAATGGTAGGAGATTGTATGGAACTCAAAGGATAATTATAATGTAGCAATCCAACACAAGTAAGAGACATTGAGGCACAGTATCAGATTCAGTTCTTTACAGAAAACTTTAACACTTAAAGCCACTCATCAAATTTTCAATACTTGTCTAGGTAAGGCAATGTTAACTGGTAGTTCATATAGAACTACTGTTCATACAGAACAACAGTATAATCAGTTAGTCTAAGCTCAGTCCACTGACAATTTGTTAATATGTTTATTTATTATTATTATTACATTTATTTACTTTTCCAAAACTTTGAATCATTTGGGTAGATAATGTTAACATATAATGGACATAAAGCAAATTACACATGTTTCAAGCACATAATCACAAAAGTTGCCATATATTTTACATATACATAATCTATTAATAAAATCAAAATAACAAAATGTACTTTATTTTTATTTATTTTTTTCTTTTGCAACCTCTCCCTCCTGTTTCTCCCTTGTTTCCAAAGCCCAGTTCCAGTTGGTGTATTATTTTATGAAGTAACATATATTTTTGGATAATCTCATATAAATGGAATCATAGAATACACACTTTTTTTTGTCCTACTATATATGTCCTGATAAAAAGTTATTTGACATGCGTCACTTTCCACGGTGCAATATATACAGTATAGATATCCAGCTGTGATAAAGACATCATCTCCAAGTGCTCCATCCTCATAGCTGAGACATTAAAGGGCAGTGAGAGAATGAGGAAAGGACAGAGATACAGACACATGAATCTGGAGCCAGGTGTTGCATGTACACTCTGGTTGAGTGGCACAGACTTCACAGGGATCCAGATCCTCAGAGCATTTATATAGCACAGGGGAGAGGCTAGTTTTAGTGGGAGGTCTCTGTAGGGTCAAGTGTCAGGCTGTAAACATCTAAGAAGCTGCATTTACTGCTTTTTGCACACAGTGACCAATCATTTGCCAACACTCATTCTTGCACATGCTGTTAATATTTGAACTCAGACAAGGAGGAGTCTTTGCTGTCCCTCTGAGCCTTACCCCCAGGGGCAGTGACTAAGTGTCGTCATCAAATCGTATGGACTTGAGGTATTGATCCTTGACGTGGCCAAATCTGTATCAACAGTGCACATTCACTTCACCCACACCATACACATCCACTCAGAATTTCCTTGGCTCACCACACCTAAATGATCATTCTTTCTCTAAGGAAATGACTTTGCACTCAGTGAAAATCAGCTGAATGAATGTGTGACATTCTATTCCTGGACTCTCTGCTCTTCTGTTTCATTGATTTATTTCTCTGTCTTGATGCAACTGCCTCGCTGTTTTGATTATTGGAGTTTTATAAGTTTTGAAGTCAGATAGTTTGTATCTTGTAGTTTTGTTTTCTTTTTTAAAGTAATTTCAACTTTTGGTAGAGATTCTGTGTGTCTATTCACCTTAGATAAAAACATTTGAATAAAAAATTAAAATGATGTTTTCCCAACTGTTTCTCTCAAATTCAGAACTAGAGAAATCACCTGTATAGATGGTTAGTTATATAAAGTGGGCTTCAAATATTCTTTTCCACACACATGGTTGATTGTGACTGACCTCAGAAATGCAGTCACTGCAATAGAACAAAAGGTCTTTCTGACTCTACTTTTCTCAAGGTAGTAGATAGGACATAGAGGATGAAACATACATACAAAGTAAGGCTCAGGCCAATGTGAGCAAAATAGCATGACATTGTCTCAGAGAGAAAGAGAGAGAGAGAGAGAGAGAGAGAGATGGGGGTGAAGCCTAAAGGACATAGTGAGCTCTTTGTGCTTGAACGCAGGCTAGTAGGAGAGCAAAAAATAAGACAAAAAAAAAAAAAAAAAAAAAACCCCACACAAATATGATTGTCTTCACTTTCTAGTTCCATATAAACTACTTTTAAGAAGCATATCCAAACAAGTGTGCTATGTTTTTACAGGTTTGACCAATCAGGTGAGTCACTTGTTTTAGTAAGGTGAATAAAAGAGAAGATAACACCACCACCACCACCATCACCACCAAATTCAGTGTTATCCTCCTGGGAAATGGAACTATATTTCTTCTAATGTCTATAAGGCAACTGATACTTACTGTCTCTCACAGCTGAGCTTCATCAAAACTCTACTCAATTTTGTAAAACACACTGAATTTGTAATGGAGAAATTAAAGGACTAGAAATGAGATAAAATGAAAGCAGTTTCGGAAGAGGATTTTAAAAGACATGAATATATTAATATAAGGGGCTGGAAAGATGTCTCAGTGCCGTACTACTCTTGCAGAAGACCTGAATTCAGGGTCCAGCACCCATATCCAATGGCTCACAATCACCCATAACTCCAGCTCAAGAAAACCTGATGCCCTCTTCTGGCTGTCAAGAGCACTGCAATCACTTAGGAATAAAAGCTACTGTACTCTGATTTAAAGTTTCCTACTTAATATTTTCTCACTGAGTTTTTATTTGGATTTAATGAGAAGGATTCACTGTTTAAAATGAAACATATAGATCAAGACTAGAAAACACTTAAGAAAATATTGTTATTTTTTTAGGAGACTCTAGTAAGAAACCAAAACATTGGGTGCATGTTGCGTTTATTGCCAGATTGCAAATGTACGAGAATTGGCCTTTAGATTCCTAGTTAGAAATGCTCTTGTCTGTTCCCAATTGCCAGCAATCTTTTCTCTCTTTCTTGATTTTAATGTAACTTTGAAGTTACATAATCTGCTGGTATGTTTTCATCCCGACTTTGATTGTCTCTATGTGCGTGGTGTGAACACTTAGACTTTCCCTAAGCGCCCAACACTTCTCTCAAATGTGATGCATTTCATTTTATAAAGCATGAAATGGAGTTGCATAGTCTGGACTTTCCAGATGTAATCTCTGTACTACCTGTTAGTAGTTGGGGGATAAATAGAGACTCTGAGATTGTTTTATAAGATATGTCATGCACAGGGACCTGCTATGGTGGCTCAAATGTGTGCCTTCCAAAATTCATGTTGGAATCGAATCTCCAGTGTGCGTATATGAGAGGTAGACCTGTAGAGAAGTGATTAGGTCATAAGGATTCTACATTCATGAATGGAAGGATTTACCCTTATAAAACTATCATAGAAAATGCTTTAAAATGTTTTGTCCTTCTATCTCCTGTTATTTAAGGCCATAGAAAGAACCCTTTCTCCCAGTGTGGAATGTCCCAACCTCAGCCCTCTCCCAGCCTCCAGGAGTGTAAGAAATTATTTATAAATTTTGTAGGCTGTGCTACTTTATGAAAACATCCCAAATTGACTAAGACAGGATGTTAATGATGACTAAGGGAGATAATTCATGCTACAGACTCATCAATGCCTGGCCTATGGAAATCAATCAATACATATTTTTTTAACTAAAAAATAATCTCATGAGTTTATTTTTTAAAAGAATACAACACAAACAAGGATAAATTAAACTTTTACAATGACAGAGGCAGGTCTAGGCAGAAAAGAAAGGGGAGAACTATTATTTACTAGCATTGGTCTTACGGAGGCACAAACTCTGAGCTCTGATAAAACATTCTGCTTTTCAGTTCTAAAACCACAACGCTGTACTACAATGCTTGATGTATACAAGTCAGTCACTTGATATATGCATAATCCGTTAATAAATGAATGGATATGTGGTATAAAACCCAGTTACTTTATTTGCACATCCAGAGAGAAAGCTCTCCTGCTGGCAGTAAAATCAGCTTGGAAGCCCAGAAGGTAGGTCGCTATCCGCGGTGCTGACCTAGGATGGAGCTGTTCACATTTGGCAAACTGCTTTCTTCTCTCCTCGCTCAAAAATCCTTTTCATGCAGTCTGCTTTCAAGGCACTGGGACAAACACTCCCCTATATGTTTCCCAAATGGGCTAATTCTCACCGTCTCTGATTCTTTTCATGTTCTCAAGTCTCAATGTCTTTCCTGCTGAGTCTCAAAGTTCTCTACCTAAAAAGCATGGATTTATTTCATCCGAGCCTCGATTTTTAATGCGTCGGCCACCTGGAGTCCTTGGCTGTGTCTCAGCGGGGAGAAAAAAAAATTCCCTCGGCCACACCTCCTTCTTAAAGAGTTGGCAAGACTGCCAGCGGTTCTTTTTTAGGATCCCCGGAGGCTGCAGAACCGCACACTTTGGTTCCTGCAGTCAGCTAGCTGCTTTCCTTCCTCTCTCAGCGCCACCCCCAACACCCTCACTGCTACCCTCCCCGTCTCATGCCTCCCGACTTCCCAGTACAGAGAATCTCTAGACTCCCAAGACTCCATTCAAGAATCCGGGGAGCCCTCTGGTGTAACTACTTTGGCTCTTATGCCGCACCCTTAGATGCCACACAGTCTGGATGCCTAGTTCTCTGTGTTCGCTGCATCTACTGTGCAGATCAAAAACATGGTTCTTTCCCCACCTCCTTCCTTTCCACTTCTCCACCCTTTCTATGCTTATTAGATCGAGGCTCACGGCGAAACGGCTTCTAAGCATCAGCAATTTAAAAGTACAAAAATATCCCCCGTGGGTTGTGCGTGTGTTTGTTGTGTGTGTCCATCCGCGCTTATGCAAAAACCTCCCAACGTCACACTTGGGTATCCGGACAAGCTTCTCCAGAAACCCCAGATCTTTCCAGGGATTCCCTCTGCCCTGCCCTCTTCTTCTTCAGCACCCTTAAAAGAGGTAGGTCTGAGGCTTTGCGCCAGCCACTCCTGCCTTGATAGACGCTCACAAATCTGCTGCAGTTTTTCCTTCCCTGTTCTCCTCTAGCCCTTTTAGGCGAGCAGTCCGGAGCGCAGGATTTCCTAGCATTTACCCTGCATCCGCACTGCATTCCCAGGCCGCCTTTCCAGGGCTAGACCTTCTGCGGACCCGGCGGCTCCGGCTCCGCATGGGTGGTGGGTGGTGCTCTCGCCGCCCCCTCCTTCCCCTGGGGCCCGAGAGAGCCGCGCGCTGGGCAAGAGTGCGCGCGCGCGCGTCGGCTTGCTGGGGGAAATCTCCTTCCCTGGAAGCTGCTGAGTGTCGCTGACCGAGAGTATTCCGCGGTCCATCAAAAGCCACCAAAGCGTTTGAGAGCTTTTCTAAAGAAAAACAGTGAAAGAAAAAACAAGAAGGGAAACCCGTTTCCCGGGAGGCCTGGGTTTCCGATGGTATCGGATCCTCCCTAGCTGCTCTGATAGGGACGCTCTTGGCGGCCGCTGGTACCCGGACTTAGAGCGTCCGTGGCGAGAGGAGGGAGGGAGAGGACTTGCGGGGAAGAGTTGCACCTGATCAGGGAAGCTGCGAAGAGAACTGTGGGGTAAGTAGCTTTCTTCTGGCATCCGAGCAGGATGGGGGTGGGGGGGGTGGAGGAAGGAGGGGGCAGGAGAGGGACGAAAAGGAGAGGGCAGGGAATGGATTATGAAAGAAAGAAAGAAAAAAAAAATCCTTCAAATTCCGCTGCAGAGGGAATGAGCACAGCGCAGTCCTTCCAAGATGAGTCCCGCACGGCTTCTCTGTAGTGAGCGAGCAGCCGAGAAGTTCTTTTTAAAGAAAAAAGAAACTCCAAGCTCCTGGAGGGGAAGCGGGGCAGCCGGGCGGGGCGGAGTTCCAAGGCTGGCGCCTAGGGTCCCGGCCGAGGCAGTGGCCTGAAGTGCTGACTCCCAGCTACTGCTCCTTATGTCCTCGCCGCCCTCCCCGGGACGGAGTTTTTGCCTCCGCCCCCGGGTGCCTGGCCGCCCCGCTGACGTGGGGACTCCGGGCGGCCGCACGAACGCTCACCTGGCCGAGCCTTCTCCTCCCCCCTCCTCCTCATGCTCCCGCCCCCACCTGCCCTCCTCCTCTCCAAGTGGGAAGGCGTCGGGATCCGTAGGCGAGGAAATAACGACCCCTGCAGTTGCATTGCGGAAAATCTCGGCGGCGGTGCTAGTTGCGGGCGATGGAAGCGAGGCAATTGCGGGGTCTGGGGAGCCCTGGAAAATAGCAGAAAAGCGGAAAGCGCGCGTGCAACGAGGGGGAGTCGGTGAGACTCCCGACGCACCCCCGGTCCCGGGAGCCTAGCCTTGGGCTCGGCGTCCTGGAAGCATCGCCTGAAGCCAGCTTGGAGGCGGCAGGCGGCTTGAGGACTTGGGAAGGAGGGAGGGTCAACGGAGGCAGCTGGTGACCTGTGTTTGCGGGCAATAATCCCCGCTTCTCTTTCTTTCTCTGTGTGCGGTGTCTGCTCCTCTCCCCCCACCCCTCCGGAAGCAGGAGAACTGGCTTGATCAGAGACAGCAGCCACCCTTTGACCATGCCCCGGTGAAGGGGGGCGGACTTCGAGGGCAACTTGTCGCGGACTACCTGGACACAGCTAGCCTACGGAAAGAGAGCAAGAGCCCGGAACTCTACAGCTCGGCCCAGCGGGGGGCTGTTGTCTATGTCTTCTTGGGGCGCCCGGCGGATCGGGGTCTCGGGTTTGCAGGAAAAGCCCAGCGCTGTTGGCTTCAGGTGGCTGCCGCCGCCGCCGCGGTCGCCGCAAGTGCCGTTTCCGCCGTTGGTGAGAGGAACAGAGACACAAGAGCCGGGAGACCTCCGAGGCAGCGAGGCATCGGACATGTGTCAGCACATCTGGGGAGCACATCCGAAGAGCCCGAGGGGAGATTTGCCGAAACAATTCAAACTGCGTTATTGATCTTGGGGGTGCCTGTCCCTGGCCGGCTGTCGGGTGGGAGCGCGAGTGTGCGCTCTCTGGAGAGAGTGTGCGTGTGTGTATGTGTGTACCGTGTCGGGCTCCCCCTTTCCCCCCTGTTTTCCCGTCGAGTGATGCACCTGGAATGAGAATCAGAGGATGGAAATAGTCTGGGAGGTGCTTTTTCTTCTTCAAGCCAATTTCATCGTCTGCATATCAGGTATGGGACTTGCTGGGGTTGCTGGAGGGGTGGTGTGTTCTATGGTGGTGTTTAGAATGTGTGAGGGTTTTTATGTGTGCAGACTTAGGGCGGGAAGCAAGGAGGTGGCAGGGGCCTTTTTCGTTCTGTGGCTTTCCTATCTTATGAATCAAAGACCTTCTAAGCCCAAGGGTGTGTTCACGGGCTTGTGTGTTCGTATATGTGTGACTGTGTGTGTGTGTGTGTGTGTGTGTGTGTGTGTGTGTGTGCCGCTATGGGTAAGATCTTTGTGGTGTCCTGGAAGGGAGAAGGGACGGAGACTGAAAATGAGGAAGGCAAATGGGTGTTGATTTTCAACTGCTTTCCTGGCTGAGAACTCTGGCGCCGAAATCTGAGCCTTGCTATCCCCCACCCCCACCCCCTGGCTTCCAAAGTTCCCAAACTCAGTGGTTCCTGCTGGCAAAATGGATGCAGAGCTTTGGTTTGGTATCTAGGCACTTTAAAGGGACTGCGGGAAGATGCGGGACTGGGGAATGCCCCCCACCCCTCCATCTACCTTCCCCAGATGCTGAAGACTGTATCCTAATGTCTGAAACCCAGTGGCATAGCCCTCCCACCGCAAACACACCTGAAACAATACGGTATTAGAAATGCTGCTTTAGATTAAGGTCTTAATTCCCAGTAGCAAGGATGTGCTGGCTCAGTTGCTGATCACAGGCTACTTGTGCCAGCTTGTGGCTTTTTTTTTTTTTTTTTCCAAATGAGAATCCAGGGTGGGTGTTGAGGTGACTAAGACAGGGTTTGTGCCTGCCTGTATCTTAGTATCCTGTGCTGGGAGGAACTGTCATTTCCAAGATGTATCTTTCTTGATGCAGGAATATAAGCTTGGAGGGAACTATGTAGATATTCCCCAGTCCTTTAGCTCCTCCCATTGACCAGCACCCACTCCGTTTCCCTTGCACCTGCCATTTAAGTGCTCAGGGTGTAGCCCATTTGCGGTTCTCTCTTCTGCCTGCATTCCCTCTGCAGAATTAGGGACTGATCCAACTTCCCATGAAGTCTCTATAGGTAGATGAGCAGGAGCCCTGCCTCTTTGAGCAGACCTGCTTGGGCAGCTTTGGAGTAGGACAGGTTTCATGCCTCCTCCTTTAGCTTTGCCAGTCCCCACCTCCTAAATCAGACCTGAGTCTGGCTATTAAAACCCCTTCTGTCTTTTCTTTACTTTGGACCCAGTTCTAAATACTGCTGTTTAATTTCAATCTCCCCCAAAGTCAGAATGGGAATCTGTTATGCACAATCATGTTTGAAGCTTGGCCACCCTACTAAGACACATGTCACTGTAATACTTTAGAGAGTTATATCCATATAGTAGACAAGGGAAGTCTGGGGTCATTCCCTTTTACACACAGTGGGAATTCTTATTCTACTGCACACAGTAGGAATTCTTATTCTATTGTCCTCTGTCTTCCAGTATAAATATTGAGGTGACTTCTGAGGATTTATGAGTCGTATGACCAGGGGTAGACTGGGTGGCATCTTACAAAACCATATTACACATCTTTTCCTGTATCTGTCCCTTTCTCTCATATCTGTCCCTTTCCATATCATTTCACTACCTAGAAAATATACTTTTACTACCTCTATCTGGTGTCATAATCATTTTCAGAAGAGCCACTTGAGTTCCTGTAAGACTGAATAAAGCATAACATTGGGCGAGGGGCTGGACTTCCTTAAGAATCCTATTAGACCCCAACCTCAACCCTTAATCAAGCCAGGCAATGAGGTGTGTGGGGGGGTTGCAGGGGGGGGGAGGACACGCTGAGCAATAGTCTGTTTTTAGCCTCAGCGTTATTAGTGGGATACCTGTCATGGCTGCATTTGATTTGGTGTGTCAGCAGCTAGAAACACGAGGAGGAGGTTATTTCCACCCCAGAAGAAGTGTGTATGGAGTGTGTGGCCTCTCACATGTATTTACCAAATAATCATCATCACGACGTAATGAGGGGGATAAAAGGGTAAGCAAAACCAGCAGCTATTAACCAGACAGGAAACGAGGCTTCCACCCAGAGTGCTCAGCTAGGATCTGCATTGATGTGCACTTCGTGGAGCTGTGTAGGCCAAGAGGCAGCAGCGAGTGTTTACACACCGCACAGTTGACTTCAGAAGCCCCCCCCCCCCTCCCTGCAGCCAAGGGGCTCTCTTCCTAGCAGCACAGCTCCTTCTTTAGTGAAGTTCGTGCGTGTCTGAATCATGATTAGTGAGACAATCATGACTCACAATCGCCACAGTTTGGGGACTTGAGCTCTTTTCTTGCCATCTGACAGCCTGAGGATGCGCAGGAATGGGAGGTGCTGAGGTTGAGTAACGATGCCTCAGAGAGGCCTTCCTGGGTCTTTCATTTCTGTTTCTATGATTTGCAGTTTTAATTTACTCATGAATGAGTTTTACCGAAAGGAACAAAATCCTCTGATCACAGAATCCACTATCATACGTTTTTGAAATATAGATGGGGTGGGGGAGCTTTTTCACCATCTGAGAGTGAGTGTCCCTTGCCAGTAAATGGGTGCTAATCCATATTACATTACCAGACATTGAAGGATGAGGCATGGTTAGGTTCGACCTCATTATTGAGGAGCATAGGCTGGGAAAGGCCAGTAAAAACATTTTGCAGGAAGAAAATACTGGTGGTAACTTTGCCTATGGAAGATCTGTGGAATGGATTACATTTGGTAGCCTTTGCTTTCAGGAACACTCTGGACCTTGTAACTCAGCATTTTATTAACCCAAGGTCCCAACCCTCATACACACATACACATAGATACATATATACACACACACACACACACACACACACACACACACACACACACACACACACACCCAGAAGGGGGGGAGAGATTGCTCTTTCTATGCTTTATTTGGCTATGTCATATAAAATATAGATGCTCAGGCTTGGTCTGTTTTGTTGCTCTGCTGAAATAATCTGGTTGGCATAAGGACTAAGAGCCCATTTGGCCAGGGTTACCTTGCTGCTGAGGAAGGAGCATGCATATCGTGCACTGGAAGGATCATACCAATTTTGGCAAGTTAGCGACAGCACAACAGGGTTTAGAAAGGAATGCCATGGTCTGGAAACATAATGGAAATGTCATTTGGCTAAAGATGTAAGGTGGCAGGGATCTGTACAGAGACCAGGAAGGGAAGAAAGGGGAAAGAAGGATGAGAGGAAGAGAAGAAAGGAAGGGGAGAGAGAAATGAGAATGAATGTGGATTTTTTCCTCTGTGCTAGCTAGAGGACCATTCCCTTTCTGCAGAGGCAGCTCAGCTCAGTGAGAATGGATGCTGAGCAGCACAGAGGGAATTTCCTGGTCCAAAGACAGCTGCCTGATTGAATTTGTACGTTGTACTCTGCTTCCCCACTTATGTAACTCCACCCTGTGCCAGTTTGTTCATGAAAACAGCAGTAGCCATTTAATTATGGGTCAGCACCACACATTTTAAATTTAATGTAGATACTTTGATTTGATCCTTCTTAGATTTTGAGAAGGAAGATTCTATAGGTGGGGCAACCAAAATCCACAGAGGTTTTGGAGAATTCGCATCCAGATCTGAGTAAATAAAATCCATATATCCTTTTAAGTTTTGGTTCAATACTTTTCAAGTTTGCTCTTTTTTTTTTTTTACCATTTATTTGATTTTTAGAAGTTCACTATATCTAATTGAAAGAATAATTCACGCTAAATTAATCTTATGCTTCAAGAACTTGGAAGTACAAGTTTAAGGCAATTTATACTGTAAATTTATACTGGAAAGCTAAAAATGCAGTAATATAACACTTGAATTGGATTTAAATCTATCAATCAGATGAAACTAATACCTGAGTAGCTCTGGAATCTTTTAATCATCATTATAGGAAGTCATCATATATAAGGAAAGGATGCTTCGTACTTCATATACTCCTTTTCTAATCTAGAAGCTAAAACTGTTTTATGTACAGAAAAGAAGTAATAGCAGGGTGCCACCTCATTATATATGCTTAGATGAGATGATAAATGATATTTAATCTTTTTTCACTTAGCATAATGTCTGGTACCTAGCAAGCAGACACTAATATCAACTATTATTTATTTTCTACAAGTGCTACTGTATGTAGAATTGATTCACATAGAGGAAAACTTTTCTTTCTTCACTGTTGGCTTCATTAAAAGCAATAAGAATTATCAGTCAAGGGACTATGGAGATGACTCATAAAGTCCTTACTGCACAAGTGTGAACACCTGAGTTCAGGTCTCCTGCAATCCTGTAAAAAGCCAGGCACAGTAATGCCCATGTGAGAAAGGGAGTCAAGCAGATACCCTGAGTTTATAGGCAGCTTAGCTATATCAGTAAGCTCCAGGTTCAGTGGCAGGCCAGGTCTCAAAAAATAAGATAGAAAGTCATTGAGGAAGGTACCTAATGCTGACCTCTGATATTCCACATACATGCACATAAACATTCATGTGCATATGAATTCATACCTACATATATGTATATGCATATGTATATGTATATGTAAATGTCTATGTCTATGTACATGTATATGTACATATATCTCACAAATACACACATACACACACACACACACACACACACACACACACACACACACACTTACACTAGCATATTTTGTAACATAGAGCACAGATCCCACATTCAAGAAACTCTTGAGAAAACCAGAAGTGTATCTTGATTGAACTTCTCACACAAACAAGACTAGTAGCATTAGATTTTAGTGCATCATTAGGAATATTCTAATCTTGTTCATTTTTACTCAATATTGAGGGAAACAAGGCTTGGGGAGTCATATATCATCCAGTCACCTGAAGTCCTTCTTACCAGGGTCAACAGGCTTCTTCCACATCCTTCTTATATATTATATATTATATATTACATATTATATATTGTATATTGTATATTATATATTATATATTGTATATTGTATATTATATGTTATATGTTATATGTTATATATCAGTATAAACTCCTATTTAAAGTTCTTCCTAATTAGAAATCTGTGTATACATGACTTGAAATATAATATTCTACTAACTAAAATTAAGCCCCACTCCAATAGGATAATTGTGTCATGTGATTAGAATATGATTTCCTTAAACCAGTGGTTCTCAACCATCCTCATGCTTTGAACCTTTAAGGCAGTTCTTCATGTTGAGCTGACCCCCACCATACAGGTATTTTTGTTGCTACTTCGTAACTTTAATTTTTCTACTTTTATGATATCTGGTATGTGGCCCCCATTAAGTGTCAT
This sequence comes from Mus minutoides, assembly GCA_902729485.2. NCBI lineage: Eukaryota > Metazoa > Chordata > Mammalia > Rodentia > Muridae > Mus > Mus minutoides. The sequence continues at coordinate 6,355 of LR753537.1, read as the reverse complement.
GACCCATAGGTTGAGAATCAGTGCTTTGAAATATTTTGCTGTGTGAGATGTCATAGGCAGTGACAGACAACCATCATCCTAGACGAAAGTCTCCAGGCAGTGAATGGAGAGAACCATACCAAGTAATAGAAAATCCCAAGAGTGGAAGAGAAATGTCCATGTGGAGAGATCTTCCCTTGGGTGCAGAGAGATTGAGTAACTGACACCTGAAGACACCAGGACCAAATACCTGTCTCATGACCTGCATTAAGTATTTCATATTTGGATTTGAGGTTTCACTTTAGAGGAAATCCAAATGTCATAAGTCTGTAAGATAACAAATCATTAAAGAAGGACTATGGATGCTAGAAGGCTCACCGCACAACCCAACTCTACTCTAGTCACATACATGGTATAGGCAATTGCCTTAGCTTTTTAGTCTTGAGTCCCTCACCTGTAAAATACAGTATTTATTTGCCTTGTCTATTTCTTTTTTTTTTTTTAAGATTTATTTATTTATTATATGTAAGTACACTGTAGCTGTCTTCAGATACTCCAGAAGAGGGCATCAGATCTCATTACGGGGCTGGCGAGATGGCTCAGTGGTTAAGAGCGCCGACTGCTCTTCCGAAGGTCCTGAGTTCAAATCCCAGCAACCACATGGTGGCTCACAACCATCCATAATGAGGCCTTGTCTATTTCTAAAAGATTATTTGAACCAACATCAGAAATAATAAAGCATCCTTCAGGTTTTGCATATGTAAAGTGCTTAAATTATTGGATGAGCCAAGATTAAAACACAGCTATAAAAGCAAAGTTGAGAGGCATGTGGAGAATATGGAGTGACATAAAACTATATGAAAATGCTTAATTGTTTAGGAGTAGTTTAGTATGATGCATTAGTATGTCTAATGTTAGAAAGCAGTAGGAATGATATCCGATTGTCTAATACTATAGTATAAATACTATAGATGGGGAAAACATGGCTGTGAAAGAAAATGAAGATGGTAGATTGATGTTTGACTGTGGAATCAACTAAATGGAGATCACATTAGCAAAGAAGTAGGTATGAGTGAATGCTCATGAAAGAATACCATAGCAGAAAATCAAGGTTTGCTTTGAGAGACACTGAGGTGTCAGGAAGAGCCCTCTTAGGAAGCTAAAATACTAGAGAAAATAACAGTATACAAACACCATTTGAGATTCTCTTAATAATATGTAGCTTTGCATTAATTCAGTGAGTTGAACTGTTCTCAATTCTACCTCCACTGGGTCTCAAGTTACTGTTGACCACTTCATGTTTCTGCTATACTCGGCATGGCTTGTGCCTATTTGGGATCATAGACAATTCAGGGTTTATGGTGTGGAGAGAGTTGAGCTTTCTCATCTACATGGAGAAATGCAGAGTTGACACTACCTGATGCTGTAGTTCCAACAAGGAAACTATGAGGATAACAAAACAGGATTGGTTGAATGTCTAGCCTAATATCTGGACTATAATAACAATGGGCCAAATTGTGCATGTGGGAGAATTAGTATAGGCTGCAGAACAAACAGAAGCCCACACGTGAAGGACAAGTTTGTCAGTCGTGCTCTAGAAGGTTATTATGTGGTAGTGTTGGAGAAATAAAGTAGGCTTGGTGGGACAACCCTTTTTCATCTATAAAGTGAAGATTGGAGACACACACAAACAATCTGCCCTTGTGTCTGGCATGCAGTAGTTGCACAATGAATTGAAGCTATCCCCCACAAATGACCCTACTTCATTAAGACTGATCTAAATAATAAACATTGCTTCTTCTAATGCTTGAAAATGTTTTGTTGTAAATGCCATGGTAATCCTTCAGTCATTTTCTCTGTGTTCAATACTGTTCAACACACACACTGAACAATTGATTGTTCTAAGTGTTTTATATGATAATGAATACTGCATGATAGAGGTTTATAGACTATACTGGGAGTGTGAAGGAAAAGCAGTTAGTTCTTGGTGTATAAAAATGAGGAGGGGTAATATTTATAAAGATGAAAATATCTGAACTAGAAAAAAAAAGCTTGAAAGTAAAGAGCAACATAGAAGAGGAAAGCCATAAGGAAATAATATGTCCATAGCACGAAGCAAAATGTCAAGAGTGAAGTGAATTGGGCATATGGACTCAAGGGTTTAAATAATTGACTGGAACTAGGGTTACAAACCAAGCTGTAGTCACAAGGAAGGTCTCCTAAGCCAAGATGAAATGTTGAGGCCTTAGTATTTTTTGTTACAAGGATCACAGGAAAAAAATATGTAATCTATTTTGTGTGTGACTTACACAGTACATTTGTACTTTGAATATTGGAAGCAATAGCCTAGACACCAAATTCTCTCTGTTCCTCACCACCTTTATTCATGATGACAGAACACACAGAATTATCTTTTTAAAATTTCAGCCATTAGCAATAGAGTGAGTTCCAGATTCAAACAAAACAAACACCACAAAACAACAACAACAACAACAACAACAACAACAACAACAAAGCCCCAAATCCAGCAACAGCAAACCCTCTAGCTTCCTAAATCAGTTATTTCAGGATGGAACATTCCAAGGGGCGAGCCCAACACAAAGAGTCATTCTCCTAACTCTTGGAGCCCAGCCTTACCTTGATGCTTTTAACCTTGGTGTTTGCATATTAAACAAATGAAAATATCTTGACATTGTACTTGAATAAGAATGATTGTCTTTGTTAATTAGATAAAGGCAAAGAAGGAAATACCTACATGTACATTTGTGTAATAGAACTTTAGGTTATACAACAGATGCCACCCTTGCATGAAACAGGTGGTCAAGCCACTACCCAATATTCCTCATCAGTTTTACCTAACTATATGCAACTCTTGTTTCTAATATATTGCATGTTCCCTTGGGAAAACATGTTTATAATCCACCAAATTACAAACTCATTGTATACTTTTAATAGTACAGTTACTATGAAGATGATACCTGTCATCTATCTATATATCTCTAACTACCTGTCTATCATCTATCTATATCTACCATCTACCAATCATCATTATTTATCTACAGATACATACTTACATACAGATATACAGACCTAAAATAAAATAGTTTTCTATGTTCACTTCATCATGCAATGTCTATTGAGCCTGCTCTAATCTTTCCAGGCATTTGGAATCAATCAGAATGAGTCAAATACTGAAATTTCCCTGCAAGAATTTATTATACACTAAGAGATGAATTTTCAAATTGTGTGGTAAATATTTAAGGAAGGATATAAATAGTAAGGACAGAGAAGAAATATCTGAATCATTTTGCAGATGGGGGCAGGTAGGAAGAAGAGGGTAGGCACCATTAGGATGCTAGGGCTGAGTTTTGATGTTAAATGTTGGCTTAAAAGATTTGTGCTGATTAACCAGGAGGGGAGATATGGAGGAGCAGTATTGGAACCATATTTGTAAAAGCAGAACAATGAAACGGGTCACTGTGAGTTCAGTGGGTGTCACGAGGGCAATATGATAACTAGAGAGTGGATGAGGTCAAGATGGAAATGTGCTTAGAAAGTATGGCTTCAATAACAGTGACACGTGGTGAATAATGATGATGGAGAGAACTGCCTATTGCCACTCTGTGTCAGAAAGGTCTCTGTTTGAGACTCAAGAGAGTGTGGTGCCTGATCACTCATTTCATTGGGAAGAGACTGGTCAAGAAAATGCTTATGGCACTGGTTTAGCCATGCCCCATTTGGCTGAGATCACTAAACATTTTCCAATGTTGTTTCTGGTTCCAGATGGCTTCCCAGAACCTTTTGAAGAAACTCAGGTATAGAGTACAATGTTCAATCTCCTTACACACTTTATTACTAAGCTTCTATACTTAAGGGGAAACATCCAGAAATCTATTCATCTACCCATGTTTTGGAACATCTCAAGCAGCACCTAATTAATTTTATTATTGAACATTTTCTTCTTTTTTTTTTCTTTTTGTAGTTTTCAGTGCAAGTAATTTTAAATACAACCTTAAAGGATTTCCAGCATGTAAAGTTTGGGGGGAGGATCTTCCAGTAATGACAAGGAGTCTAGGAAAGCCTTTATTACAAAGCCATGATTGTTCTTTATTAGTGGGATTTCGCTGTTAATAGGGTAGCCGAGGTTTGGGGTTGATTACATTTGCATGAAGGAACCATCAGGATGGCAGGGGAGATATTATTCGTGGTTATGAAGGAGATAGCCTACAAATGTCTTCACCTCCTGGTCTGGGAAAGGTGACAGTTTTGTTATAGCGGATGCAGAATTCATCCTTAACTCTGTCCAATACTTCATGCCCAGTGGCTTAAAGGGGATGGCAGTAGGAAATGAAGGCTGTGACTTTCAGTTCAGTTTTTCAGAGCCAAGTTTTGCTGGCTCTGCAGCACATTTGGCAGTGATGTCAGAGTTGGAATAAACACATTTACTGGAGGATGTGAGTCAACATATTTCCATTCTGCTCCTCCCCTCTGTGTCCTCACTACACACGTTGCTACCTTGTACCCTCAGTGAAAATAATACAAATGGCAGAATTTACTGAGTGAGCACAGCCCCTTCCTCTGAAGTTGGGATTAGCAATGAATGACTCATTGGGGCTCTAAAAATCAATGCATAGGGAAACATATTTACAGCAGGTTTCTTAGGTTTTGCTTTCTTTTACCAGTGTTTAATATGTTTGTCTATTCATTAAACAAAAGGTAATGAAAGGATCCCTCTTATAATGTGGCAACATTCCAAGCTATGGTGAAATGTAGTGAACAAAATGCCTTGACATTGGCCCTTGCAGAATGCACATGCCATGATATACAAGCATTGTAGTTTGTACTTCCCATTGCCTGGTCCAGTGCCTGACATTTAGAAGAGGCTCTATTAATTAATTAATTAATTAATTAATTAATCATAAAGCATACAATTAATTACAATTAATACAAATTGATTAATACATAAATGAACAAAAGGGGATGATTTAGAATTAATTACTTCTTGACGGCATAGGAGAGTAAGAGACCAGAAGTAATGTCATAGGAAGGAGAAGTAATGTCAGATACCTGTGTCAGGTATCCTCCTGCTTCTACTACCTGCTTCTGCTGATAGATTTTCCAACGTGCAAGAAGTCAGAGAAGAAAGGGACAACCTGTTGGACATTTTTGTCTTTATTTCTCAAATTGAACTCATAGGTTCGCTAGACAAACCATCCTTATTTGAGGTAGGCACTCACTAACACATATTTCAGCTCTTTTGTATCCTGTGACACCAGAGTAAAGACACAAACTTCTAGATGCAGGGATTCAATATTGTTACTTTGTTGGTGTCCTTTCTGTTCCTGGTGGAAGGGATGTCGTGTTTTCCATCATGGGAGAAAATAGCACATCAGGGAGCTCACTGTCCTTTAGTTAGTACTTTACTAAAGTATTCAGGGAATATTTGACCCTTGATACAGAGAATTACAGGAAATGACTGGTGGCTATGGTGTTTTCAGACTTGTGTCAAAAAAAAAGTTACTTCTCACATTATTTTCCACACTGCCATGTTTAAATCTGGCCAAAGTAACTTAAGGAAGGAGAAGTTCTTTTTGGCTCGTGGTTCTGAGACAGGGTCCACTGCATCTGGGATGCCATGGAGATAGGAATATGAGTCACCTGGTTACATTCCATCTGTTGTCATGAACCAAAGAGCAATGGATGCTGGTGCCCAGCTTGTTCTCTTGTTTTTATTAGGTATTGGAATCGTTCACTGTGCTGTCCTCATTCAGGGTGGGACTGTCCCACCCCAATTAACCCAGATGTTCAATGCTCCCTCACAGGCACATCCGAGGTTTTTCTTCCAGGTGATTCTAAACCTTGTCAAGTTGATGACTGATATTAACCAACATATGAATGCTCTGGATTTTTGTAAACAAGAGTAGAGGATCTTACTACCTCTTACTGGAGAGAAAAACTACCAAGACCCTTGGAGGTGGACTAACAGAGTGGAGCTGCTGTCAAGGGCAGGCATTCACACCTGACTGATCTTAGAAAGTATGTGGAAATGATCACTTGGATCATTTTGTTGTCATGCTATTTTAATTATAAGAAAGGGGAGAGTTTAAAGACAAAGTGTTCTCCTTGTTAGCATCTGATCCCTGGAATATGAGGTCAGGAGACAAAGCATCTGAGGGCCTTCTTGTTCCACTGCTTGCCCTGGGTATGAATAGTGATGTGTTACCTGGTCATCTAATTCACCATAATAACCCAGCCCTCAGCTGTTGTGACTCCAACCCCTGTAGAATAAAATAAAAAGTGAAACTCTCTCTCTCTCTCTCTCTCTCTCTCTCTCTCTCTCTCTCACACACACACACACACACACACACACACACAC
>LR753523.1:144315-284495 GCA_902729485.2 Mus minutoides | reverse complement strand
TTTTTTTTTTGAGCTCTTTAGACGGTGATTCAAACGTACCCCCTCCCAGGTTGGAGGCACACTGCAGACAATGCACATTCAAGGTCAAAGAGCAGGCCACGAGCCACTGAGTCCACAGAGATGGGTCCAGTGGAGGCACCTTCCACGTTTTTTTTTAATGAGAGGATGAATACGGGTAGCAGAAGATGGAGATGAAAAATACAGAGAGAGGAATTGGGAAAGTATATTATTCAGAAGAGAAAAGCAATGGTTTGAGACCCAGCCACAGAAGCAGATCTTTAAGATGCCAGGGGCAGAGGCAGAATCTGGCCAAGGCTGCGTGATCATGAGATTGCCTTGCATAACAAATCTCTAGTTAAAAGTAATAGGAAGCTTCGGTGCAGAATAAACAACACCTGCGGCAGAGAGAGGGGGGGTAGGGTTAGGAAGAGTCAGAGATGTGAGTGAGGCTCTAGCCGAGCTGGAACAATGAATGGGCTTTCGGGGCCAGGGCCCCTCAGGCTTGGTGAGAGGATGAGAAAAGGAGGACAAGTGCCAGAAGGAAAGAGAAAGAACCAAATTGTGAGTGCGGTGAGTGTGGGGAATAATGGAAACACAGGAAAGACTCTAACCAGAACGGGCAAACTCAGGATTTTTTAAAACAAAACAGTAGGCTGGCTCTGCAAGCTATCCATATGCATGTTTGCTCAGAATATGATTGTTTCAGCAGGGAGAAGGAATTGCAGGTAAATAAGATATGCAAATGCATTTCATAATGAACAACCCTGTGACGAGCAACCGAGGTGATCATTATGTGGGTTCTGTGGGAAAGATTACAAACTGGAGCAGAAGTGCAGCGTAGGATTCTCTTTAGGTGTGACCTTCCAGTGGAGGCGTTACGTGCTCAGAACATTGGCTCACTCAGCTTTGATCCCCAGGCAGCTAAACGCAGGTCCAAAGTCTCCTTAGTTTGATTTCAGACCATGGAAGACTAAACGCAAGAGACAGGCTGGCCTGGGCTGGGTCTCAGAGGTGAACAGGTCACACCTGATGTGTATAGTAGAAGGATTAGATTTGAGTGTCTAGGCAAAAGCCATGGTGTCAGGAAAGAGAGAGATTGGTATGGTCAAAGGAAAGAGAAAGAAGTCACACCTGACATTCCCTGAGTGCTGACTGTGTGCCGGGCACCAGAAACCAAACAGCTCTCCAGAGCCTGAAGCTGACCTCGGGTCATATTGAATGTTGGAGTTCCACATGATCCTTTTCTCTGCTCCATACACTTTCCCTGGCCTCACACCCACGCTCATCATTCCGACAGCAATGGCTTGGGGGGAAAAGTCGTCAGCCTGGATCTTTCCTAGAGCTTCAACTCATTACATCTAACTCAACTCAGATCAAAAGCACCTCAAATTTCAGGCCCACACCAGAAGCTGTGAACCTTTATCCAAGCTTGATTCTCCTCTAACACTTCTTCTGCTAGGGGCTCCCTGTCTCTGTATTGTTATTCTACCTGCGTGTGTAAACCCCAAACCTAGGGATCTTTCCTCGACATGCTATGATCTTGTCCGATTATTACATATCTAATTCATTCCAAGTCCTGCTCACCATCCTTTCCAAATACATCTCAAATGGATCCACTTCCCTAACTCTGCATTCTTGTCTCTGCCCTAAATCACACTTCCAACATTTCCTGTCTGGACCTCTGCAGTTGCCATCCCTGTCTACTCTGTATATGAGAGCACTGTCGCTGTCTTCAGACACACCAGAAGATGGTATCAGATTCTATTACAGATGGTTTCGAGCCACCATGAGGTTGCTAGGAATTGAACTCAGGACCTCTGGAAGAGCAGTCAGTACTCTTAACCACTGAGCCATCTCTCCAGGGCCCCTGTCTATTCTGTTCCCTTCGGTTAGTGTGTCACACATGTCTTAGCCTACCAGAACTACTGCTCCAGAGTGTCTTAGGGTAGTTGCCAGCAACAAGAATGTCTTCCCCTTAGCTCTGAAATCTGGGAGATCTACTGAAGCATCCCATGTTCAGCACTAGCACCTTCTGGCTTCATTTTCTCGTGGTACAATCCTGTGGTAAACAACCAAGTGTGAAAATTCTATGGAAAAATGGCTGTTCTAGAAATGCCAGGAGGCATAGCTCAAGATTCTTAGAAAGGTAGAGCCCTTATGAGCCAGTTACCTCCCATAGGCCCCACATCTTAACACTAGTGTATTAGGAGTTAGGATTCAACATAGGAATGGGGCCAAAGTCAATATTCAGATTCAATAGAAACAGGAGTCATGTGTGGTGATGCCCATAATCCTAGCTCTGGTGGAAGCCCTTTGTGATATTTAGGGATGCTCGTAGTAATACTAGATATGCTCATATCCCTTATAATCTTTCATAAGAGTCTTTCTCTTTCCTTAAATTATTTTAGAAGCTTTTACTTTACATTTATTTAAGCAACCATTTTCTTGATGTCTGTCTTCTCTGCAAGGGTGGAAATGTGTAGGTTTAGGTTGGGTTTTTTTCTACTCCAGGCATCAAGTACCCAGAGCTTAGATAAAGCCTTTTCCTTTATCAGGGCAGTGGTGGCACATGCCTTTAATCCCAGCACTCAAGAGGTAGAGGCAGACATATATATGTGAGTTCCAGGTTAGCCTGGTCTATAGAGCAAGTTCTAGAATAACCAGGGCTATACTGAGAAAACCAGTCTTGAAAACACACACACACACATATACACACAGACATATACATACACATGCACACTCACTCTCACACATTTTCTCTCACACACACATATACACACTCTCTCACATACTCTCTTTCTCTCTCTCTCTCTCTCACTCTCTCTCTCTCTCTCTCTCACACACACACACACACACACACCTCCTCCCACATATGGCTCCCACCTTGCACCCCTCTAGCTTCGTCCTACTTGCCCTCTGCTCTCTCAGTCCTCCTTTTACTCCTAGTTGTTCCCACCTATAACTCCGAGACAAGTTTGGTGGGGATAAAAGATGATTTGGCTTCTCCTATCCCGGCCAAGTTTCTTGTTTGGTTTCTCTTGTCGCTACATCCACCCTGTGAGTTCTGCTCTCCATCATCTTCCATGGTGCACTCCCGCTTCAAACATTTCAGTGATATTTATTTGATCTCTGGATGAGGAAGAATTCTGTAAGCATAAAAGTAATAGAAAAAAATCACTAAGGGAAAGAAAATCAATGCATTGGACTACACCAAATTAAAAACTTGTGCGCGTCAGAAGACATTCCAGACCAAACTAAAGAGCAAATGACAAGGCTGGGGAAAGTCCATGCAATAAATATGATGAAGGGTTGTTACAATAAATATGATGAAGGGTTGTTATCCCTCAAATATAAAGAGCTCATATAAATCGATAAGAAAAATACCAAAATCCCAGTGGGAAAACGGGCAAAGGGCAGGACTATGTGCAGATAGCTTAATAAACACACAAAAAATCTTTAACTGCAGCAGTCCTCTGGGACATGTAGATTCATACAGTGCCTCTCATCATTCACCTACCAAATCAGGGAGGGCATTAGAGGCAGAAGCCTGGAGATATGGCTCAGTGGTTGAATGCCTCTCCAGCTTGTACAAGGCCCTGGGTTTGATCTGCTACAGTTGGTGAGGTTAAGCGGTAAGGCTGGTAAGAATGCAGAGTTCCTTTGCTGCTTACTAAATGACTTAGCTATGTTTCTATTGCTGCAACAAAATACTATGGCCAAGGTAACTTATAACAAAGGACATTGAATTTGGGGGCTCAGAGCTCCAGAGGGTCAGCGTCCAGAGCCAGCATGGCAGCAGGCAGGCATGGCACTGGGGCAGTAGCTCAAAGCTTACATCTGATCCACAAACAATAGGCAGAAAGAGAAGGCACTAACTGGGAATGGTGTGGGCTTTTGAAATCTCCAAGCCCACCACCCAAAGTAGCACACCTCCTCCGGCAAGGCCACTCCTCCTAATCCTTCTTAAACAGTTCTGCCAACTGGCGGCTAAGTATTCAAATCTATGAGTCTATGGGGGCCGTGCTTATTCAGACCATCACACCAAGAAACAAGGAGAAATTATTTCTTGTTGTTTTCTCTTTTTGAGACAGTTTCATTGCGTAACACAGGCTGGCTTCAAATTCCTGACCCTATGGCCTCAGCCTCCTGAGGTCAGAATGCTGGGTTTACAGGCAAGCACTGCAAGGAAGTCCCTTTTTAACTCTCCATATTTTGCCACCATCTAGAATACAGCCCTCAAGAAACTCCTGAGCTGGGCTTGGTACTCCTGCCCTGTACTCTTACCACACATCCCTTTCCTTCCTAGGCAATACTGAGAATGACTCTTTATAGCTTTCTGTCCGCCTTAGATTATATGGGTCACCTGAGAGGCATTACGTTTTTATTCTTTCCTGTATCCCTGAGCCTAATCCAGGAGAGACATTCAACGCATGACTCTGAACTAATCAATCATCTAATAAATTAGCGATTCCATTTTGCACCATAAATTTTTGCCACTTTGCTGGTAAATGTTGAGTTTTACTTAAAATTGATAAAATTAAATGCTTTCGGATAGAGAAGAAATCCCCCATTCATTCCTTTAGCCCTCATTTCCAGCCCATGTTCTCTCATCCTATGGGTTGTAACCTATAATAGGCCATGAAATTAATTCCTGGGTCACAGCTGCCATTATTTTAATGAAAAGTATTGGAAGCAGAAGAGAAGAGAACGACTCTCCTATCATCCCCCACTTCTGTTTCTAGTATTCCATTACTCTAATTTCTCTATGCGTTGTGCCCAGGTGGGGAGCAGTACTGATAAGTAATAATAATCATCATAATAAATAATCATAAGAATAATAAAACTGGGGAGATGGAGCTCCTGCTCTAATTTTTCTTCACCACGAAAAGCAATGGAGCTCTCCAGGCAGGCCCTGGTCTCATTCCCTGAAAAATGGGAGTAATAAGAGTATCCATTAGGGCAGGGGAGGTAGCTAAGTCAGGGAAAGCAAGCGTGAAGACCTGAGTTCAATCTCTAGCATGTGAATCTTTTTAAAACCTTTTGTAGCAGCATGCACTCTTAATCCCCACATTTGGGAAGATGGAGACAGGCAGAGTCCTTGGAGCACCTTGGCTGGCTGGCTTAGCCTAATCACCAAGTCCCAGCCCCCCCCCCCCAAAAAAAAAAATCCAAACAAGAATCAAGATGAACAGCTCCTGAATCCTCTGGTGCATGTACACATGCGCATGCATGTGCATGCACACTGAACATACGCAAACACACAGATAAGCTGGGCTGGGGTGTGGTTTAATGGTAGCATGCTTGCCTGGCACTGGTAAAGCCCTTGACACCATTGCCAGCACCACAAATTACAAAAATGAACAGAGAGGCACAAATGGGCGGAGGCCAAAAGGAGCTGTTTTTGCATCAACGCTCAGCACTGGTCATAAATGGTTCAGCACAGAGGCCCCAAGCCCCACAAGCAGACAGCACTGCGTGTCTAGCTCTGCTATCTAGCCCCTCCTCTTTGTTCCAAATAAGCTTCCCAGCTGCCTTTAAGCTATGATGCAGTTCTAAGACTCCCAGGCTTGTGAGAATGTAAGCATTCAAGGGTAGCAGGTAAGTGTCCAAGTCCTGGAGCCCAGGGCCATGGATTCTGTCTTTCTAAATTGCAAATGTGACCATATCATCCCCTCTGCCTCATATCTTTCTGTGGTGCCCCTTATACTCAAGATGAGGCACTGGGTTCTTAATATCACCTAAGATACCCTTTCTGATGTCCTTCTATCCTGTCCAGTTTCCCAGGCACCTGCATCTCCCAAGCTAGCCATGCTCTCTTGGCCCCTGGCCCTTCAATGCTGTCCTGGATGCCCAGGACACATCTCCATCCCCCTGAGATCTCCAGTAGGCATTGGCCAGCATCCTGGATTCTGCCCCACTCCCCCTGTGTCCTCTCCCTGCTTTGGAACCCAAGCACCTCTCTATGGTTATCTTAGTTATGGTTTCTGTTGCTGTGATTAAAAACAAAAACAAGCCGGGCAGTGGTGGCACACGCCTTTAATCCCAGCACTTGGGAGGCAGAGGCAGGCGGATTTCTGAGTTCAAGGCCAGCCTGGTCTACAGAGTGAATTCCAGGACAGCCAGGGCTATACAGAGAAACCCTGTCTCGAAAAAACAAAAAACAAAAACAAAAAAACAAAAACAAAAAACAAAAACAAAACAAAACAAAACAAAACAAAAAACTAACTAAAACCACTAACCAAAAGTAGCATGGGGAATAAAAAGGTTTTTTTCATTTTACAGCTTGTAGTCCATCATGCAGGAAAGTCAGGGCAGGAACAAAGGAAGAATATTGCTGACTGGATTATTCCTTAGAGCTTCTTGAACCTGCTTTCTCATAGAACTCAGGATCACCTGCCTGAGAGTGGCCCCAACCACAATGGGCTGGGCCCTCTCACATCAATCAAGAACTCCCCACAAGTTTGCCTACGGTGGGGACACTTTTCTACTGAAGTTCTCTCTTCCCACCTCATTCTAGCCTGTGCAAGTTGACAGAAAAAAAAAACCAACCAATACAATGTTCTGGTATGTCTGAAGAGAGCCTTTCCATTACGGCATCAGCTTCAGTCCCATATTCTGCCCGCTGCTCCCGTGTCTCTCTTGTTCCTCAAGGGCAGAGTTTGTTTCTTTTGTCCCATGTCCCCAGCATCTAGCACAGTATTCCTCCCTCAGAGGTGGCACAATAGAAAGATGGGGAGTGTGGGGCTGGAAAGATGGCTCAGCGGTTAAGAACACTGACTGCTCTTCCAGAGGTCCTGAGTTCAAGTCCTAGCATCCACATGGTGGCTCACAACCATCTGTAATGGGATCCGATGCCCTCTTCTGGTGTGTCTGAAAACAGCTACAGTGTACTCACATACATAAAATAAATCTTTAAAAAGAAAAAAAAAGACAGAGGGAGGTAGACACTGGGTGAAAATTTTTCATTTGATAAATCACCAAATATCCAAGGTCAGAAGGTAACTCGTGGCCTTAGAATTTGGATCCATTTTCTAAATACCAAGCCCCAGTGGGCACAGTCTCAGGAGATAAGGAAGCCCCAGAATAAAGGGGTTCAGAGAGCACCATGGCAAGCTGTAAGCCAAGAGAACTGTCCCATAGACTTCACAACAGGGGGAAGTTTTCTGGGAGAAATATAGGTTTGTACAAAGCCAGTCCATTGAACATTAAGAGACCACTGTGGAGCCATAAACATGAAGGTCTTGGTGGCCTAAACATACTTGGGAGGGAGGTGGGACAGGAATAAGACTAAACTATTCTCCCTACTATAGCGAGTTTAGATTGTGTCTGTGTGTATGCATGTGTGCAAGTATGTGTGCATGAAGGTGCAAATAAACTGTAGAGCCCAGAGGTCAATGTCAGGTGGCCTCCATAGCTCTACTCCTTATTTTTGGAGACAGGGTCTATTTCTGAATTCAGTGTTCACTGATTTGGCTAGACTGGCTGGTCCATGAGCTCTACCCTGCCCTGCTGTGGCATTCCAGATGTGTGCCTCCTCCTCCAGATTTTTACATGGGTCCTGGGGATCTGAATTCACCCTCTCATGCTAGCATGGCAAGTGCTTTCTAGACAGAGCTAGCCATTCTCTCCAGCACTCTACTTTAGACTTTAAGCCCCACTCAGCTGTTTCACCCCAAAAAACGGCATGGACACTCGAACACAGTCATGGTAACTAGAATGATGTGTATGGAGCCACCTGTGTCAGAGCATAGAGCCTTGTCACGTCAGCAGAGCTGACACTGGCTAGTCAGGACCAGGGGCACAGTTGGACATTCCATACATACCCTCATGTCATCTGATGGACACACCAAAGTAAGAAGCAGTAACCTTGACTTTACAGATGAGAAAAGCTAATGGCTGTGGAGGCTGAGGAACTTGTCCCAGCTCCCACAGTAAAAGGCCAGGCACAAACTCAAACCTAAATCTGACTCCAAGTCTATTGCTGACTTCATGCTGGATTCTGACTCCTCGGGAGTCGTCTCTTCATTGGAGTTTGAGGCCAGTGGTCCTAGGGTGAGAGGGGATGAAACCATGGGAGAATGGCTCTATCGCCATTTCCACAGACACTACTCAGCTGGGAGCATGAGATGCATCTGTTACCTGGCAATCCACACCCAGCAGAGACACTCCTGAGATCCGGACTTACCATCCATCCCTCCCAAAGCAGGCACTGACTTCAGCAAGATCCCCAAGGGTCAGGAGGAGTGGAGTCACCTTCTATCTCAAAGGTGTAGCTGGGACTGGCTTGCTGTTGCCCGGGTCCTGTATACACTGTACAGAGACTTTTCATTTGCACGGCACTGGAAAAGCTGGCCTGTGCAAAAACACATATGCCTGTGTGTGCACGCATGGTCTCTCTCTCTGTCTCTGTCTCTCTCTGTCTCTTTCTCTCTCCTTTCCTCTCTCCTATCTTCTCCTCCCCCAACCCCAGACACTGCTCAGGTCCTGTGCAATCTGTCCTCCTGACAGAGGGTCTACCTGGATGGGTGTGAGGCCTCCCAGGCTCAGGAAAGGTAAGCAATGGTAGATATTACCTTAAAGAGCTCTGAGCACCCCACCCCCATCCTCCACCCAGAGTAAATGACAACTGAGATCCCAACTTAGACTTGCTTCTCTGGACAAGGGTTCAGATCCAGAGGACATTTCCCACAGTAGCAGCCACTGCGACCTCAGATGCCCAGTGATGCTACTGGATCTTAAAGGAAGAAGAACAAAGACAAAAGTCGGGCTGTGAGAGCTGTCTGTGGAGGCCTTAAGTTAAAAAGGCAGATGGGGTTTTTGTTTGTTTGTTTGTTTGTTTGTTTTTGTTTTTTTTGGACATTTCCCAGTCACAGATTCCAGCAGGGCAGGAGGTAACTGCATAACACACTTTTAGGACTGATGGAAGGAGACATTTAACAAGCCTCCCCTGGAATTCACCCTGCAGTCTGAAAGGAGTACATACTATGCTGATCAGAGCTGCCTTCTTGCCAGGAGAGAATGAAATATGCCAATCACAGACAAACAAGATCCTGGCCTAAGGACTGAGTTCCTGGTACCCCAATATCAAACTAAAGTGCTTGCTGACTTGAGTTATAGCAGAGAAAACGGAAAGGAGGTCAGAGATAGCTCCAACCATGCTTAATGACAGAGATAGGACCTGGGCAGCAGCGAGCCAGTCCCAGCATCCAGGCCTGAGGCTGCTTCTGTAAATGTGGAAAAACGTGGGATGAGTGGGGTGGGAATCACACGATCTGGAGGATGGGGCCTCGAGCTGGGTCCCACTGAGTTCTCGGGTCAGAGAAGTGCCCATTATCAGTGGGCGTGGTGTTAGATGCCAGTGATCCCAGCACTGTGGAAGCTGAGGCAGGAGGATCTCAAATTCAAGGCTACAATTTAGAAAACAAGGAATGTGAAGCAAATATGGCGGCGACAGCTCTTAACCGCTGAGCCATCATCTCTCCAGCCCAGGGATTCCCTCTTCTTATGTGTCTGAAGACAGTGACAGTGTACTCATATACGTGAAATAAATAAATATTTTTTAAAAATAAAAATAAATAAAAAACAAAAATAGAAACCAAGCAATAAAAAAATGTGCCTTTTGTTTTTTTTTGAGTATTTGCAAGACAGATTCCAGAAATAAAGGACACACACACACACACACACACACACACATACACATGCACACACATGCACACACACACACACACATGCACAAACACATACACACATATACAGAGCACCTTCAAGAATCTTGGGACCTCTCCATTTGTCCTCTTTTTCTCACACATCCCACCACATACCCCACAAATACACTTGACTCAGTAACTACACACTTGAGGAAAACAGAAGAACAAGTTTACTATTCGCCTGGTGGTTGTAAAGCGAAATTGCAGGCATAGTGATAAAAAGGAAACAATGGACTTCGAATTTCCTCAGCTTCTAATACAAATGGGAAAGCGGAAGATACATGAGAAGCGGGTGGGGTGGGAGGGGAGCTCCGATGCTTCAGGGACCAAAGCACTGAACACAACAAGGAGAGCGCAAGGGTCACCCAATGAGACAATCTCGACCTAGCCACTTAGTTCTGATTGTCCATGTTGCCACGCCTTGGTTTGCAGAAGCCGGAAATTCTAATTTGATAAAGAAGTCTCTCGATTCTTAGAGGGCAACTCGATTTTCTTGGAAACATTAAATGAACTAAATGTAGCAGCGAGCCCCGTAGCTTTCTGCGCTCTGCTGTAGAGGTACGTGGCGTCTCCCCTAACTGTGGGATTACACTGCCACTCTCCAGCCACTGTTTGCCATTGCAGCAGAGTCATCCAGCCTGAGGCTCTCGGCTTCACCCTGCACCCAGGGCTGGCCATCAGAGCTCTAGAGAACAACTAAATCTACAGGAAGTAGAAGGTTCGCCCAGGGGCGGAAACGGGGCCTCGGAGATGATTAAATGGCCGACTGTTCCTGCAGGAAGCCCTCGGGGTTGGGGAGGCTTTTATCTGGTTCAGAAGCCAGGGCTGCCTCTCGAAGGACTTCCAGGTGCTCCTCAGCGGCAGACAGTGACTGGTCAATCCAATCCAGGCCCCCAGTTAGGTGGCAGGCATTCCTGGTCACTAGCACCAAGTGACTAACGGACAGGAGCAGGGCGGTTGTCCTAGGGGTGTGGGGGAAAGAAAAGAGATCAGACCCTGTAGAAAGTGGGGAACTTTGCACAGTGCAAACTAACCTAGAGTGCATACTCTAGGTTAGTGTTCCCCAAACTGGAGACCCTTCCCTGGAAGGTGAGTGGTCACTTAACACAGTGGATCCACACAGAGGGGGTGGCTGGCTTAAACACGGTTAATGGAAGGTCTCTGAGCCTTTGATGAGATTAACAAAACTCCATGGGGAAACGGGAGAGCTGGCAAATACATTTCGGATGGCAGAAGAGGCTTTCTACAACACATCCATTAACAGCTCCCAGAAGGGTGCTTTATGAAACAGTTTGGATGTGGTCAATTGGATGAGCAGATCTCTAACTGCAGCCCACTTAAAGATGGGCTATATAAATCCCTCTTCAGTGAGCATCCCTTATTGATCACAAATCAATAAGCCTGGGGCTGGCTTATTCAACGCTAAAGAAAATGTAATTGAAAATCAAATTGAGGAGGAGGGTTTTGTTGTTGTTTCTCTGGTTTTGGTTTTTGTTGGTTTTTTTGCTTTTTTGTTGTTGTTGTTGTTGTTGTTATTGTTAAAAGATTCACTCTGAAATGATTTTATATGGTGCCAGATGTGTTCAGGGCTCCATTATCGATTACTAACCCATGGGAAAAGCTGAGCAGCACTAGGAGTGGGCAGAGAAACCCAAGACATGGCATGACTTACTCGCCACCCTGCAACCATTACACAACATGTCAGCGGGAGCCTCACAAATGAAATGGAGACGGCAGGTAAGTATTTTATGGGTTTACATTCGGTAGGGCTGAGGACATTCTGGGGAGTGGAGGAAGGTGAGGAGGAGGGGTTCCTGATGGGAAGTGTCTTCCACTGTTGCTGACGTGTTCCATGTTCTCTCGTTGCTGGGTTCACCTCACCACAGCCCCACTGGGCAGTGCTTCCAGCAAGGTGTGGCACCTGGGTAAGTCCAAAGCTCAGAGGAAGGAATGGGGCGTGGAGAGCAGGGAGGCCCAGTTAGCATAGTTAAGCCTGCAGAGCCAAGGCTGACACATGGCTGGCACCTTCCTCTTAAGGGATTCAGGAAGGAAATTGGGCTCTATCGCCTGCCAGGCTCAGCTCACCGAATGGTTCACTCAAAGCCAGGGGCGGTTGGAAATCTGGACAAACATCCTCTCTAAATAACCCAAGCAGCCCACCTGACATGGTGACAAGTGAGACAAGATGAGTCACACATCCTTCCTCTCACCGTGCATCCAGGAGCTTGGGGTCCAGCGGAGGGTACATTGACTTCACAACGTCGTCCACTCTGGGGGGAGGCAATGCGACTATTGTCAACGTTTTACTGGTCCCCTTCCTCCCTCCTTCCTTGCCGTCGTCACTCCAGACTTCTCTGGTGGCATTACACACCCATCTACCTATAGGGGGTCCTTTCTCTACCTGCTTCTGCATACCCATTGGAGTCTAACAGAAAGACTTCAGATTCTGCTTGGGGAATATCCCTGCTCTCTGTTTTTGCTTTCGTCCCAATGGTTAAAATGTGTGAGGTCACACATAGGGAGCGATGCTCAGGATAACTACGACATTGAAAAGGTAATTATTGGGGCTGGTGAGATGGTTCAGCGGGTAAGAGCACCCGACTGCTCTTCCGAAGGTGATGAGTTCAAATCCCAGCAACCACATGGTGGCTTACAACCATCCGTAATGAGATCTGACACCCTCCTCTGGTGCGTCTGAAGTCAGCTACAGCGTACTTATGAAGAATAATAATAAAATAACGAATCCTTGGACTGGAGAGACCAACCGAAGCGAGCGGGGACAGCCGGAGCGAGCGGGGACAGAGCGAGCGGGGCTGAACGGGGATGGCTGGAGCAAGCTGAGCCGATCAGAGCGAGCAGGGAGCGAGTGGGGCCAGCCGGAGCAAGCAGGGTTGAGCGAAGCGAGTTGGGGCCGAGGGAAATAAAAATTTAAAAAAAGGTAATTACCAAGCATGAGCATTTAACATGTGTGTGTGTGTGTGTGTGTGTATTATATATATAATATATTAAACCAAAGCTATGAAATGCAAGAGGGGACGTCTAAGGGGATGCTTGCCACTTAATAGTGGCTAATCTCCTCAAATTAGGAGGAATTAGGAATTAGGGAGCACCTAACTTTTCAGATAATCTATTTCTGAAGTAGTTTAACTTTTATAAGCATTTATTACTTTTGTGTTTTTTAAATATGCAAATACTGTGACACAGAACACTACAGAAAAAAAAAGTCACCTCACCTCTTAATTTGAGTTCAAACCTCTCCACTGTGTGTATGTGTGTGTTTTCCGTCCTGGATAGTCAGTCCATGGCTAATATTTTAAGTTACATTTCTATCTGTTCTGATTTGTGGGGTACAAGATTTTGCTCCCATGATCACTTGGTACAAAGAAAAAAAAACCTGTATAATTTGATTTCTAAAAGCACTAAGAAAAATACACAGCCCTCACTCTCAAGCCCAAGGAGCTGGCGAGCAGGAACAGAGGCATAGCAGTCTTTAGCATGTGTCCATCCCACCCAGCTAGCCCCTTCCCCCTCTGCAGAGCCCAAGGCAGAAACCGCTCTCCCTGAAATAATAAATCATCATTGTGACAGATGGAGAAAATTAAACAGGAAGGACATGGGGACAAATATCAGCCAGAGGGCAAACTCATGAGGCCAAATGGAGAAAACAAGAGAATTCTGGCAAGAAACATGAGTGAGGTTGTCCAGGGCACTCTGCAGAGAGCTCTGCCCTCCTGGCAATGCCACGCTCTCACCTGGCACACTGTTAAAACCCTGTCCCCTCTCAGAAATCAGCACCCTAACACCCTACTTATAACCTGTACCTCAGGGCCTGCCCAAGCTGGGTCTCAGAAGTAACAAAACGCACAAGGAAGGGGCCCGGCAGATAAGAGCACCACACCGTCTAAATATGGTGGGAGAGCAGCTGCAACGCCTGGCACAAGCTGGAGCCTGGGAGGGTGGGCGTGTCTCATGCAGCTGCTGATGCTAACCAGGTATTTACACCCATGGGGCAACTCCAGAGCCAGGAGCTATTCCGGCCCATTACCTAGACAGAGTTCAAGTATACCAAGTCCTGTATTTCTCAGAGGATCCTCCATATAGCTCCTCCTGAGCCCTACTAGGTTATTCTTGAGACAGAAAAGCCTGGTTGCTTGTGACTTAACCCAGACACCAGGAATGCACAGTGGAGGCCATTCAAGGCAGAGGGGTCAGGTGACTGATAAGAACACTTTCCTGGAATCCGTCATTTGATAGCCGATCCACATACCAGCCACCAGGTGGCAGCATGCATTTAGCACATCCTTTTGCTCTAAGAAAAGGGCCTTATTTTTCTTTGCAAAATCCAGTCCAACTGAGGGGGTGTAGTTGTTGACTGAGGCCCTGCCGGGTACCTCCCACAGGGGATTTTGCAGACAGCCAGGAATTCAGAAGGTCTGAATGTGCTGTGGCTTCCCTTCCCACCCAATGCTAGGATGAGAATCCAGCAGCGAATGAGAGCCACCATGGAAGAGGTATCTTCCAAACCAGTCCTCAGAATACCTATAGGGCTGAACCTAAGGGCATGGCTGAAAAGTCACTGGAGATGTAACATAGGAGCCAGTGGGAAATGTGCCTACTGACAGCCACTGCATAGCAGGGTAAGGGAAGCCGAGCAGGTAAGGGCAGGAGCTGTCACTATCAAGCACAGACTCTGTCTGCCTACAGATTCTGTCTGTCTGTTATACGAAGCTGTTAAAGGGCTTACGCTGGCAAGAGAAATGATGAGTGACCACCTCAGCTTAGGAATACCCATGGTAGGCAGTTCTGTATACCCTGGTGGTTCGGATAACCGAGACTGCGGACCTACTGTTTAAAGCAGCGCTTAGCCTGCTGGCTACCCCAGCTTCCCCTGTGGCATCGTGGGACCTCACATCCACTGACCACTCACCTGGGGCTAATCCGTTTGGCCACCACAATGATGTCACTGACACTTGCTGACGTCTTCATCTTGGCCCCAGAACCCA
Source organism: Mus minutoides (assembly GCA_902729485.2). Lineage (NCBI taxonomy): Eukaryota > Metazoa > Chordata > Mammalia > Rodentia > Muridae > Mus > Mus minutoides. The sequence goes on along the minus strand of LR753523.1, from coordinate 269,785 downwards.
TTGTCATGGCAACAAGTTTTTCTGTCAGAGTGTGACAAATCTAATATAACAAGGAGACAAGATGTGATGATGGGGGTGATCTGGCTCCCCACTCCCACACCAAGGGCTCTGGCACCCTGACAAAGATAAACACGGCCCCACCCTGGGCACCTCGGGTAAGCTGGCTTCTACCCTAGTGATGAGAGGAAATGGGGCGGAAACAGGCAAAAGCCAATAGCCTGGGTGGGAGCTGTAGGGGGAGGGGCACTCAGATCAAGGACAGAACTTCAGCTCAAGGAGGACTAAGCTGGAATAATCCATCTAAGAAAAACCACGCGCTCCAATTTTACCACCTTGATTAGGGGGAGAAACTTTTTATTACCTTATGGTTTAGACTTCTAAATGGATAATATCTCCACTGGGGTGCTCATAGAAATGGGGCTGGACAAAGGGCAACTGTTTTCTTTAGGCACATTCTCCAATAAAGGCAACTATGCTGATAATTTTTGAGGGTTGTGGGTTATTAGTACATTTGTCCAGATGATGATAAAAAGAGGGCCCTGGAAAAAGTAGGGCAAAGGCAAAATGGCAACATGTGCCCCCCCCCCCCCCCCACGTAACTGGCCAGCTCCAAGGCGTATGGAATTCTGGCAAAGGGAGAATTCTGCCAGAATTCTCTTGTTTTCTGTATTCCATTATGCTAAAACCAAGCATGCCTCTATCCCTGCAAAGGAGCCCCGTTACCTGCTGGTACTTGGGGCTAGGAAGCAGGAAGAAGAGTGGTCAAGAGGCCACTGAGGAGGAAGATCTGCACTCTCCACACGCCCACTACAGGGGAGATGATGGAGCAAAGGCATCCTGGGGTCTCAAGAAGAAGCTCAGAGCCCTTTTCTTTATCTGAGCTCCCCAATCCAAGAAGAGAGACCCTCCCCCTTTGATGGAAAAGGACAGGAGAAAAGCAAGGGCCAGGACATATCATGTCTGGACAAAAGGAAATGTAATATGGCTTCCTGCTCCAATCTGTGAACCTAGCTACCTTTGCCTATAACCATATTCGTGTGTATAGCCATATTTATACATCCAAGGAACTTCCTGATTCTGAGGCAACAGTTTCCTGCAGAGATAGCCAAAGAAGAAGCAAATACAGTGCCTTTTAATATCCTGTATTGCGTGACCCTAGAGAAAAGAGCGAGTTGTCTCTTTTGAAATACTGAATAATTAGTAGACAAGGAGATAAGGTTGCTGATGTGCAGAAACTCATATTTGCATTTTGTTAAATATTTGCATGTTGTTATTATTTTATTGGGAAAGACAATATCAGGCGAGAGTTGAGAAACAAACGCAAGAACCATGCGGATGGAAAACAGTGGAACTTGGATGTAATCTTCAAAGACCAAAGTCTGCCTCCAAGTGGAAGAGCTTGTAATTTGGGTTTTTGTTTTTTGTAACTCTGATTGTCCCATTTGTCTGACTATTGTCACCAAGGAAGCCAGAGGAAACCCTGTAGTAACCGAAACCCAAATACAGGATGTATTCCCTGGACTGAGCTCAGAATTGATAATGGACCCCAGGGAGGCCCTTGCTGCTGTAGCTACATAACTTCAGACACCCAGCCTTCTCCATAGTTGGAAAATTATTACTGCTGACCCCTAAGCTGTCTTTTCCATAAGTCACTGTGTTAAGAGGGCTAGATTGGGAAAAAGCCTAAAGAGGACGTTTATAATGATAATGTAAAACAGACCCGATAGGGAAAGACGGCAGCAGACAGAAGAAAAATAGCATGAGGCTAACAAGGGACCGTTGCAAGGTCAACTCCATGTACACCTGCAATGCTCCGTGTATACCGGAGGTGCTCTCACAACTGCCCATGAGTTCACAGGGGAATCCGAATATTACCTTCAAGATGGCGATGCAGTGGGACATGAGACCCCTGAGGAGACAAGAGGAAAGTTATCAGTACTGTTCTGAAGTGCCCAACTCCATCCAGCTCCCCGCTCTGTTCGTCAGCCAGCACCAGATGGGCACAGCAGACAATACCTCCACGCAGAATTCCCCAGTACTATAGCATACACAGCCGACCTACTCCTCCAGCCTGCTCTGTCACCACCTGCCAAGTTCAACATTTGATGTCTCCGAGTGTCTAACATGTCCTTTCCCTTTGACTCAGCCTGGTGAGTCCTCCTTTGCAAACCCAAGTCAAAAAGCACCTACTCAGGGGAGGGGCTTATGTGGCCCCACACTCCATAAGGGCTTATAAGTAGTTAATGGTTGTTAAGTAAAGGAAAAGGAGAGACATTTTCTTAGTTAGTTGTGTGGCTACTATTGGGATGGCCATGCTCCTATAAGCAACCCTAGTTAAACTAAATGGGACTCTCTGTCTCTCTGCCTCTGTCTCTGTCTCTCTGTCTCTGTCTCTCTGTCTCTGTCTCTGTCTCTCTGTCTCTGTCTCTCTGTCTCTGTCTCTCTCACACACACAACATAAAAGAAGAAGATATAAATAGACTACTTAGGGAGAGAAGGGTATCATAGAAGTAAGAGGTAGATGGGAGACAGTAATGGGGGAGTGATTAAATTACATGATATACATGTATGAAAATGCCAACATGAAGCACAAGCACAATTTTAAACATTTCCTCAAATGCACCCTTCTGGGACATGTTTCCTCAAAGCTACATTGATCTTCTTACCCCAGGCAGATCTGAACCCTGCTAACTCCCTGTGCCACTCCCCTTACACGGAGACCGCCTAAAGCCTCGATGACACTGGCTTTGGTACAGTTCTATCTCCCGTCATTTTGACACCTTCAGGGCCTGGCCCCACACCCTGTATATAGCGCCCTGATATAAGTATGTATCAGTAAACAAAAAGATAAAAGGATAATGAAGAGGAGTGGTACACACTTCTCAAAGAACTGTCCTGTTAAACAGACAGCCCCTCTAGGGATACTGAAAGCAAAGACTGCCTGGAGCTGACTCAAAATCCCTGGGCAGTCCAAGAATGACCCAACCCCATGGGGGCGGGGGGGACTTTATAATGATGTCTGCCACACATCTTATTTGAGGTCTTCAAGACTACAAAGTGAAAGGAACAGGACAAGAACAAACACGGCAATGCCCCATGCTGACATTCCTCATGAGGGGGGCAGGGGAAGAGATCTGGGTGCCCAGTGGAGTGTTGTATGAAGGAACCAAAAAGTCCCTTTGCCATCCCAAAGGATTAGAAAGTGAAAGTTCCCTGTGGCCTTACGAGGCATCTTCGATCCAGTCTTCATTCTCCAGAATGGCCTCGATGTGGGGGTTGGTGATGACGACATCATCCAGCTCCAACTCAGAGGGTTCAGACTGGGTCTCCATAGCACCAATGAGGTCCACGATGGGCCTAGAAGGGAGAGCCACTGTTAGAGTTTCACGACGAGTGACTCTGATGGAACTTCTTCTCACTGCAGCCACTGCTATAATTTAGATCTTGAATGCCCGCAAAGGCCTGTGAGTTAAAGGCTTTGTTCCCTTGGATGGCACTATTAGGAGATGGATTCTTTCAGAGGTAGAGCCTAATGGGAGGCTTTAAGTCTGGACCCTAAAGGGAACTGTGAGACACTAGCTCTCTCCTTTGTCTCTTTTTCTGCATGCTGACCATGAGGTGGGCAGTTTGTTTCTCCATGAACTCCTATCTGGCAGCGCCATCAGATGTCTAAATGCAGAAAGTCCACCTGATCATGGCCCAGAATCTCTAAGTCCATAAACCAAAAGGAACCTTTTCTCTTTACAGTAAGTTATCTTATGGATTCTGTTATAGTGACAGAGGTAGAGGACAGAATGCTTGCCCTGGATACAGATCTAACTGTAATGTGGCCACAGCACAAGACAAGGCACACAGCTAAACAATGGGTCAAGAAGGCAGACCAAAACGCAAATGAAGCAAAATGAGCTGAACTGCTGGAGAAAGGGCAGTGTTAGCATGATTCCAAAGATGCCCTATGCCAGAGTGTGGGGTGGGGTTGGCACATGCCTTTAATCCCAACCCCTGGGAGGCAGAGCCAGGAAGATCTCGATGTGAGTTCAAGATCAGCCTGGTCTACAGAGCAAGTTCTAGGACAGCCAAGGCTATACACAGAGACAAAAATCTTGGCAAAAACAGTCTTAGGCAGAACAAATATTCTTCTTTTCTTTTCCCTTCAAACCTATGTTGAGTATGGAAAGACTCACATACTGTTCACCCAGGCCTACCTGTGCTCTATAACATGTGTACAGAATCACTCTTGGGAGCCACCCCTCTGAGCAACACTACGTCCACCTTCACAGCAGGGTTAGGTAGACCCCAAGCTACAGAAACAATCTTTGCAAAGCTGAGCCTTCCAGAGACATATAAATGGGCATTCACAAGAGATGCTGACAGAGTTAAGGTAAACACCAGAAACCTAAGTTTGGTTGCTAACACCCCTTATGGATCTCTCTGCTCAAAATCCCTAAACTGATCTTACTTAACAAAATCAATTTCACACAACAATGCATGATGAAGAAGAAATCTGCTGTGCAAGGAGGCAGACACCCCTGTGTTGGGATTGCATGATCTGGAACACCTGTTGCTTGGGTGTGTGGCTAAGTGTGGGCATCAGATGTCTGTTCCCAGGGTTTTAGCTGGGAAGGGCTTTGGCTCATCCCTCTGCCAAATGAGGCAGCTAGCGTCGAAAAGACAGGGCTTTCGTGTCAGTGACTTCTCCATGACCTAATGAACAGAGAAAAAGGTGCCTCGGGATGCTGGTATGCTTAAGGATTGTTCTTACGCTCTGGAGTCTATAGTGTTTAGTATGGCCTGCAGGAACCATTTAAGAGAAAATAAGTTGGGCAGAAGTGGCCAGCTCCAAATTCCTTCTGTCCCTCCAGCTTCCTGTTGTCAGTGTCCTCCCTGCCCCTTGCCCCCTGCCCCCCCCATCACAGTCTACTCACTTGGAATCATAACGCTGTAGTAGGTCTCGAGGCCGGCAGTAGCGCTGCCTACAGACCACCACCAAAGCAGCAAAAGAGGCCAGGAAAATGGTGGCCAGCACACCTATGGCGACGATCACCACAGTTTCCATGCTTCCAGGGGCTCCCAGCTACAGTCCACTCACATCCTCTGAGCAGGTAGAAGCTGGAGGGAACATAAAGTCAAGCAGAGCTGGTAAAGACACAACAGGTGTGGGGAGGGGCAGCCGGGTCTTACCTGCTGGAAATGGCCAATGGGGATGAAAAGGGTAGCAAGGCTCCCTCACATCCCCTACAAACCCAAGGGCATCTTAGACCACGCCCGGATTTCCCTTCTCTATTATGGTAAGTGGTTATTTTCCGGTTAAAATGAGCTAAGTTTTGAAGCTTAGGACACATTTGCCCCTGCCTTGATGACTTCATGTTGTAAGTCATGTAAGTGAAATAATGCCAGGACGGAAGAAGGTTGTACTCAGTGAGGAGCTAGCTCTTCTGTGTTAGATACTCCGGATGGAGTCTAGAAACAATCGTATGGGGCATCTCTACTTTATGGTGAAGAAACTGAGATTCCAGGAGGTTAAGGAATTCGTTCAGGTCTACATAGCCGGCCAGCAGAAAGCCATCAGTCCAAAGTGAAGTCAACAGTCACCTTCCTTTTCCTTTCTAAGGAAGAGTAAGAACCCTGAGATGGGTTGTGACCGACACTTTGAGAGTTGGAGACTTACAGGCAGAGTGGAGTGTTCCTTGCGCAGCACGTCTGGCAGGTTCTCTCACACCAACAGTCAGGTATGGCTTAACAAGATGCTTTTCCGTTCTGAGAAATGCACTGCCAGGTATTGTGGTCATTGTCAAACACTCAGACTGAACTTAGACAAACTAAGACCAGCTATGATATCAACACACGATGCAGTCCTTTGGGACCACCATCCGGACTGTGAGCCATTACTTCCTGCCTATTAGACTGTGTTAAACTCGGGCCAGAGCATCTCAGAGAAGTGGTCTTCACAGCATCCTTTCAGGGCACATGTCCCACAGGCATCCCTTTGAAAAAGTTTCCTCCCCTCCCTGCGTTTAGTTTCTTTACCTACAGAAAGGGGTACTATGCCTCAGCAGTCTGTAGGACCCCAGGCTGGCCCACCACAGTACTTAATCTATGTGTGATGTTTATGTGCACGTCTCCCAGAATTCAAACTCTCTTGATGGTCACTCGGGGAGCACATATTGACCATCTGCTTGCAGCAAACACTGAATTCTAAAGACTAGAGAGAAGATACAGATCCCTCTCCCCCATGACAATGAACTGGTGGGGAAGAAGGATGCAGCTGTGTTGGTGGGCTATGTGCAGGCTTGGGTAATAAAGAGATTGCAATTTGCATAGCACTTTCTAGAAAAGCCTCCTTCACAGACCTGGGGACAACTGAGCTGAATTTTGAGGGATGGGTAAACAGGGTGGGGACTTTACTGGCTTAAGTTGCCAAGGAAGCCTCCTCAGGTCTGCAAACGCTGCTCTCTCACAGAGTTTTTTGGGTTTGTTTTGTTTTGTTTTGTTCTGTTTTCATCTTATACTCTGTTGGGAAGGCAGGAAGATGAGGGAACAGGTTTGCCTTAGTTTCTCAAGACATACTCTGTACAGTCCTCTGTCTAGCAATGTTAACCCTTTGCTTTCCTCCTTATTTTTATGTCTTCCTCTCTAGATGTTTTCCTTCAATGTATCCCTTCTCCAGGCTCCCCACATATTCCCTTCCACGCCCCTATTTCTCCAAGCTCCACCACCACCCCACAAAAGAGTGCCGCCTTCCTCTTCTCTCTTTTTTTCAGGACTTTCTTTGAGGTCTCTGCTTTCTTGAACTTTCCCTCAGGCGCCTTCTGTGATTCCCTCTGTGTGGGCGTTCCTTTGTGCGCTTTTCTTTCTTTGTGTGTTCTCTGTATCTCCGTGACTTTTCCTCTCTCCCTGCATCTCTCTTTCTCGCTCCATCTCCCTCTTACCTTTCCCCTCCATTTGACTCTAAACCCATCAAGATCCAACTCTCTCTCCCTTCCTTGGCCCGCCTGCCGCCCCCAGGGAAGGCTGGCACGCGCGCTCAACTTTGGTCCCCAACTTGCGCGCTGCTCCGTTTCCTCAGGGCAGAACAAAGCAGTGTCCCAGCAGCCCACAGAGAGCCTTACCAACACCCGCCACCCGCCCCGCGTGCTCACCCACCTCAATTGCAGCTCCGGGGTACGCCGGCTCCCCGCGATCCCCCAAGGCCAAGTCCGAGCGCTGCCCGCAGCGGCCAGCAGCAGGGCATGCTGGGAGGGCGGGCGGGCCGACGACCCAGATCCACCCCTGGTGGGGCGGCCCAGCCAACGCACCCAAATCCCCCGCTGCCAGGCGCCGCCGTCCCCGCCAGGCCCCTGGCCGCCTGGGGATTGGCGTCCCGGGAGGCCAGGGCAGCTGGGAGACAGTCACTGGCGATCGGAGGACCCCTCCACGTGCACCCACGGAAGCCAGGGCAGGATGCACCCACACCCACTGCCCTCCAGCTGGACAGCCTGGGGTGGGGATAGGAGCTCCTACAGTTTACACAGTGCTGGGTCGCCCTAGCTGCTGTGTGCAGATTGATTGTAAGGACTCAATAGCTGTGTGAGCGATTTGACCTCACCTCTCTGTGCCTTGCTGCCCTCCTCTGTAATGACCCTGGAAACTGGTGTCAGGGTCAGTGACAAACAGCACACATTTTGGGGCAAGAGCCTGGCCCGGGGCTAGCAGTGAACCAGTAGCCTAACTTAAGAATCTTGCTAAACACTGCTTAGCCAGGACTCTGGCAGGGAGTTGTGCCCATGATTCCATCCTAGAAATCTACTGCAAAAAGAACATACCTCACTGGTCAGGACACAGGCCAGGGTGTTAACAGTCACCAATAAGCTGCTTTCAGGCCTAAAGATGCCAGCTGATAGCAGCAGTTTAGGATTTCAGTGGTCCCCAAAGGCTTAAGAAGCAGACTTTGGACTATTTGGGGTAAGGATTCCAAAGTCTATAAAGACCGTGTTTTACAATGGGAAGTGAATGGGCTCTGGATGGTTAGTTATATCCTGATCTGTCCTGAGGAAAAGGCAGAGCCTGCGTAGGCTGAGTAAAACGTGGGTGGCCTGTGCAGATCTAAAACAACCCCACTTACAATAACCTAAGATGACAAGAACAAAGGATGCAGATGAGTTCTCCATCAATACGATGCAATATCTGCAAACCAGAGCCTATAGGCTCGTCCAAACCCCAGTCTTTTTGTTTAACTTGGTGTGTTTGTTTGTGCCCCTGTTTTGCCCTGCTAGAGGTTGGATGCAGGGCTTCATTCATGTGGTACAAGTGTTCTACCCACTGCAAGGGATGTCACCTCCAGACAAGCGGTCCTGGGTTGTATAAGAAAGCAGGCTGAGCATCCCATGAGGAGCGAGCCAGTATGCTACACTCTTCTGAGGTCTGTCTGTGCTTCAGTTCCTGCCTCCAGGTTCCTGCTCTGAGTTCCTTCCCTGACTTCCTTTCATGAACCCTTTGATCCTCAAGTTGCTTTTGGCCAAGGTAGTCACAGCAAAAGAAACCTAAGGAGTGCAAGAGGACACTGAATGTCAACATCCAGTCTTCGTATGCACCGCACTGCCTAGTGGTAGAGTGAACCCAACATGCACAAGCCATGTTTGATCCCCAGCACTTGGGAGGAGGAGGAGGAGGAGGAGGAGGAGGAGGAGGAGGAGGAGGAGGAAGAGGAGCAAGAGCTTTGCTTCCAATTCTTGGCGTCCTCTCTGGAAGAGAAGGCTGGGGAGTGGTTTTATCACCCTCTGAAGTGCTTTCATGCAGACCTTTGGAGCTCTGTGCCTGTCAGTGAGGGAAAGGTCACAGCGCAGCAGCAAGTATCAGAAAAAGGCACTAGGGGCAGTATCTTCATATCCTGGAGTGTCTCCTAGATGAACTGTTGCTGTTTGCCTTGGTGGCTGGATGACAACAGATGGTCTTAATCTGAGAAGTTCAACTATATGACCTTCGTGGCCAGCTCTGAGATGTTATGACCACACAAGAGATGTAACACAAATGAACATTTTCTGAAAGAGAAACCAAACGTACAAGCAGCCACCCAGAGCAGATGATGTGAGTTCCCCCGACGAACCACATGCTACTTCATGCTAGGCAGAGAGAAGGGGGTTCTAGATACTGCAATACCTTTCCCAGCCCACTGTCACCCACTCTTCTAGAACTTCTGTCATCCCAACCCCCACTGAAGCATCTCTAGAGCCAGCAGAGAAGACTGTCTGGCATTCAGTATCCCCCTTGCAAGTAATAGAACCCAGTGCTATGTCCCGAGTGGAAATGGAACCTATGGAAGACATCAGTGCCTATGTAATCACCAGGAGAGTAAAGATACCTGTTAGGAAGTGAGCAGGCTTCTCTGCACACCATAGACCTGGAGGACTCTGACCATCCCCTCCAACCTTGTACTCTGACCCCAAGTGCTATGTAGGCCCTGAGTATTCAGCCTTCACAATGGGAGTTGAATCGGAGGCAGTATCCTGGAAGTCTCACCAAAATTCCAATACCCCAAAATGTGGCCACACTTCACCACAAATGAACATCAAACCATGTTTGTTCCAAAATCTAGAGCTGAGGCCCATAACTAAATAAGAGAAGCAGGTTAGATGCTGACTATGGTGAGGAAGGAAAAGATAGGAGTGGTTCTTAGCCCTAACGGATTCAAGTTCATGCTCTACCCACATCAGAAAGGAACATTTGGAGCCGGGCATGGTGGCACACGCCTTTAATCCCAGCACTGGGGAGGCAGAGGCAGGCGGATTTCTGAGTTCAAGGCCAGCCTGGTCTACAAAGTGAGTTCCAGGACAGCCAGGGCTATATAGAGAAACCCTGTCTTGAAAAAAAAAAAAGAAAGAAAGAAAGAAAGGAACATTTGTTGAGCATCTATATTGATCACCTGGCAAAACATAGACCTTTTGATCCTGTCACCAACCCTGAAATTTTAATATGATTACATTTGTAAAGGAAGGATCCTTGAACGGGTAAGACAATTCACTGGCCTGTCAGTGATACACAGTAGGACACAGAGAGGAACTCAACACTTGCTGACACCAGAACCAGACCACCAAACCAGGGAGTTAACAGCTCTTCCAGTTACCTGGGTGTTGGAACACAGCATCTGTCCTGGTCGCAAGTACAATAAATGGAGCCACTTAACATCAACTTCAGATATACCACGTTATCAAAAACACACCCTGGTCCTGGGTGTACGTCAGGCTTTGCACTTCCTGTCTAGTTCCTTCCTAAGACACGTTGGCCTTTCCCTTCTGTTAGCAGCTGCATCGCTGCCTCTCGGTCATGTGTGACTCTTCCTAACACCATTCTGTTTACTCCTTATAAGCGGTGACTGCGCACAGGACCAGATGCAGCAAAGCCCTTCCTGTCCCTGTGCAAATGCTCCTAGCAACATCTGTCAACCACACGAAGCCCTAGGCAGAACAGAATGCTTTATCTCCACCAGAGAGCTGGGTAAGAACAGAAGCCCAAATCAGAGAAAGCACCATCTAAGCCCTTCTTCCCCTGCGTATGGAGTAGCTGTTCAATCTCAGATACTTCTCAGTCTCCTCATCTGTGCAATGGGCATAATAATGACACTGCTGATCCGTGTTTGAAAGATAGAATAAGATAGCTGGTGTGGCATTTGTGTTAGCTCTCCATTGCTGCGCCATAATCCTTGAAGAGTCAACTGAAGAGGAGGAGGAGGAGGAGGAGGAGGAGGAGGAGGAGAGGTTTACTCTGGTCCATGCATTTAGAGGTTTGGATCTGTGGTCATTTCATCCTTTTGGTCTTGACCCTGTGTTGAGACAATGGGAGAGCAGGGAGCTTTCAGGGGAGCAAAGCCACTCACCCTTTAAGTCCTCGGAAGCAGAAAGAGACAGGGTGGGGCAGGAAGGGACAGAGAAAGGAGACAGAGCAAGGGATGCAGTACCATTCAAGGACATGCCTCAGTGGTCTACTTCTTTGACTGGATTCCACATCCTAACACTTCCATCTCCCCACAGTAGACCATTGAGCTATCGATCTATGGATGAACAGATTGGTCCTGTGATGAAGTCAGAGTCTTTATGATCCATTCCCCTCCCAAATGCCTCCCCTCTGAACACTGCTGTACTGGGGACCACACCTTCAGCATCTGAGCTTTGGAGGGACATTTCTTATCTATCATGGTTGGTTTCAATGACAACTTGTCACAAATTAGAATCACCTGTAGGAAGCTTCAATTGAAGAACTGTCTTGATGGGTTTGATTGACTTGAGAAGACCCACCCTAAGTGTGGGTAGTACCTTTTGCTAGCAGCTCAGATTTTTTTTTTTAAAGGAACAAGGAGTACATCAGGGAGCTGGAGCTATACTCAGCATATCTAAGCAAAATCACTTGGTGCTCTTCCAGAGGATGTGGGTTCAGTTCCCACCAGCCACATGGTGGCTCACAGTCATGCATGACTCTAGTTACAGGAGATCTGGTGCTTTCTTCTGACCCCTTCCAACACCAGGTGTGCACGCGGTGCATATATGTATATGCAGTCAAACACAGGCATATGCATAAAATGAATACAAACAAATAAATTTTTAATTTGTAAAAAGGGTATGTCAGAAGAAGGTCATCTTGCTCTCCTTGCCTTTCCCTCTTGTCTCAGACTTGATTTGTCCTGTTGCTGCTGCTGCTGCTGCTGCTGCTGATGATGATGATGATGATTCCTTCATTAATAGCAGAACTATCTCTGAACTTTCCTCATGGACTAGGAACAAGTAGCTCTCACCTCTTCAGGAAAATTCTGGACCTCCAATGCCAGATTGGACTACTGAGGTCCCCTACCTTGTGGATTAAAAGATTACCAGTTGTCAAACCCAATGAGAGAGCCATTGTAGGACTACCCTGACTGTTGAAGCATTCAATCTCAAGGACCATGTAACTACATGATTCTCAGCTTCTCGGGTATGATTTGGCGCTTGGTATTATTTTAAACTGACTTAATAAAGTTCTGATATATATAAATTTTCATCTCCTTGGCTCTCTCTCTAGAGAAACCTCCCTAAAACAAAATCCAAAGCATAACAACGTTTATTACATAAAAAGTAAAATTATGGTAGCCAGGAATTGTGGAGATGATATTAGGAAAGGGTATTAGTGGTGCTAGGGACAGAGTGGTGCTAGGGACAGAGCTCCACATTACTGCCCTCAGTAGCCTGAGGGGTGTCCTTAACCTTCTAGGAACCCCTTTCAGGTAAACAGAATTCTTGACTTTAATACAGGAAAACAACAGTGGACAAGTCAGGGTGAAGCAGAGTTGGAGTTTATTAAAAATAGAAATGGCTGGGGAGATGGCTCAGTCAATATACGTCTTCTGTAAAGGCTTAAGGGCCCGAGTTTGGATTCCATAAAAGCTTGGCCTGGTGGCCGGTGGCTGTAAGCCCATTTCTGGGGCTGCAAAGACAGAAGGATCCCTGATGCTCACTGACCAGCCAGCATATAGTCAAACTGAGGAGCTCTAGGCTCAGTGAGAGGCCTTGTCTTTTAAATAAGGTGGACAGGAGCTGAGAGATGGCTCAGTGATTAAGAGTCCTGACAGCTCCTCCAGAGGACCAGGGTTCAATTATCAGCACCCAGACGGTGGCTGACAACTGTCTGTAACTCCAGTCCCATGGGATCCAGTGCCCTCCTTGGCCTCCTTAGGCATCGGGCACACATGTGTTGCACATATATCCATTTGTGTAGGCAAAACACTCATGGACATAAAAAATTAAAATAAAGGAAAAATAAGGTGGCAGCAACAAAGGGACACACACACACACACACACACACACACACACACACACACACACGCGCGCGCGTGCGCATGTGCACGTATGTCCAGGTGTGCACATACATACACACACACACACACACACACACACACACACACGCATGTGCACACACACACACACACACACACATACACACACACACTCACACGTTCAGGAAAGAATAAGGCAAGTCTGAGAGCATGGATGTGAGCTTCTCAAGGACAGAGTCACACTGAAGTGTTCTAGAAGTAGTGTCTCCCTAGTTACATCTCAAATAGTTGCTAAGAAAAAAAAATTCGCATTCATTTAGCGCTCGTGAGCATTGCATGTGTGTGTGTGTGTTGGCCGTTGGCACACATGTGCCGTGGCATATATGTGGGGGTGAGGTAACAACTTGCAGGACAGAAGTGGGTGCTCTCAGCCAACCATTGGACTGAGCATGGAGTCTCCAATGGAGGAGTTAGAGAAAGGACTGAAGGAGCTGAAGGAGTTTGTAACCCCATAGGAAGAACAACAATATCAACCAACCAGATCACCCAGAACTCCCCGGGGGACTAAGCCACCAAGCAAGGAGTACACATGGAGGAACCCATGGCTACAGCTGCACATGTAACAGAGGATGGCCTTGTTGGGCATCAATGGGAGGAGAGGCCCTTGGTCCTGGGAAGACTCAATGGATACCCACCCTAGTGTAGGGGAATTTGAGGGTAGGGAGGCAGGAGTAGGTGGGTGGGTGGGTGGGTTGGTGGGTAGGGGAACACCCTCATAGAAGCAGGGTAGGGGGATGTGATAAGGGGTTCCTGGGGGGAGGGGACCGGGAAAGGGGATAACATTTGAAATGTAAATAAAAAAATACCCAATATTTTTTTCAAATTTAATTTTACATTCATTTAGTGCTTGTATGTCTTGCATGTATGTACATGTTGGCTGTTGGCACACATGTGCTGTGGCATATATGTGGGGGTGAGGGAACAACTTGCAGGAGTCATTTCTCTCCTCTGGGCATCAGACTCAGGTCGTTAAGAACAGTGGCAAGCATCCCTACCCTCTCAGACATCACAGTACCCCAGAGACTTTTTTCTTTCAATGTCTTTGATCAATGAGATTACTAGACGGCTCCAGGGTTGCCTTGAGTGGTGTCACAACGTGATAGGATAGAGCCAGGAGCCATTGGGGTTACACAGGGGCTGGGGGTATGTCCTTTCCACTGTTTAAGGAGTTTCTGCTGAGATTCCTAGAAAACTGCAGCCTCACAGCTAAGAGTGGGGAGAGGTCTTAAGCAAATGTTAATTATGTTAGAATTCTCGGTTTTCTGCTGGCTAGAGGCCTCAGCCAGACTCTGGAGAGATTCCTTTCCCTGCCATGCCTCATAATTTCCCCTGGCTTCCTGCCGTACCTTAGGAAGTCTTATTATGGATGGGTGCAGATGTTTGGTTGAAGAAAATGGGAAAAGGAAAGTGTTGGGGGTGGATTGTGGTGGTGTCTGTACAAAATGCAAGTGCCCTAAGGCCTGTAAGCTGTATATTCAAAATAAATGGTAAACTTTTGTATACTCTTCAAGATTAAGTGAGTACTCATCATAGGATAGAACAGAAAAGTGGGTCAAACATACTGTTTACCCAGTGTCAGGCATTGGTATTCCCTCTGTCTGGAACACTCCATTCTCCCAGTGGCCTCTCCCTCCCTCCCTCTGCTCAGGTGTCTGCACATGCCACCACTGAGATTCCCGCCCCCCCTCCCCGCATGTCCCCCCCTGCGTGTCCCCCCCCCCCCCCCCGGGGGCACTGCCCGTCATTCCTGTTTCCTAGGCCTTAATATGTCTTTTCAGTGGAGCACATCACTGACTCTGTGGTTCCCAATTTCAGAACGTAATGTCTGTGAGGGCTGGGACTTTTCTATCCTGATCTCTGCTGACCCCTGGAATCTAGGGTAGAGCCTGGCCCTTAGTTGGTGCTGAATAAGCCCTTGTGCAAAACTTAATGGAAAGTTCACCCATGGGGGATAGGAGAGATAAGCACCCAGGAAACTGTTGGGCACACTGAGGCACCAGCACTGGACAGAGCAGGAAGGCTGGCCTGAATTAAAGGGGCACAATCTTAAATCCTTGGTTGGACGCTGAGTCCAGCTGTTTTCAATGCTTGGGCCCTTTTATGGACTTGCAAACGGCTTTCCTTGGAAAGCCACACCAGTCAGGGCAGGGCTTGTGTATACACACACAGACCAGGTCTTCTCTGGGCCCTTGTAGGAGCAAAGCCAGCAAGCATGACCTCTCAAGCAAACAACTGCTAGAGCTGGCCGCAGTACAGCAGCTAGGACTAGGAAGCAAGGGATACAGGAAAAGCCAGTAGGAAGGTTAAGAGCTAGCAGGGCAGGCTAGCCAGGGTCCCGGTTGGGGTAGTGGTCAAGTTTGCATTTCCTCTCAGTTCACTTAGCTGAAGTAAAGGGCATAGAGACCCTCTTCATGGGTTTCCTCTGAGAGTCATCAGGTCATTCATACCACAAGAACTGGGAGAATGAGGAGATATCCTCTTGGCAGAGATCCTTAAACCTTTTAAAATGACCGCTGGGAGCACTCTACAGACAGATTGCCCAGCCTGCCTCCCTCATTCAAGCTTAGTGCCATATCCCACTTCAGAGCAAATGGAAGCCACTCTTGCTTTAAATATTTAAGGAACTACAGCTAGATGTATATAAGGGGCAACAACATCCTATATTTTATTTAATGCACATGACATTGGTTTAAGGATGGACCGAAGGCTGTAATTAAGTCATATGCATCTCTGGTTCCTTTTGACCCACCAAGGGCATATTAACAGTAACTGCTGCTGTGTTTGAGGTCGTTGGTAGGCTTGTATGTGCTCAGAGTCTCTACCTCAGCCTTAAACTCCCTATGTACCCAAAGAAGACCTCCACTTTCTGACCCTTCTATCTCTATCTACCAGCTACTGAGATTACAGGCGGAAGTCATCACACCCAGCTAATGTAGTGTGTGTGTGTGTGTGTGTGTGTGTGTGTGTGTGTGTGTGTGGACCAAAGCCAGGGCTTCACATAGGTTAAGCAAAACTACTAACTGAGCCAGCCCTTCGAGTCTTAGTTTCCTATGTCAAGTCAGGGAGAATAATGGTCCATTTGAAGGGGTAATTATTATGATCATGCAATTTCTACAAGGTCCCTACCACAGTACCTGCTTCACCCATAAGAAATTTCCCTAATATACCATTTTGCAGGACTCAAATCTGAATTTCCAGGGTGACATTTACTGAGTGCCTATTCTGTTCCAGGTGCTTCAGGCATGGAACCTCAAGTACTTCTGGGAGGGAGGGGTTAATCCCCTGGAGACTGAGTGTCTGAGAGGGCCAAGGGCTTGCTGGAGGACCCTCAGCTAGTAACTGGAAGGGCTGGGATGTAAAGCCAATTCAGCCTGTTTCAAGCATGCTGGGTTTCTTCTACAGCCATTTCTCTGTGTTCTCCAAGTGTAGACAAAATACCAGATTCTGCAATCACTTTACCTGTGCAATCCCACTGTGATGGAGTTTTCTCTTTCCTCTTCAATCTCATGACACATGTGTGGTGTAAATACCTGATAAGAAAGCCTTAAGTATCTATGTCAAAACAGCAAAAAGTGTGATGCCAAAAAGGTGTCGCAAAGAGAGCTCCCCTATGTTGATCCTCCATATTTTTTTCCTGTGGGTAGAAGGGGTTCAAACAGGGGGTGGAGAGATAGCTCAGTGACTAAGAGCATTCATTCTTGCAGAGGACCTGGGATCAAATCCCAACACCCACATGGCAGTTCACAACCACCCATAACTCCAGTCTCAGGATGCACATGACACATAGACATATAGGCTAGAAAAAAATACCCGTACATAAAATAAGATAAATAAACTATGAACAGGCTCTTGCAGAGCACCCAGTTCAGCTCCCTGTGCCTTCATGAGGCAGCTGCCTTCCAGATCCAGAGCCTGGCACCTGTACTCAAGTGCACACACACAAATAAACACATATACATACTTAAAAAGAGTAAAGAAATATTTCTAAAAGTTGCATTTTATTTAATGTGTTTTGCCTGCATGTATATAAGCACACCACATTCCTGCCTGGTGCCCACAAAGGTCACAAGAGGGTAGTTGGCCCCCCTGAACTGTTACAGATGGTTTGGAGCCTCCAGGTATGTGCTGGGAATTGAACCTGGAACCCCTGTATGAGCACCAAGTGTTTCTAACTGCTGTGCCATCTCTCCTAAGTCAATCAGTCAATCAATCAATAACCAGTCTGTCTGCCTATCTACCTTTCTTTCTTCTTTCTTTTCTTTTCTTTTCTTTTCTTTTTTTTCTTTTTTCTTTTTTTTTTTTTTAAAAAGAATAACTTCTAACTAAGGGGTATCTACCTGTTTAGCCTACAAGTCCAGCCCAGGACTAGTGACAGGTAACAGATGAGCAACAGACTTATAGAGGAACCTGTGATTCTCTAGACAAAACCAAATTTTAGAACTGGGGACAAACAGAGCCAGGAACAGAATAATGTCTTGGAACCCAGGGGAAAGACCACTCTTAGGAGGTAATAGACAAGGGGACATTCCTCATTAAGCTCTTGAGCCAGGCAAGTGAGAAATTCCCCCAGGACTGCTGTGAAATACAAGAGTATATTATGCCACTGCTTGACATTTGCCTGAATCTGGACAGGGTTTTAGATACCACAGCATCTAGGAAGCAAGACTCTCCCAGGCCAGCAGGACCCAGCAGAGAAGTAAAGGTCTGCGCTCTGGTGCTAATAGCACCAGATTATCTTGAATGTCTTTCATTCCAAGCTATCCAACCACACAGCAGCTTCTCCCAGAGAATGCTAGGACATAGGAACAGAGTCCTGCAAAAGATGCCTGGGAGAGCTCTGGGCCTTTAAGAGAAAGGCCTCCCTCCTAGAGGATCTGTTCCCAGCCCATATCCAAGAAGGTGCACTTCGAGGAGTGGTCACTGGGTGTCAGCGGTGCTTCTCAGGTGTGTGCCCTGCCTCCTCTGTTAGCTTATGCCAAAGCATGCTGGAGAGGGAAAAGTTCTCCATGGAGACCCAGGAAAAAGGCTCCCCTGCCTCCCATGAGCTCTGTGACATTCCTTTTATCCTCACAGCCTGGGTCTTCTGGAAGGCCTGGGTCAAATGGTCCAACAGGGAGTTCCTCCTCTGCCCTTACTTGGCACAGCCTCAAATCTGTCTCTTCTAATTGGCACTGCAGCATACAGTAAGAGAAATTCTCACAGCTGTGGCTTCAATTTCGATGTATGATCACAAGTAACAGCAAGGTACCCATTACTGACTATCCATCTATCCATGGTTGTCTAGGTATCATTGTCTAACATGTCAACTTAACTTGATGGTGGTGGTGATGATGGTGGTAGTGGTGGTGAGGGTGGTGGTGGTGATGGTGGTGGTGGTGGTGGTGAGGGTGGCAGTGGTGGTGGCGGTGGCAGTGGTGCCAACAGTGATGAACAGAGGTATCTCAGCATGTGTATGGAGGTCAAATGACAATTTTCAGGAATTGGTTCTCTCCTTCCATTTGGTGTCTCTGTTGCCCTGAGTACTACAAGCTACCTGTCCTTAAGCTTCTAGGTGACAGGGAGTCTCTGCTTCCATGTCACCATGGAGTGCTGGGATTACAGAGGACAGGGGCCACGTGGCCAATGTTTTGTGGTTCTGGGGCTTGAGCTCAGTCAGGTCTACATGGCAAGGGCTTCTGCCCACTGGGCGACCTGGTCAGCCCTCACTCTCCGACTCCTTTATACAATGTCACATCCAATCCTCAAAGCTCCGTACCGCTCTGCTGGCTTCACTTGTTTCCATCAAGAGAAAAGTGGGGGCTAAGGATATAGCTCAGTTGGTAGAGTACTTGCCTAACCGCCATGCTTGGGGCCCTGGGCTTAATTCCCAGTGCTTCACAAACCAAACTGGATCTGTTGTTCCAGTGTTCAGAGGCAGGAGGAACCAGAGTTTAAGGTCATTCATACATGACAAGTTATGAGGCCAGCCTGAGTTATATGAGAGAGACCTTGTCTCAAAACCCAAACCAAAACCAAAAAGAAAAAAAGAAAAAAGAAAAACACACCAACCAAAAGAAAACACACACACACACACACACACACACACACACACACACACACACACACCAGTGGTATGTGTGTGCCAAGATGTGTGTAACGATAGAAGGACAACTTGGTGGAGTCAGCTCTCTCCTTCCACCCCGTGGGTTCCGGAGACAGAGCTCACGTCATCAGGATGGATAGAAAGCTTCTTCACTCACTGAGCTGTCTCTCGAGCCTCTCCCTTTATCTCAACACAGTCAAAGCTCACGTCTCTACTAACTAACACCTCTTCTCTTCAGCTGGCTCATCTGGTTGACACTAACCCTACTTACCTTGCCCCACTGGGGTGACTTTTCAAGGTCACAGTGCCCTCCGTACCACCAGATGCAACAGATACAAATATCTTTCAACCTTCTCCACACATACCTTGATTGTGCACACCAGACGGGGACACAGTCTTCTTTTATGCCTTCCTATTCTTAGTGCACAGCAGACGGGAATTCTCTTTTTTAAAGCCCTCGTGTTCTTGGATTTTTTTTTTCACCTTGGTTATATTTGAATCTAAGGTGTTCCCCACTGGCTTATTATGGTTTAAATGCTTGCTCCCCAGCTGGTAGCGGTGTTTGGAGAAGCTATAGAAACATCAGGCAGTTGGAGTCCCACTGGCAGAAGTAGATCCCTAGGGGCAGGAAGTCTATCTGGTCCCCAGGTCTGGGCATGCTCTCTACTTCCTGCCTCCCACAGGTTCGAACTCCACCATGCCTTCCTCCCCCTCCCCTGCACTGATGGACAATGTTTTCTGGAACTATGACACAATAAACCACTCTTCTATTATTTCTGACAGGTATTTTGGTCACAGCAATGTTAAGATTCCTTTTATTGGCTCCTCCACTGTGATTCTAATTTTTTGTTTGTTTGTTTGTTGTTTTTTGTTTGTTTGTTTGGTTGGTTGGTTGGGGTTTTTTTTTGTTTTTTTGAGGCAGGGTTTCTCTGTGTGGCCCTGGCTGTCCTGAAACTAACTTTGTAGACTAGGCTGGCCTCGAACTCAGAAATCCACCTGCCTCTGCCTCCTGAGTGCTGGGATTAAAGGTGTGCGCCACCATGCCTGGCTCTGATTCTAAATTTTTATAGCTTTCTATTCCAATCCTGGCTTGTTCCTCTGTCTCCGCGTTATCCCGTTTCCCTGAACAACTCCATCCACACGGCTGATCCCGATGTCCGAGCAGCTGCCTCTCTGCTGTGTATCTTTGGCCTACTCCTATCTATTCAACGTCTCCACCTGCATCTTTCACAGGTATTTAAACATTAATAGGTCCGGGATGGAAAGTTCCATTCCTCACTCTCCTGGAAAGCCTGTTCTTCGTGTAGCCGACTCTATCTCTCTAGAGGGGACCACGGTCAGCCTCTCTGCTCACGCCCCTCCCCCCCCCCCCCCCCCCCCCCCCCCCCCCCCCCCCCCCCCCCCCCCCCCCCCCCCCCCCCCCCCCCCCCCCCCCCCCCCCCCCCCCCCCCCCCCCCCCCCGCGCGAAATCGGTACCTCATCCTTCACTGCCCCCATGCACACTGAGAGCAAGGCTACTTGTTATTAGCTCCGGCATCCGTTTCCCTTTCTCCCTGACCTCTGATCCCAGTGCAACCCCACAGAGGTCCTGGCTAGCACCACTGCTCCGTCAAAGAAATGGGAAACAGTTCAAACTCATCTTTCCTGTTCCCTCATATTCTTCATCCATTTTCAACACTCCAGCCACAACGGTCTATGAGAAATCAGGTCCGTGGTGAGCACATTCTGTTAGACTGAGTACGCACATGCACACGACCCTCTGAGGAGTACTGGATGGTTATACGCTTTATCACAGGTTGAGAGTCAACTAAAATACGAAGCCAAACCAGAAAGCCAAAGATGTCAGTTCCCTGAGTAAAATTCCTCGGCAGCTCTTCTCTTTGTCTAGGGGAAAAAGCACATCCTGGAGGCTCTGTCTTGTCCTTTTCCTTTAGCCTGCCTCCCAGCACACTTCTTCTCGCTCGCTGGAGCAGCTGCTCTGGCTTCACTTGGTTACTTTAAAAGGCCAAGAGCCATCCTGCCTCCCTGCCTGGGAACCTTTGCTCGGGAGGTTTTCTTCATCCCTTCCTGTAAGCACCTTCTCCTTCCTCCCACCTAGCATCCCGGGTGACCCTGTGTGCCCTGTGTATGCATTAGCATACTATTATAATTGTTTTGCTTTCTCCACAGTTGAGGCTAGCTTTTACCTTCGCATACGTTGCTCTTCTGTGTAAGTGCCACCTAGACAACCAATGCCACCAGTCTGAGCAAAACACCCTGTCCTTTCTAAAATTCCTATGTATCATGGTAGAGATGCTTGAATACCCATCCTTCCCTTCCCCCAGGAGTCTGAATGGTGTCCCTTTAGACACTCCTAAGGGCTCCAACACGATATTTACTGAAGTCTAGTAAAAGAGAAGATTGTGGCAAAAGACAGAGTTTGTTGGAGGGGTTCTAGGACAAGAGGCCACAAGCAGAGAAAGCAGCAGTCTTCACTACACCACACCACAAGCCCCGGGGAGACTCCAGTCTAGTGATCCCATCCCTGGATTCAACCCAGTAAAGGTCCTCTCCCCACACCCCACCAGTGATTGCCGCTGGTCCAGGGAACTAGTTTCCACCTCCATGTCTAGAGCAAGGTGGTGGGACTCCATGTTTTTCACTGGACTGTAAGCTCAAAGGGAAAAGGAAGAAGAAAGAAAGAAAGAAAGAAAGAAAGAAAGAAAGAAAGAAAGAAAGAAAGAAAGAAAGAAAGAAAGAAAGAGAAAAAGAAAGAAAGAGAAAAAGAAGAAGAAAAGAAAAGAGTGGGCTACCTCAAAGCGGGGGGTTGGGGGACACGGAAATTAAGAAGCCACAGATTAGCCACTGTGCTCGGGTGTGTTTAAATGATTTTACAATAGACAACAAAGGCTTGGCACAGGCACCTGAGGACGAGTGAGAAGCATATAAATTCCCAATACTACAGGTGTTTTTTTCAGATATGTATCCTCTAGCCCAGCCCTCAGACATAGCCAAGGTGTTGTTGTTGTTGGTGGTGGTGGTTTGGTTTGGTTTGGTTTGGTTTGGTTTGGTTTGGTTTGGTTTGGTTTGGTTTGGTTTTGACAAATGTGGTCACTTCAAGTTCAGGGCCATTCAGGACAACCCCATTTACTCAAAAGCTCTGCTGAGAGGCTCCGATTGATTGCTGCAAGGGCATCTCTCCGTGGATGGCAGCTCTTCTGAAGTTGTACAAAGATACTCTAAATGCCTTCAGACTCCTCCAGTTCAGGTCCCAATCATCCAGGCAGCCCAGTACATCCAAGATCCAGGAGCATCCACTAAAGCTGGGTGGCTTTAGGAGAGAAATGGCATGGGGTGAGACACAGACATTTCCAGAGCAAACAGCTTCGGGTGTAGCTCAACACCCAGCACTCACGGCTACTGTGGATTCCACCATACACTGAACGAACGACTCAAACCACCCCAAAGGACAACAAGGCACCCCCCCCCCAGAGAAGAAATAAGTGGGGAGAGAAAGAGTGTGCCACTGGGAAGAATAATAGCCCCGCCCCTGTTTTGAAGGTACAGACACAACTCTGGCTGCTTCAACTTTCATACCTGGGTTTTTCCAAAGAGAAGTAGAGTTAACATCTAACACCCCCAAAGATGGAGAGGACTATTTTTGTTTAGAGAACACTTTGCACTTTATATTTTGTGTTTGGGGACATTTTACTTTAACGTTTCTCATTTGCCAGCCAACTTTCCTTCTGATACTTCCTTGTAAGTTCACCGCCTTGGTCTGCAGCCAAGTGGGAAACTGTTCTTCCTCCACTGGATTTTGGTGTTTCCCTCCCTCCCTCCCTCCCTCCCTCCCTCACCAACTCCACTTTCAATCCTGCCTGTCCTTTAGTGCTTCCTGCTTGAGTGCCACCTCAGGTTATTTGTGTCCCACTTGCCTTATGGTGTCCCTACATCCACTGAGGCCACAGCGCTCTGTTCTTGGAGCCTGTGTGACTTGTGTTGTAAATATGACTTACATCTTCTTCTTCTCACTCTCAGCTTTTCTCCTCTTTTCTTTTCTTTTCTTTTCTTTTCTTTTCTTTTCTTTCTCTCTCTCTCTCTCTCTCTCTCTCTCTCTCTCTTTCTTTCTTTCTTTCTTTGAAAAAAAAGCTGGAAGCAGCATTCAGAGAATCCCCTCAAACTAATAATTTAAAATAGTTTCTCAACCCTCCTTCATACTGACAGATCAAAACTCATATGCAAAAGAGACTTCATGGTTTCTCGTTTTCTTTCTTTTTATTAATTGTTCCAATCTTTTAATCTTAATTTAAACTTTTTAAAAACATATATATGGAGTGTGTGCGCATGTGCGTGTGTATGTGTGAGTGTGCGCGCGCGCTCGCGTGTGTGTGTGTGTGTGTGTGTGTGTGTGTGTGTGTGCGCGCGCGCGCGCGCACTCACGCCTTTGTTATTTTATATGTACCACATGCATTCAGGAAACCTCAGGGACCAAAAGAGGTCATGATAACCCAAGAATTACCATTACAGGTGATTATGAGCCACCATGTAAGTGCTAGGACCTAAACTCTGGTCTTCTGCATGAACTGTAAGTGCTCTTAACCTCTGAGTCATGTCTCCAACCCCTTAAAAGTGTTTTTTAAAGTTGCATTCATTTATTTATTTGCGGGGTATCTGAGGACAACCTTCATCCACCAGTTCTCTCCTACCACCGTGGATCCTAGGACGTGAATTCAGGCCATGTATTGGCGGGAAACACCTTTACCCATTGAGCCATCCTACCAGCCCAGTTTTTCATTTTCAACTTGACTGACTGCATTTAGAGTCACCATGGAAACATACCTCTGAGTAGATCTAGAAAGGTATTTCTAGAAATACTTAGCTGAGGGAAGGCCAGCCCTGACTACTAAGGAGGTCTGGCCTGAATGAAAAGAAGAGCGAGGCAGAAATATCTTTCTCTAGCTTGTGACTCTGGACTCATTGTGATCAGCTGCCTCAAGCTCCAGCCACCACAGTTAGAGCCACCCATTATCACCATGCCCTTCCTGGTGCCTATACCCTCAAACGGCGAACTGAAATAAACCCTCCTAACATAGTTTGTATCCGAGTTCACATTGACCTATACATTATCTTTTTTAATTCTCATACCAACTAAAGAGGCTAGCCCTAGGCTCAGAACCAAGTCTTTGGAGATATGAGGTGTGCCAGACCCACACAGTTACAAACAGGCCAAGGCTCCTGATTATATGGGAAAGTGATGGCAATGCCCAGGAAAACTCTTAATTTAATTCTCTACATAGACAGCCTTTTCAGCCTTGTGCAGGCCTGCTGGCCATGATTCACACTCGGGGAGCAGTATGCCCTCTGAGATACAGTTGGCAATGTCTGGGGCCATTTTTGGTTGTCATTCTGGGGTAGAAGATACTACTGGCAACTAGTGAGTAGAGGGTACAGATGCAGCTAATACTCTAATACCCTACAGTGCACTAAACCATCCCACACAACACAAAGCTTCCTTGTCCCTACATGTCCACAGCACTGTACGGACAAGCCCTGCTCCACACATCATATGCCTTCTCTCTCCCAACCTTCACTTTATTCTCTTTTTCTAGGATAAGCAACATACTTCAAATGACATTACCGGACTGTTCATTACACAATATATTTAGGTGTGTGTGTATGTGTGTGTGTGTGTGTGTGTGTGTGTGTGTGCTGAGGAAGTACAGGCAAGTACTGTATGTACTACTGAGCTACATTTCCAACCCTTCAAAACAGGACCATGATACAATGACACTAGTAAGTCTCCAACTTTACTGGCCATGAAGAAGTAAAATTCAGAACTCAAACTCTAGCCCATCTTTCATAGAACATTCTTTTGTAAGTTCCCCATTGCTTGAAGGGGAAGGAATGCACAAGGTAACTCTGATGTGGAAGATTATTTAGATCATCATGGGATGTTGGGCAACATTCATTCTCTCTACCCAGAGGATGCCAATTGCATCATCCCTCCCAGAATGACAACCAAAAGTATCCCCAGGCATAGCTAAGTAACCCTTGGAGGACAAAATTGCTCCCAATAGTGAACTGCTGCTACCAGGCCTTCCCTATCTTGTGTTTCACGGTGGGTATGCCCTGGGGTGAGGTTGGATGGGAAGGAGGGAGAAATGGAAACGCCTACCCAGCTAAGGAACATTCTGAATAGACTGCATCATTTGGTGAAGGTCTGGTCTCTTCAAAGTTTCAGCCCACACTGGACTGCAGGAAAAGGAGACGGCATTCAAGAATCAGCTTACAGATTGTCTGTTGATGGATGGAAGAGAAAGACGCTAGGGAGTCAGGTGTTTGTGGCTGCTGCCAGCAGAAAGCCAGCCAAGTGGGGGAAGATAGCAGCCATCAGTGGATCCAGTTCACAGAAGCTGTCTGCTAACAACTTCTGAGAAGTACAATGTGTGAAGAAGAACTCCCATAACACAGAGAGTCAAAGTCAATACTCCAGGTCCTCTAACATGACACCTCTCTTGGCTATTCTAAGCTTCCACAGAGAGGCCAGCTCACAGATTATGGGATTTCTTAAACTAATTAAAATAAGCTTCCTCCTCTTGTTTTTCTCCTTTTTTCAGTGGTTGAGTAAGCCCACTCACTCCTATCTCTTTCTGACTGGGATATAAACTTTAATTTTTTTTCTAGGAAACTTTATATCATTTAAACACATGAATGCATGCTAAAAGTCTCTCTCTCTCTCTCTCTCTCTCTCTCTCTCTCTCTCTCTCTCTCTCTCTCTCTTCTCCCTCCTGCCCTCCCTCCCTTCTCCAAGGCTGGCCTTAAACTCACTATGTAGCTAAGAATGACCTGGAATTTCCTATTCTACTGTCCATACCTCCCAAGTGATGGGATCACTCTGTTCTATGGTGCTGGGGATTGGACCCAGGTATTATGCTTGCTAACAGACATTGCTGTAGCACCCAAGCCTCTTAGTACAATGGCCATTCATTTATGAGGCAGAGCTCCATCCGGAAGTTGTTCTTTTCATGCGCCTGGCTCCATGTGTTTTCATTCTGATGGTTCCTAGCCACCAAGTTCTCAATTCAAAAATGCTGGAAGCTGTAATTCACTAAAGTAAATCTAATGACCAGCCAGATTTGGAATCCACTCTCCTGTGAAACCTACCTAAAGCAGCTTTATAAATCCAAGAATGGTGTGGGAATTTCTCAGGTGCTGCACACACACCCTTGGACGTTCACATTTGCCTGGGAGAAAACTATCTCTCGAGACGCAAGAGTACCTGGTTATGCAATAGCATTAGCAACTCAGGTGACAGAGCTCTACTAGGAAAGCAGGAAGTCGCTGTGCCTTTAAGACTGAGACATTGAGAAACTGTAGATAGGCAGTGAATTCCCTGCAATTAGTATAACACCCCTGCTACAAGGAAGTGACTGGTGTAACTTAGACTAACAAAGTAAGAGAAAGTTAAAGAAAGGAGGTGTCAAAAGAAAAGATCAACAAGACTAGAATGCTCTTCTCCCTACCACTGCTCCCTGTCAAAGCCACAATGGAGGGACTGACAGATAATTATAGGACAGATAGCACTATTCTTGGGGTTTATAAACCCTAACTGTGTCCCAGGCTATGTGCAAAGTGCTTAATATACTTTATCTGGCTTATTTATCATAGCAACCAGTTAGAAGGGAGGAATCAGCAGTATTCTCGCCTTACAGAGGAGGAAATGAGGCTCAGCCGAAGTGATTTGCTCAAGGTCACACAGAGCACATAAGTGACAGAGACAGCCCAGAGGTTTTGAGGTTTTGCTTCTAGCTCTACGGCCTTTAAACTCTGAAAGCCAAGCCCACACCCCTAGTACAATACATTCTCATTCTCTGTGGGCTCTGCATCCGTGGATTCAGCTAATCAATCATTGGGAAAAGAGTTGTATCTATGCTGATACATAATAGGCTTTCTGTTATTAGTCTCTAGATAACACAATATAGCAACTACTTTTTATTTATACTGTGTCAGGTACTAGAAATAACCTTGAGATATTTTAAATGAGGAGCTAAAGAGATGGCTCAGTATTTAGGGGCCTGACTAGTCTTTCAAAGGACCTGGGTTCAGTTCTCAGCATCCACACTGAGGCTCAAAACTATCCATTACTCCAATTCCAGAGGATCCAGTGCCTTTTTTTCTTACCTCCATGAATTCTTGCTTGCACATTATACTTTTATACACGCAAGCCCACACACATACACTTAAAATTAAATTAAAACTTTTTAAAATGTTAAAGCAGGAAGGAGGATGTGTTAGATTATATGCAAGCAGAAAACTATGTTCAACAAGAGATTTGAGTGTCCACAGAGTTATTATCTATATATACACCATCACCATCACCACCACCACCACCATCACCATCACCACCACCATCACCATCACCACCACCACCACCATCACCATCACCATCACCATCACCACCACCACCACCATCACCATCACCATCACCATCACCATCACCACCACCATCACCACCACCATCACATCACCATCACCATCACCATCACCATCACCACCTCCACCTCCACCACCACCACCCCGTAGATGCTAAGAGACAGCTGTAGGGCTGGGGATATAGCAGCTGGTGTGTGCTTACTTAGCACACACAGAGCCCCAGGGATATAGATTCCCAGCACTGTGTTGTAATCTCAACACTCAGGAAGTTCCTCAGCTACCTAGAAAGTTCAAGGCCAACCTGAGATACCTGAGATCCTTTCATAAGAGAGACAGCAGGGTGGTGGTGGTATATGCCTTTAGTCCCAGGACCCAAGACAGCTGGGGCTACACAGAGAAATCTTGTCTTGAAAAAAAGAACAGAGAGAGAGAGAGAGAGAGAGAGAGAGAGAGAGAGAGAGAGAGAATTGTAGTTGCCATCCATGGTTGTGCTACATAGTTACAACATGTATGTATTCATTGATGAGAGTGGTAAATGTAACTTGTCCACAGAACAGGTTCAGTTCTTCTGAATTACTGCTTTGACATTGAAGAATCCCGAATTAAAATAAATAAAAAATCCCAAAGGACACTTAAATTAAAACAGCAACAAAAACTCAGCATTTTCATGCAAATGGAATAAAATGACTCCCTGGTGCCTGGTTGACAAAGCCATGGCTCCCACCTACTGCCCAGTCCTTATCTCATGTCACCAGCCTCATTTCTCATTATCTCATTTAAAATAGTACGAAGCATGTATGTGTGTGTGTGTGTGTGTGTGTGTGGTGAGTATGTGTTTGCATGTATGTGTGTACATGGAGGCCAAAGGTTGGTGTTAGGCATTTTCTTTTATGGCTTCTCACCCTGTTTTTAAAGACAGTGTAAGCCTGGAGCCTGCTGTTTCAGTGGAACTGGCTGGCTAGCAAGCCTCTGGCATCTGCTAGTCTCTGTCACTGCATATTGTGCCCAGCTTTTTACAGGGATGCTGAGGATCTGAGCTCAGGTCCTCCTGCCTATATAACAAGCACTTTACTTTGCATGGGAATGATACACACTTTACCAAAAGGGCCACCTCCCCAGCCTATGAAGCATGTATTCTAAGTTAAGCTGAATCTGAAGCTGTAAGACTCTGTGGGGTGGCCATCTTCACATTGAACTGGAAAATGGGAAGGGTTGATTGGTAAGGGACTGAATGAGTAACTATTTCATGTCAGAGGGTCCTGAAGAACATGTGGAAAGGGAAGAAAGGCAGATGTGGTATTCCAGGCATATGAGGTGGGCAACATAGAGAGGCCAGCCAGATGGCCTGAAGCCATAAAAATATTTAGCAGATTTTTATTACCTACAAATATCAAAGTCCATGGCTTTGCATGGGAATGATAATTAACTACCTCTAAGAATCAAGAGTCACACAGAGAAAAATAAAATCACAGGGTGATAAGAAGACTCACGAGCAGCAGAAAGCTCAGTCTGCTCAAAAGAACATTCAGGGGCCGGAGAAGAGGTACAGCAGTTAAGAACATTAGCTGGGTCCCCCAGTGTCCTCTTCTGCCTCCACTGGCACCAGGCACTCACACGCACAGTGCTCACGCATACATACGTGTAGGCAAAACACCCATACATACAAAATAAAACTTTTTTTATTTAGTTTAAAAGAATGTGAGAGAAATCATTGTCATCTAGGAATGACCCTGTTCTGAAGAGGAAAGGATACATACACCAGCAGCAATATTAGCTTGCGTTTAACTAGCATTTGCCACCTGCCTGGAATTACATGAAGCATCTTATAGATGGCACTTTGTTTGGTGGTTCTAACGCACTGAGACAGATCGTATCTTCTGTTTATTCAAAATGAAAGCATTGGGGATTCTAGAAATGAGCTAGTAAGCCCAGGGCCTTATAAGTAGTAGATGGCAAAGCTCAGTTGAAACCCCAAATGAACATGCCTTTATGGTGTGTCTCTGGTCACTTCCAGTGGGATCTCTGGGATGTTGCTATTAAAGTTCAGAACTTTAAGTCCCATCCTAAACTTCTAGTAGAGGTGCCTAGGGCCAAATCCTGATCAATGCTAGATATACTAGAAATACTCAATCCTACAGAATTAGAAAGGGTGGGAACTAGGGGACAGTGTCTGTGACATTAGTGAGACAAGCGAGATCAGACAGAAACACTGAAATCGTGGCTTAGGGAAAAGAAACAGATGACCGTTAAACCTGTAAACCCAGCACTTTGAAAGTGGAAGCAAGAAGAACAAGAGTTCAAAGTCATAGTCAGCCATAGCGCAAGGCCAAGGCCAGCCTGGGCTACTTTAGACCCTGTCTCAAAGAACAAATGAATGGGGGGGGGGGTCCATGAAGATGGAGCCAGAATTCTATGGATAGAATCTCCCAGAGTGTCCACTTGAGAGAAGCAGGTTCCTCTGACTCTGACCTTGACTCCTCAACTTGATTGCTCCTCACTGCCACCTGGTCTTATCTTGATGACATGCCAGACCCTAAGAACAAATCAAGCTCATGAACACAGATGAGTGAGTAACTAGATCAGAAGGCTGGGCAGTTGAGGGCTGGTTGGCATAGGGGCAGGAGTGGTCCTATGGAGCAATGGTACTCATAGAGCATTTTCATGTGGAGACACCTGCTGGGCACAGGGGAAGCCTTCAAGACACAGGTAGGTCTAGACAGAGTTGTAGATTATACAAGGGATTCAGGTCCTGGAGGGGATATTGGGTTACAGGACCTCTGAGGTTTCCTGGGTTTTGCTGATCCAGCTTTTAAATAATTGAAACTTTTCCCTTGTCTCGTTTCTTTAGGGTTCCGTTGTCAGAATTCAGATACAACCATGGTTTGCATTGTCTGTACCTCCGGATAGTGTGAATAATTTGAACTGGTAATATCTCCTTTCGTGATGTCTGTGTGTGCATGCACATATGAGTGCAATTGCATGTGTTCATGCAGGTGCACATACACCTGTGTGCATGTGTGTGTTAAGGACAGACATTGATGTCAGGGGATCTTCCTCAATCATTCTCTGCCATTTTTTTTTAGAAAGAATCTTTCACTGAATCTAAGGCTCATCTAGAATATATGAATAAGCCCAGGGATCCTCCTGTCTATCCCTCCCATGAGCATGGATTGCAGGTGTGTACTACTCCACTGACTTTTCACATGGACGGAGGGGATTGAACTCAGGTCCTCTTGCTTGCATGCAAGTACTTTACCAGATTAACCCCTTCCCCAGCCTCATTTCATGATCTTCCCTCTAGGCACCGCTTTAGCTCCCTAATTGAAAAAAACAGGGATTCCAGATGAAAATCAGCAAGAAAAGAATCTGGGGAAGACTAGATGTCACAGTCTTCCAGAAACATCAATCTTGAAGCTCTTCTGATGATAATAATAAAAGGATCCAAACTCAGTTTCTCTTATTATACATTCACATCACAGACAACTGCTGATGACAGATGCTGCTGCCTCCCCACTACCACAGACAATTCTGCAGCAATGGGCACCAAATGGGTGTTTCCCTAGACCAATTCTAACATTTACCTTGTCAGTAGATAAGATAGACTTACCCACAAGGCTGCCTCCACTGAGATACCAATCAGAAACCCCAAGCTTTGTTACCTATGCTTCCAAATGAATGTTAGCAACCAGGGTCACTTCAATGCCCTTCTTGGGTTTAATTTGCCGGATTATCTTACAGAACTCATGAAAACACATTTTCCATATAACACATGCACGCACACACATACACACACACACACACACAGACAGAGAGACAGAGAGAGATAGAGGCAGAGACAGACAGAGACACAGAGAGATACAGAGAGACAGAGACAGAGAGAGAATGGATGCAGAGACCAAGGGCTAAGCATATGGGAGAACAGAGAGCCCTTCGTGTACCACCCTCTAGTAACTACCATGTGGTCCCTGAAGCCTACTTGGGTTTTTATAGAGAGTTTATTGCACAGAAATGATTGAAGCATGGGCAATCTTGTAGAAATATGATTGGACAGAAGAAACATGACTTATTGCTAACAGACTGATAGAGAAACCCAGCAGGGCCTGAATGTTCACATTCTTCTTGGCTTTTCCATGTATGACCCTTCCGGGTAGGACCCTTCTAAGGGGTACATGTCTTAGAATAGACTATCAGCAGCAAGTTGGAAGATGTATTCTTTGCTCCTAGACAGACAAGAGGTTCTCTGATTCACTTCAGGAGAGAATAATTCTATTTTCTATGCCTCGGAGAGGGAGTTAGGAGTCAGGAGACATGGACATTACAAAATATACATGTGAGCAAATATTAACCACTTGCCATTTTGTAAAAAAGGGGGGAATGGAATTGAAATGGTTGTCTTCCTTCCAAACAAACAAACCAAATAACAACCAAGCCCTCACCTCTAACCTACACTCTGAAGAAGGGAGAAAAGGAAGGCAACAGTTTCAGAGTAGAGCAGGAACAGAGGTCACCTAGAGAAGCCCTAGCATGCTCCTTGTCCTTCAAGGCCTTTACCTTCCTCTCACATTTTTTTCTCATCAACAACAACCTCTTAATGGGATGTTTATGTTGGGTCTCTAGAAGAAACTACCCATGTAGTTCATACGTGGAGTCCCAGTACTCAAGAGGCAGAGGTAAAACGATTTCCCATGTGTCCCAGGCCAACCAGGGTAGGAAAGCGACAGCCTGATTGAAACCAAGAAAGAAAATAAGAAAGGAATCCATTGGTTCTAGATTGCCCAATCACCACATGCATTTCAGCCAGGTCCCAAGACAACTCTTACAGACAGGCTTTAAAGCTGGAGAAACCTTACCAAAAGACACTGTCAACTCGTGAATGGATTGTAAAATTCTTTTTCCTCTCATACAGTCAAATCGGCTGCGTTCTAGGAACAGATCCAAAGGCTGGAAGAACTTAGTGATTGCCTGACTGGAGGCTTAGCGAAAAGCCCTTGTGGTAGAATACATGCACACAAATCTACTTGCTAATTAATTAACTTGATAATTAATGTACCTACTGAGCACCAGACAAGGTTTGAGGAGCATGTCCCTTTCCTAGGGAGCTTGGGGAACATGCTTAGATAGTCTATTCCAACCCTGGAGAGTGTGGCTCAGTGGTGCAGTACCCTCCTATCATATGCAAGGCCAGAGATCTGGTCCCTACCATGGTGGGGTACAGGTCAAGGTTGGGGAGGATATGTTCCTCTGTAACTGGGATGTTTGTCTTCGGAAGCATCACAAGCAGAAACAACTCTAGAGGCGATTCTAGGTTACGTCCACATCCTCTATGCGATTCTGTCTTGCCTGGGGCCTGATATCTGTGGTTCCTCTGTGGGTAAGTTGTTGGGACAGTCCCTGTTTGGTGACTCATAGGATCCTGAAGATAATTTTGCTACGTTCTTCTTCCTTCTCCAGTGATAAGACTTGTTGAGTGAGCTTCCCCTTAGCTCAAGGCTTCCTAATTTGGAGTCTACAAAGAAATCGCCTCTAGGGGCAGAATTGAGGAGGCATTCTATGCAAAACCTCTGTGTTTAATGGACCTCAGGAGGTTTTAATAAAGGAGGTTTTTAATAAAGTGTGGCGTCTTAGGGTTTCTATTGTTATGAAGAGACAACCGTGACTACAGCAACTCCTATAGAGGAAAACATTTAATTGGGGCTGGCTTACAGTTTAGAGATGTAGTCCATTATCATCATGGCCAGAAGCATGGAGGCACCCAGGCAGACATGGCGCTGAAGAGGTTCTACACCAGGATCAGCAGTCAGCAAGAAGAGAGCAATACTGAGCCTGGCTTGAACTTCTGAAACCTCAAAGTCCTCCCCCAGGAATGTGCTTTCTCCAACAAGGCCTCACCTACTCCAAAAGGCCACACCTCCTAATAGTGCCACTCCCTGTGGACCTATGGAGGTAATTTTCATTCAAACCACCATACATAAAGGTATGTACCACTATGCCAAACTTCATTTTAAAGTACTTTTTAAAACTTTCTGGGGGAGGGCTTAAAGCAGTGACACACACACACACACACACACACACACACACACACTGTTCATTTTTCTTTGCTCCCATAGAGAGAATCAGGATGTGGGATTGCAAGGGGAGAAAGGATCTAAGGGTAGACAAAAGCCACCAATGGCATCAGAGAGAGTGTATCTTAATTAGGTTTACTATTGGCGTGATGAAACACCATGACCAAAAGCAACTTGGGAGGAAAGGTTTTTATTTTACTCACTCCATATAACAGTTCATCATCAAAAGCAGTGAGGACAGGAACTCAAGCAGAGCTGGAACCTGGAGGCAAGAGCTGATGCAAAGGCCATGGATGGGTGCTGCTTACTGACTTGTTCATCATGGCTTGCTCAGCTTGCTTTGTTATAGAACCCAGGCCCACCAGCCTAGGGGATGGCACTACCCACAATGGGCTGCCCCCAACCCCAATCAATCACTAATCAAGAAAATGCCCTACAGCTAGACCTTATAGAGGCATTTTTTTTTCTTCAATTGAGGTTCCCTCCTGTCTGTTAACTCTAGCTTGTGTCAAGTGGACGTAAAGCTAGCCAGTACAAGGTGTGTTTTACTTTAAAATTTTAGCCTTCAGAAACCAGAGATAAAGCTGGGTGTGGGTAGCTGGCTTAGTTTGCTTTCTATTGCTGTGATAAAACACCATGATCATGAAGCAACTGAGGAGGAAAGGGTTACAATTTACACTTCACCCTTACAGTTTATACTTCACCCTAAAGATAAGGCAGGACAGGAATTCAAGGCAGCAATGTGGAAGCAGAAACTTACACAGAGACCATGGAGGAGTGCCATTTATGGCTTGTTCCTGGTGGCCTGCTCAGCTTGTTTTCTTATCCAACCCAGGACTGCCTGCCCAGGAGTGGCACCACCCACAGTGAGCTGGGCCCTCCCATGTTAATCATTAGTCAAGAAAATGTTCACAGGCTGCCCAGGCCAGTCTGATGAGGCATTTTTCTCAACTGAGGTTTCTTTTCCCAGATGACCCTACTTTGTGTCAGGTTGGCAAAAACCTCACCAGCACAATACCGTAGGCCTATAATCCCAGCACTTGGGAGAATTGCCACAAGCTTTAGTTACAGGGTTAGTCTAAGCTACATACTGAGAGTCTGTCTCAAAACAATAAACAAATAAACAAACAAACAAACAAAAAACAAGCAAAACTACCTAGAGTATACATGCTACTTTTGATGAAGCATTTTTAGTTCAAATTGAGGTCTACCCATTAAAAGGAAGACAGTATGTTCGAAATATTGTGACAGAACCTAAATGGTTTCTGCATGTTGACAAATATATCATGTAATTACTTTGCAATGTAAATTTGCCTTGCTGTTCCTTACTGTATAACAACTCAGGCTCATAAAATAACTATAAAATGTCCTTTAAATATTCTTCACAGCTGTCTTTTTTTTCCTCCCTCTTTCTGTTACCGTCTTATTAGATTCATGCTGGAAAACAAAACAAAACAAAACAAACAAACAAAAAAAAAACCCTGCTTTGCTGGGATGCAGACTCCCTGGTAAAGGGAGATAAAAGGAGGGCGGAACAAACTAGAAATATGCTAGAGGAACCAAAAGTGAGCAAACCTTCGAAGCAGATCACCCAGAGTTGATTTCCACTGATAACCCCGGCAGCCCCTGTGTTGTGGCTAGTCATTACAGAAAGTCCGAGCAGGCCTGCACACTGGGTATTCATATGGACCAAAAGCTGATGTTCTCAAACTGTTTTTATCAAGCAGTTTGAGATACCATGTCTTTTATTACTAAAGACTTTAATATATGTCTGCTCATGACGAGATACTCTCTTAGGAACCTTCAGCACAGTAACTGAATTTAGGAATATTAACGTGGGCATTATACACTACTGTCTAACATGCAGTCCTTTGCATCTGTTTCCCAACAGCATCCTTAACTTTGGCCTGGTTTGGAATCACACATTGCCTTCAGCTGTGATGTCTTTTCAGTCATCATACAGGTTTAGCCTATAACTGGACCAGTGTCTTGGCATCTTTGTGCTTCATACCATTGGTATTTTTGACGGGTACTGATCAACTCTTTTGCAGGCTACTCCTTGTTCTGGGTTTGCTCCATGTTTCTTCACAAACACATGCAGCTTTTTTTTTTTTTTTTCTTAGCAGGTAAGTGGTATTGTGTCTTTTTCAGGTGATCAAATCAGAAAGTTCATACTGTCAGCACATCTCACTGTTGGTGATGTAAACTCTTATTTGCTAGTACATCTTAAACCATAATGCAATGTGCATAGCCAAATGTGTTTCTCTTCTTGTTTTGTCATGAAAAAGATTCATAGAGAGCTAGTAGACTGCCGTAGGTTAGCCTGCAGTCCTCAACACTTAGCTGCCCCTGCCATCTGGGCTTTGTGTGAGCATTGATCAATAAGGTTGCAGCTGGGCACTACAATGCTGGATAGAAAACTGTCCAAGTAATAAATTACCTCTGAACACACGAATCAGAATTCTCTTTATGTTGTACAACCCAATGACATTAAAAAAAAATGACATTGGAATCTAGAGGCTGACCTCAATTAACAGTGGACCTTGCTGGATAGCTCTGAGTTCATCAGAAGAAACTCACTGGTTTCGATGCCCGACTTTATTCTAATCTGGGTGTATACAAGAATTTACAGAATATCTTTGTACAGACTGTACATACATTCCAGACTTGAGCCTCCTGTACGTGACAATGACTACTATAAAGTTCTCCAAATTTAGCCATTTGGAAACCACAGATCACCCTGCTGTGCCTCCCATTTCCTGATGTTCTTGTGATCTGTAGATTTTCATGTCTCTTTTCTTAGTGCCTAGAATTTTGTTCTCATCTTCAAGACCCTGGGATTCAGGAGACACACACACACACACACACACACACACACACACACGTACTAGGCATACCTACATATCCATTTACAGATAGAACTTGAGGTCTGCTTCCTAGGGCACAGACTTTGAGACCTACTTCTTTCCCTTTACAAACTCAGTTCTGCCTACATTGAGATACACTGATCCGAACATTGTAGGAATGCAGAACCAGTCTATATAAGTGTCTTCTTAGCCACCGGTCCACTCTCACAAATGACACAAGAATAGGACAGTCCTACCTTGGAAGTATCTATCCCAGAGTTCTTCCTCTACAAACAAGCACCATGAAATCCAAGAATCCTCCTCAGAAAGAAAGCTACATGCAGGAGCCAAACTGCAGGCCAACCTGCTGTGCCGTGCCAAGGATCAGGGTGGCTTTCTGAAGACAGAGGTGCTGCAGGAAAGCGATCAGGGTGCCGTCCCCTCTCTTGGCAAGTGTCGCTTATTGGCAGCTGAAACATGCCAAGGTCCTTCAGCCTACTTTACTCATCTCAAATTCAGCCACAGAGCTGAAGCCCAGCCAGGGCTTGGATGCCTCTCTATTTCCTAATAGATTCTGCACAGAACATGCTCCTAACAGAGGCACAAGCCCAAAGAGGTACAGGTACTGACTGGACAATGTTCCTTACAATGTATATCCATCAGGAAAATATAGTCTATGTTTGGGGAAAAAGTTTTTTTTTAAAGATTTATTTATTTATTCATTTATTTTATGTATGTGAGTACACTGTAGCTGTACAGATAGATGGTTGTAAGACTTCATGTGGTTGTTGGGAATCCAATGTTTAAGACTTCTGCTCGCTCCGGTCAACCCTACTTGCTCAGGTCGGCCCCGCTTGCTCAATCCCTGCTCTCTCCGGTCCAAAGATTCATTTATTATTATTCATAAGTACACTATAGCTGACTTCAGACGCACCAGAGGAGGGCATCAGATCTCATTATGGGTAGTTGTAAGCCATCATGTAGTTGTTGGGATTTGAACTCAGGACCTTGGGAAGAGTAGTCAGTGCTCTTACCCGCTGAGCCATCTCACCAGCCCCTGAAAAAAAAGGTTTTTTTTTAAAAAAAAAATATTTAATCACCTTTATTTTATGTGACTGTGTGAGTATATATGTTCCTACCTGGTGCCCTCAGAGGTATGAAGAGGGTGTCTCATCTCCCTGAACTGGAGTTATAGGCAAAGCTATTGTGGGCGCTGGTCCTCTGTAAGAACAGTAAGTTCTCTTAGCTACTGAGCCATCTCTTCAGCTACACCCCTCCCCCCAACAAAAACCATTTTAAGAACACCCAGTGTGTCTTTAAATTGGAGATCACAACTCATTACAATCTATGGAACTAATTTCATGGATTTCTTATTGACAATTCAAACCACTACTATAGCTTTTTGGAATGTGTGGAGATTGGAGGCAGGGGATATAAAACAGTTTAGGACATGGTCCTCTATGCTAGAAGCCTGCAATCATCCCGAGGAGATGATTCATACATATTTTTAAAAATTACTAGTACAAGGTACTAGTCTGATGGCATGCTCACATGAGTGGAAAAAAATGGACCACTGGAAATGAAGAGTAAGCCATGTGGTTGAATGCTGGGGTTCGTAAATCAGATGACCTCCACGAAGTCGCAGCTTCTCCACTTCCTAGCAGTGTGACAAGTTACTTAAGTTTGCTAAAGCACTTAGAACAGCTCTGAACAGTTCGGTGACCTGGAAGTGTTCTCTACCATTGCCATCTCTATTCAGCCACCACTTCAAGAAGAATGTGAGGGAATCATAACGGATAATTTGCGCCAAAGCCGCTCAAGTTAGGTTTGTAAGTTTGTTGGCATCTACTAGTCAGGGGTTGAAGAAGGCAACAAGGCCTATTCCACCCCGAGTCAGGACCACACGGCTCGCCGCCACGCTAGATGCCCGTGCCTGTCTCTAGAGGGCGCTGCCGCTTAGCCGCCGTGGCTGGCCCGGAGCGCGTCCCCGCCCCACGCGTGCGCGCCGCCCAGGTGAGGAGGCGGCTGGGTCGGGGCTGGGCGGGCTCATCGGCGGGGCGGAGCCCGAGCGGGCGGCGCGGGGCGGGGCCCAGCGAGACCCAGGCTAGAGGCGGGACCAGCCGCCGCCGTCTCCGTCTCGCCACCACGGCCCCCACACACCCCGCAGCCACCGCGGGAGGAGCGGAAGCCGCCGGCCTCGCCCGTTCAGAGCCGCGCCGGCTGGAGCTCTGAGGAGTGGCGGCTGTCTCTCTCTCTCCGGCCTGACCCCACCCGAAGGTGCCGAGCACCCCCGCCCCAGCCCGAGCGCTCCCACCTGAGCCGGCGCCATGGCGGAGCAGGAGAGCCTTGAGTTCGGCAAGGCGGACTTCGTGCTGATGGACACCGTCTCCATGCCCGAGTTCATGGCCAACCTTAGGCTCAGGTGAGCGCGTCTCGACAGCCGTGCCGGGGTTTCCCGAGAGGGGGCGCTGCTGAGGATTCGGGGTGACCGGGGCGAGCGGCTCCCGCGAGTGAGTGCGGCGGAGTGACAGGGGGTCCGCGGCGCTGGGTGGTCACGCCTCCCAGAGAGAGGACTCTTCCTTGATGCGGCCTTGGGACTCCAGGGTGTGATGAGGTCTAGGACTGCACTTTAGGGGTCTGGGGTCGTCCCTGTGTGGTGTCCGGATTAGGGGCATGCTGGGCTTAGGTCGCTTGGGGGTGCACCAGCCCGCCCCGAGCCAGGTAAGCGATGTGGGCGGGACGGGGTGACTTAATGGAACAAAAGTAAGGGAAAAGAAAAACTTAGGAGCGGCGTGATGGCCCTGGCAGCCCTAAGGAAAACTGGAAGGTTGTTTTAAAAGAGCCTGGCAACTCCTCCTGCTTTCACGCTTTATTTTCTTTTCTCGTTTCTTTCCTTCCTCTTCCTTTTTTTTCTTTCTTTCTTTCTGGCGTGGTTCCATCCTACCATTCAAGATGCTATGGAGTGAACCCTAAGCTGTCTGTTCCGGGACACGGGCTATTTTTTAGTTACTCATTCGACGTAATTAGACCCGTTTCCAGACATTGAAGAGACTGCTGTACTTGCCAGTGCCAAGATAAACTGTCTGAATTTGACAAGGCGTCCATGGTTTCAGTTTTTTCAAGGAGTTATGGATGGAGCCCTTGTGTTACTGACATCCTTGAGAATTTAGTTACAACTCAATGCCCCAAAATGGGCTTCCAAGAGGAACTTATTTTAGAAAGTCTTCTATATGTGATTATTTCATTTTCAAACAGTAATATGTAATCTGAGTATTAAAGTGGTTTGACTTTAAAAAACTGAAACGGAGTTTCAGCTTGAAGCGTGTGCTTGTTTGTTTGTTTGTGTATTTTCAGGAAGCTTTGCTCTGTCTGTTACTTGTAAACTTTATAGCCAAATATCACTTTTAAAACTTAAACCTGAAAATCATAATTAGGTTTGGATATTTACCACAAGTTTACTGTCAACTACAATTACGTAATTAAAAAAAACTGGTTTAATTTTTAAATTAACAAAACTAATAATTTCATATGTTCTATTCTGCTATATGGCTAGGGTGAACCTGAACTTTTGCTCCTCCTACCTTTACTTTCTGCTGGGAGTACAGGTATGCACTACCACACTTGATTTCTGTAGTGCTAGGCATCAAACTCAGAGCTTGGTGCATTAGGCAATCACGCTCTCAACTAACAAACAGGGCTGCAATCAGCAGCCCTCATCTGTTCTGCGTCAGGCTTCCTTGTGTCTGGAGCAAGAGTGTGGAGCAGGAACACTGGCCTGCAAACTACACATGCCTGCCATAAACTGGCCTTGTCTGTGTGCCTCCGTTTCCAGGAGTTTTCAGTGCTTGTATTCTAGGACTCCCCAGGTTTCCTAGGGCAATAGTCTCAAAGATACACAGCGTATTCCTAAATAGAGTGTTGCAGAGTAATATGTAGTCCCCCAGTGTCCCCAGAAAGTCTATTCCAAGAGTCCCTGTGGATTCTAGAATCTGAGGATACTCACCTATAATCCCACCTACTTCAGGGGGCGATGCCAGGAAATGAGTTTGAGGCCAGTCTGGAGAGTTTTTCAAAGGTCTCTTTTAAAAATTACAGAGGATTCCTGAGTTGTATAAACTGACACAGCAGAGTACTAGCCCCTTCATATATGTGGGTCATGGATTCCAAGAAACCCCCTAGTGGATAAACTGTATATGCTGTGTTTTCCCCTTTAACTACATACCTGTGATGGAAAATGACTGATATAAAACAGAACTATTATGACAGTAAGAAAAGTTAGATGGAATTTCTTGCAGTTTCTCTTTGTACCATATTCACCTTCATTGATACTATATACCTGAAATTGCAGAGAATGAAGTTTTGGATAAGGGAGTCTTATTTGCATATAGCCTTATACACATACCATCATTCATATATATATATATATATATATATATATATATATATATATATATATATATATATATATATATATATTCCTTCTCAGTCTTGGAGACTGAACTCTTGTTTGATCTCTTTGTGTGCTCTAGGCAAGTGCTCTATCACTGGGCTACATCTCTAGCCCCTCTTGTGTACTTTAAATCATTGTATTGTGTTGCTTTGAATACCCAATACAACGTAATGTCATGTAAAGTGTTGCTGTTATTATTAAGGGATAATGACAAGAAAAAGTCTGAACCCGTTCAGCATTGATACAGTGATAAAATGTTTTCTCTAAATCTTTTCAGTTCTCAGCTGATTAAATTTGATTGACTCTGAGAATGCGGAACCAGCAGTTGCAGAGAGCCAACTACAGATTGTATCCATAGCATTATAACAGCAGGCTGCACTTTTTTGTTTCATTGATAGTTGGCTGTTGATTTTATTTTATTTATGTATTTATTTTTTGTTAGTCTCCCCAGATATAGCCTCAAAAATAAAGCAGTCCTCTTTAGATTCCTGAGTACTGGGATTACTAACATGTGACACTGTGGTTTATATGTTAATTTTAAACCAAAGTTTAGATGCCCAACTTTTATATAAATGACCTCAAATACTGTCCTAATCAAAATGAAGTTTACAGCAGTAGTCAGTATTATGGTGGCTCCAA
The DNA here is from genome assembly GCA_902729485.2 of Mus minutoides. Taxonomy (NCBI): domain Eukaryota; kingdom Metazoa; phylum Chordata; class Mammalia; order Rodentia; family Muridae; genus Mus; species Mus minutoides. Next base: position 228,456 of record LR753523.1, on the reverse strand, counting down.
ATTAGTGGCTGAGAGTCAGATTTTCATTTTACCACTTTCCCGCTGTGGCCTATAGATAGCATACTTAAATATTTCTGTATCTTTATCATTTTTTAAAAAATAGAATTAAGGTTATCTTCAGGTTAAATTAGTTAATTTACAGAATTCCTAAGACTACCTTCTGGCAAATACTTATTAGTAATACTGTTCAAAGTTTTCTCAAGTGTACATTAAGCAGAAAAAAGAGTATGTAAAATACCAATTTCACAAATTAAACTTGCTCTAAATTACTTGAGATTCTACCATACTTCCCTCCTGATGGAGCTGTGTGCTTTGAGAAGCCTCTTTTCAATTAAGCTGCTGTCAACTACCAATCATTTCAGATTATCAGGCATCAAGTCCATTTGCCAAGTATATATTGCTTACAAGACACAACAGTAACACTTGAATATAGTGTCTTATTTTAACTTCCATATGTACTACACATAGTGATGTATCATGGAACTAACCATATAGACTATATATGTATTAATCATATGTACTACACACATGACATGACTTTAGCTAGAACTTTGAGGAATTTTCCGAGTTTAAAGTTGAAGGCTTAGAGTCAGTGTTAAGTTAATTTTTAAAACTTTCTTCTTGCCAGATATTGTAGTTTACTCCTGTAATCCCAGTACTCAGGAGGCTGAGTCTGGAAGCTTGCAATTTCAACTCTGGCAGAGTGAGATACTGTTTTACAACCCCACCTTAAGCCCCAACAGAAAAGAAAGGGTAAAACAAAGAATAATCCCCCCCCCCATCCTTCTGCCATAGAATTAAGTGGTTGTGATGTTTAAAAATTAATACTGTCGTTTTTGCTGCCAGTGGAAAGTGCTCCACCACTGAATTTCCCCTATGGCTTTTTTCTTTTTTAAAAAAAGCATTATTTATTTATTTTATGTATATGAGTACACTGTAGCTGTCTTCAGACACACCAGAAGAGGGCATCAGATCCCATTACAGATGGTTGTGAGCCACCATGTGGTTGCTGAGAATTGAACTCAGGCAGGACCTCTGGAAGAGCAGTCAGTGCTCTTAACGGCTGAGCCATCCCTCTAGCCCCGGCTTTCTTCTTTTTAAGTAAATTGAAGTACAACATCTAGAATTAATTTTTTTTAAAAGGATTTCACATTCATTAGTTAAAACTTTCAAAGTTTTGAATGATTAGATCTTTAGGGAGAACCTCGCTCCTGTGTGCAAAGAAGAGAATAGCGTAATTGAACTTTATTGAAGGTACTCTAGAGGATGAGATGGATGGATGCAAAGAATTATGAGTAAGCTCTGTTCCTTCTCTTAAAGAGGTGGCATGTCAGTGAACACAGGGAGAAAGGTGGCAATCACTATTCATTTAGAAAATAGAAAACTTGGGGGCTGGTGAGATGGCTCAGCGGGTAAGAGCACCCGACTGCTCTTCCGAAGGTGATAAGTTCAAATCCCAGCATCCACATGGTGGCTCACAACCATCCGTAACGAGATCTGGCGCCCTCTTCTGGATTGTCTGAAGACAGCTACAGTGTACTTACATATAATAAATAAAAAATAAATCTTAAAAAAAAGAAAATAGAAAACTAGATAAGCTTTATTGAGCTAAGATGGCTATGTGCCAAGTAATTCTACAAACTTAATTGTTCTGGAAGTTCAAAAAGGGGGAAAAATGCCACAGGTTGAGTCAGAACCACCCTGAAGAGGAGTTGAGCTAAGTCCCAGAGGCTGAGTAGTGCTTCTCAGGGTGAACCTGTGGGTGGAGAACATTCCAGGTGGATACAGTGGCATGAGTAGGGAAGGGAGCATGAAAGCTGACTGTGTTTGGGAGATAGGCAGTGAGCTCTGTTGTCTGCAGAGGAGTTGGTGTTGGGGATCTGTGGGAGGAATCATGAGCTCTCATTAGCAGGATTCCTGTCTAATGCTCAGATTTCCATTTTGCCTTTCTCTGCCAATTAGAACCCTGGACTGTCTGATATCTGTATGTGTTTGCTGATGTTGTCACTTTTGGGGGGGGGGGAGAAGGGGAGTCATCTCACTACCTAGCCAAGGCTGACCTCAAGTTCATAATCCTCCTGCCTCTGCTTCCATGTGCTGGGATTACAAGCGTGTGACTCCATAGCCATCATTTGTGTATGTAACTCTGAGAGTTGGCTGTGCTCTCATCACACAGCTCAGCAATTGCTCAGTTGTTATTCCCTGGAGCCTCAGAGTGCCAGCAAGTGGTGGCACCATACCTTCTTTTCTAGCTGTAAATCTCAGCCCAGCTTTAAAACAGCCCTCTCTTGGAGCGGAAGCTTCCTGTTACCTCAGCATTCCCTCCGTCCCTGAGCCTATTTAGCTGTCAGTTTCTGGACACTTGCTGCTGGGTCCTTTGGCCATCCGTTTCACTTTATTTACAGGCGACAAGGAATCCCCACTGCAGACCAAGTGCTAAGATGAGACATTTTCAATGGGTGGTACAGGGCTGCACCAAGCATAGTTTTTGGCAGTTTGCAGGTGAAATGGGAGGTGTCTGGTGGATGGATGGATACAGGTATGCAAATGAAATTCCTGAAGGTGTTCCTATTACTCCTGCCCCTCCCCATGCTGGCTTCAGTCTGTACTCTTTATTCTGCAATGTCTGGTCTTCTGATTTCTGCCCGGATCTTCTGCACGGATTGCTTCCTTCCTTTTGGGGCTGTAACCAACAGTGAAGAACCCAAGGCTGCAGTTACCTCAGGGCTCTGTGCCATCAAGACTTGATCTTAATTTTCTCAACAGTGGAGAATTTCTGCCACAGTGCTGGGTACACAATACAGTCCTTTGTGGCAACAGTTTCTGTATTATAGATAGAGAGGAAAGGAATTTTTAATAAAACTTTTATGGCACTGGGTGTGGCGGTGCACACTTGTCAATCCCAGCACCTAGGTGGCCACGACAGGAGGATTGTGGGTGTAAGGCTGGACTTCAATAAGTTATCAATCCATTAAAGGAATAATTTAAAACCTTTCACATCATTGTAGGTTTGGAATTGTCTTTCAGAGCTAGTGGTGTAATTCAGAGGATGTGCCACCTAGCATGTGCAAGGCCCTAGGTTTAATCCCTAGCACTATCTAAGAGAAACAACAGCAAAAGAATGGGATGACATTTTCGGCTTTTCCTCTGTTGGAACTAGAGCTTGATTATGAACATTTACTTCAATCAGTGTCATTTTGTTCTACTCACACTACCTCTACGTATGTGCATTCCCCTGCCTGTGTGTGTTGTGAGGGGCAACTTCAGGTCTGGGGCTCTCAACGGCCTGGAGCTCCTGGGGTGGCTAGGGAGCCCCAGGGATCTCCTGTGATTGCCTTTCCAGCCCTGGGGTTACAAGTACCACCATGCTGGGATTTTTTACTTGTGTTCAGGGTCTAATTCAGGACTTCATAATTGTAAGGTAGACACTTATTGCCTGAGTTATCTCCTCAGCCCCACCTCTAAAAACCAGTGTAGGTGAGTGTGTGTATCTGGACAGGGTAATGTTAAAGAGATGGTGCAGGCTAGCGTGAGGAAGCATATCTGAGAAGATTCAATTCGTATTTCTTGCTCTTGTAACAAAATCTACCAGTGTCTTCATGCTGTCTTCTCTTCTTCCCACAAGACTCCTGTGAGAGGAGCAGGAGGCTTGTTCTATTATTTCTCTTTAATTTTTCAGTGGAGGTGGTAATGGGAAAGTCCTTACTCTGTTTCTAAATGATCCATGCCCAGGAGTAAGAGTCCTGTTTGCTTCCGTGTTTTGTGATTAGACATAATTCCTGCCTGCATCTTCAGTGCCCGCTTGAGACCCTGGCACTCAGATCACATTCTGCTTCCCTTACAGCCACTTGTTTGGGGCCAGAAGCCCTTGCTGCTGCTGCTGCTGCTGCTGCTGCTGCTGCTGCCGCTGCTGCTTCTAGCCTGACCTTTTCCTGTTCCTGAGTCTTTCCAGCATCTCCACCAGCTTCAAATCCTCTGTGCATATGAGTCCTGCAGGTGAACAGCCGGCCGAGAACACCTCACTCTTCATATAACATCTGCTGAAATGCAAGATGTAGGGTGCTGTTCAGGAGTGGACTTGAGCTGAGGAAACTATCCCAGAGACGTGTTTCCCAGCTGATACAACAGTGTGGTGTGTTAGGCTTCCTACCGTCATCTGCTGCTCCTATCTTGAGGATAAAGTGTTTGCTTAGCCTCAGTTATTTTGCACTACAGGGAGTTGAAGCCACAGGTCTCATGCGTACCAGGCAAGTGCTTTACCACTGAGCTACTCCCCAGTTCTCTTTCTTTTAATCTTTGCTTAGAGCACAGTTTTTCAGTGAGGCTGTTGACATTTTGGGTGGATAAGGCTTTGATATGGGGGCTCTTCTATGCCCTGGGGGGTTCTTTAGCAACATCTAACTACTAGTTGCAAGAATTGTATCTGGGCAATATTGCCTTCAGTAGGGAAGCTTTGGCCAGGCTCTTCTTACTCTCTGGAATGTTCCTCCCTCCTCGCTGCCCTCAGTTCCTCCCTGCTTGTCACACTCTTTCTTACTCATCTTGAGACCAGTCTGAGAAGTCTTTCCCAATCTTCCAAGACAGGGTTAATTATACTCTGTGCTCCTAGGTTACAGGCACACTTATTCATAACAGTTACAAGCCTTGGCCACATTCCGTCTCCTTCCTTCCTTTCTTTCTTTCTTTCTTTCTTTCTTTCTTTCTTTCTTTCTTTCTTTCTTTCTTTCTTAATGGCTGTTTCCTTGCTAACCTGTGAGTTTGTCAAAGACAGCATTTCTAAAGATAGACCCAGGTTGTCTGGTACTTTGAAACCCAGTGCTGTTTGGAGAACCACCATCTGTAAGAAAAGGAATACAAATTTCGGATGTAAGATTGGGTAGAGGGCTTAGGGGAGAAGGTGTAAGTGGCTGAGAAGCAGACCTTTTGTTTCCTGTCATGCCACAGACTTGATACCTGGTGAGCTCAGCACAGCTTAAGTAGTCAATCGTTGGATAATTGGTCTTCATCCAGAGAATTCTCGATTCTAAGTGTGTCAGAGCTTGGTGTTGCAGGCCTATAATCCCAGCTACTTGGGAGACTGAAGCAGGATGATTGTAAGCAAGGTCTATATGAGCTGCAGAGTGGAGGTCAAGGACAGACTTGAAATTTATGGAGGCTATGTCTCAAATTGCAAAGAAAGGAGGGGGTATAGTTAATCTGTGGGTAATCCCGGAATTTGGTATGTGGAGGCAGGAAGATCAAGAGCTCAGACTCAGTGCTGGCTAGTGAGTTTGATGCCAGCCTGGGCTGCATGGGACTGACTCTCTTTCTCTCTAAAAGCAAACACTCAAACCCCAAAGAGAAAGCTAGGATGTAGCTCAGTAGAGTGCCTGCCTAGCAGGCAGAGGCTCCAATCTCTAGTACCACCCTCACCTGCAAAAAAACAAAGAAAGCATATACTCTTCTCAATGTTACCCTTAATTATGTGCTGGGGAAGGGAGAAGTTAGGTAACAAATAGGCAGACAGAGTAGCCAGGGACTCACATGTTCCCATAGAACGCCTGTGCCCACACTCAGCGAGCCATTTGGTCATTGGAAACTTTGGCGAACACGGTTTTTCCTTCCTTACCAGACCCTGGGTGGTCTTCCCATGCTGGGACCCCACCATAGGTTCAGTTCAGGCTCTTCCTTCTTAGACTTAGAGGAGAGGTGAATGGCACACTAAATCCTTTTGGCTTCCATATAAAATTCTTTGGCAACTGCTTTTGGAAACGGACAGTTTGCTCTGTGCCTGTTTTGCACATTGGCTTCAGATTGGAACAAAAATGGGAATTTGGGTTTTGGAGCTGCCATTTGGCGTGAATCACCCCACCGCCTTGTTTCCTCTCCTCTGTGACAGACTTCCAAGGCTATTTTTATTCAGGGTCATTTCTTGACCCTGTAGACTTCTGCTCAGTTTAGTTCCCAAATAGAGCCAGATGTGGATGGGATCAAACACTCAGAAGTCACTACTGGTTACTTCCATTACAGGCTTTTGAAGGGATCGATTCTTAGATTTGCTTGACCTCGAACAGGACTGGTGAATTTGGTATGGATGGACACGTTTACTTAATGACCCGCATCTATTTCTGCACTGAGCTAGCCTTATGTGGAGAGCTAGCTGCTCCACAGACGCTCGTTCTCACTGATGTCTGAGTCCCCATTTTCTGATAATTCCCTAAAGACGGGATTGGGCCATTGTGTTGTTACCTAGCCATTGCTGAGTTCACTGAGAGAGGAATTTCTGTGGTCCTCAGTAGCCTCAGCCCCTATCATAGCTTCTCCCATTCATGCAACCTATTGACATCACTCAAGATGTCCACTCTATTCATAGGTTGGAGCGAGAGGGTAAGCCTCATTCTAATTGTTGTTTCCATTCCCTGATTGATTTGACAGTTTTATTTCCTGGGGGACACAGGCTTCTTTCATCTAACTGCTCTAGAATTGTTGGTTAGAGCTCTTGGAGAGACTTATGTCTTCCATACTTAAGGGGCATTTGTGTGGAAAGAGGAGAAAGAAAAGTGTGCTTGCCACAGAGAGGGAGAGAGAGAACACACAGTCTTTGAGGCCTGCCCAGTCAACTCCCAATCTCAGCTTCCCTTGGCCTCCTTGTGGCAGTCTGACTTGGGTTCCCTATGCCTCGGGATATGTATTTGGAGAGTGATTAGCCTCTACAGTTACTGGGATAGCATCTTCAGTGTGGAAAGTTTACTCACTCAGTTTACTCACTTAATTCTTGTTGACTCTTCCCTGCTCCTTCCCATGCTGCCTGCCCTCCCTGTCCCTGTGAGTGCTGGAGTAGCTGTGTTCTTCCTCCTCCAGTAAAATAGAGGAGTCATTTGGTTTGGTTTTATCTTGGGAGGCAAGGATGAAAAAAGGTCCTGGAAGGAATTCTGGTTACTTTGTAGAAAGAAGGTGTTTCCCATATTCGACCTGGCTTCCCTGAGCCTCCCTGATGGGAATAATGGGCTACTGTGAAATTAAATGGTAGCATCTGAAAACCTCCTAATAGGGACCAGAACATAGCAGGTCTTTGGTGAATGCTTAGCCCCCTAGTCCAGCCTCTTGGATTGGACATTTCCTGGCCGTGCTCAGTGCATCGTGTAACTGCTACCTGAAACATAACTGCTTCTACAGGAATACCACTGTTCCCTTCCTGAAAATCGTACTAAACGATTCCCAGCAAGAACTTCTGCTGTATTTTATTCTGCATACCATGTTCTCTGATCTCATGCGAATTGGTAACCCTGACCCTCGAATTTAGGTACTGAGAGCTAAGTGATATACTTTTAAGTAGAGGGTCTTTAAAAATACAACTCCGAAACCCATTTCCTTATTTAACTGTGGATTCTATGTGATTTTCACATACTCTCCAGCTTTGAGCTGGAGACGACTTGACTCTTGCTGAGCACTGTACTGAGTACTTGACTGGGGCTTTCTTTTGGAAGTCACTCTTTGAGAGAGCCTATTGGGTAAAGGATGCATAAGTAAATGAATCAATGAGAAATGAAATATGGAGCCCAAGTAAACAGAGCAGATAATTTATCATTTTAAGTACTCCCTAGACAGAAAGACTCAACACCAACCATATTTTTAAAAAGAGCTGCTGACAACATAAGAGCTGTGTATATGTGCAGATTACAGGCCAGAGAGGATTGAGACTTGAGATTGGAGATGGCTTGGGCATATTCTCCTGATGAGGCACAGCCTAAGCAGACCCTTGATGGAAAAGAGCCGTCTCACCTCTGGAAACTGTCTTTCCCTCAGATGAGAGGCTCTGTGTCTCCCCACTCTCGGTGTGGATAGCCATGCGACTAGCCAGCTGCCATTGAGTAAAGTGCTTTCCTCCACAGTGTCTACACCTTTTCAGTCTTCTCTTATGCTGTCTTCCAATTCTCTAAGACAGTCACATACTACCAGGCACAGTGACTTGGACTTATAATCCCAGCCCTTGTGAACCTGAGACAGAAAGGTGACCCAGAGTTAAAAGCAACTCTGGCCATGTGGTTGCAGGCCTCCCCTCTCCCCTTCTTCTGGAATCATATATTTCTGAGGCAACCCAGGCGCATTAGTGTGCATTAGCCTAAGTCTGGTTACCCACTACTGCATGCCCTCCACTGGAATCAGGGACTGGAGTTTTCATTTCTGAGAAGTGAGTTTGCTTCGTGGTGCTGATGAGACAGATCTGGGATGGATTGCTAAATGCTGTTGTGAAGGGTGTGCATGGCATTGTAGTTCAGTTTACTGGGGAGGCAAGTCCTTGTGACAAGGGAGAACTGCCAAGGAAAACTTAGCACAAATACGGTTTCTGGTCATCTTTGAGTCTAGGACAGGGACCAGGGGATCCCCCTTTATCTTATACTCAATTACTGAACTTCTGAATCTCAGCACCCAGACAGACAGTTGTGTACTGTGATCATGACACTGTGGGCGGGAGATGTTTGAGATCGCCTGTGAGTTAGATCATGGCTTCCAACATATCCTGATGAAATAGAATGGTCTACTTGTGGAAAGCAGGGCAAAGAATCCCAGTAAGGGGCTTGGAGAGTTGGGAAAGTGTATGAAGGCCATCAGCTGGCTACTTGTCCATGCTCGGCCTCCATCCAACCCCCCCATGTCTTAGCAATTCTGTGAAGATACCTTACCTTACAGTCCCCACAGAGCTGCTTCACTGATGTTGCCATTCTGCCGATCTAGAAGTCCTTTTATCTCTCATGCAGTCTATGTAACTCACAACATAGCAGTAGGTCCCACTTTAGTGGGATTCAAGCACTAAAAAGACTTTTACTAAAAAGTGCTTTACTAAAAGGACTGCTTACTGCTGAGCAAAATTTTTCCTAGAGGAGCCACAGGCTGGTACAAAGTTGTAATATGTTGTAATGTGTCCTTCTGGAATGGATGGAAAGGCATATGGAGGGACAAACATAGCTTTCTTTTAATTTATCTTTTTCATATCTCTCCCATGATTATATTACTGTTTTGAGTTTAAAAAAAAAAAAAACCAAACAATTTACCATTTACACAGAAGGTTCACACAAGCAATAGAAGCGATTGAATTGGTTAAAAAAATGGCTTTTACCTAAAACAATGAAGCAAACACCAAGAGAAACTCAAACAATTTTTCTTTCTGTGACCACAAAGTTAGCTTTGAGGACTTGGACAATGGACGCTCATCTGGAGCTGTCTGAGGCTGCCGGCTTATCGCAGACTGCTGCTTTGTTGGCAGCTCCAACTAGGAAAGATGCCGTAGCCGATTTAAAAAGGGTCAAACACCATTGAAAACACTTTGACTTGTTTTGATTGACCCTACCATTGGTCTTATTTCAGTTCTGACTTACACAGCTATCTGGGCTATTTTGAATTTATTATCAGAACAGTCCTGAATATTAGGTTGAGTTAGCTAGTTCTGCTACCCTTCTCTAAATTCTTATGATTAATAAGAGAACCTTTAAAACATATAAACAAATAAGGCAGCTTATAAATTATTGCTACAGATTTGGAGCTTTAGCCTCATAAATACATGCACCCAGAAATTAGAGATACACACACACACACATACACACACACACACACACACACACACACACACACACACACACACGGTGGCGCACGCCTTTAATCCCAGCACTCGGGAGGCAGAGGCAGGCGGATTTCTGAGTTCAAGGCCAGCCTGGTCTACAGAGTGAGTTCCAGGACAGCCAGGGCTGTACAGAGAAACCCTGTCTCGAAAAGCCAAAAAAAACCCCAAAAAACAAAAAAACCTCCCAACCAAAAGCAAAAGCTGTAGTGCATATAAAACATCAAACTGAGGAGACAGGGATACTCTGTGGCTCTCCATGGCTGCAGCGCTCACTGCTTTGGTTCCTAGAGCTTGTATGGCCTAGCCTTTAACCTTGAATGATCCCTTCGGTACAAGGCTGTTTCCAGATGAGATGTGAAGTCTCTCTATCTAGCCCTGAGGTCCTGGAATGCCTAGATAGACCCACCTGCCTTCTGCCTTCTGCATGCTGAGGTTAAAGGTGTGCACCACAGTGCCCAACTAGACTGTTCATTCTTGACATGTTTCAGGTGCTCAGGTGTGAATGCTCTCTCTCTATCAGGTTTGCTTCCTTGAGGAAAATATAAAGATATGATTTTACTATTTCCTTAGTGAAAGCATCATCCTGGCCATACTTTTGAACAGTAGTTGTTTTCAAGCCATTGTTTTATGTAATTTCTCTCCCCACATCCTGATTGATGTATATGGTTAAGTCTCCATTATTTGTTTCATTCTGTCCCCCTGTGAATCTTCTTTCCCCTCCTACTGTACAAATCTAATCTACCCCGGACTTGGCAGTCAAACAGGCACATTAGAAGGGAGGAGAGAGAGAGAGAGAGAGAGAGAGAGAGAGAGAGAGAGAGAGAGAGAGAGGGAGGGAGGGAGGGGTGTTTTGATGAGATTGGTCTCATGTGACAGTTGTGAGATATGAGTTTTAAGAAGCCAGTGTCTTGTCTTCTCTAAGAACACTTTTTTTATTGCTTTGGTATGTTAGTTAGTTCAGGAGGCTGAGTTCTAGGTAGGTGCAGTGCCACTTGAAACTTATTACTGCCCTTGGCATTTGGATTATGTGTGTGGCTGAACAAACCAAACTTATGAGTGGAATTTTCCATGCTATGAGCATTTTGATTGCTTGCTGGCTTTTGGCAAGCGTGCTTCCATTTGCATCCCCTACCTCCCAGGCTCCTGTTTTATCTGAAACCTTAGATGAACAGGAACTTCTTTAACATTGTCTCGGTTTGTCCTAGACAGGTGCTGCTCAGAGCCTGAGTTGTATCAGAAGTGCCTAGCTTCAGAGAGACTTCTGAGCTCCATTTCCTAGAGACCAGTTTTCAATTCTTACGGTGCCCCGGTGATTCTTGTGTATAGTCAGGTCAGCAACCACTCTCCAAGCAAATGTGTTTGCGTCCCAGGATTGTGCTTTGATGAAGCAGAATGGGGCACGTCTGTAATGTGAGCTGACTGGAATAGTAACAAACATAACAGGCAAGTAATCACTGTGTGCTGTTTCGTTTTACTTTAGTTGTTTAATAGTCATGTGCTACTCTTCATCCTCCCGTTGTGTTTTCTGTTCTTTCATCGTAGGAATAGACCTCTCCCATCACTTTTGCCATGCTGTGTGTTGTTTTACTATGTCCAGCTTCTTAGCCCTGGCTGTCCTGGGACTCACTGTGTAGACCAGGATGGCCTCAAATTCCTGTCTGTCCCTCTGGAGTACTAGGATTAAATACATGCACTACCACACCCAGTCTGTATCCAGGTTCTTAATATTAAAAATTATATTTTGTGCACATACACACATGTGCGCGTGTGCACACACATACACACATACACACTTTGGAGGAGGGAGATGACTCTGGGTAAAATGCCTGCCTCACAAGCAGAAAGTTCTGAGTGGATCCCCAGTGATGTGTGTCTGTAAACCTAACACTGGCAGGATGGGGAAGAATGCAGAGATAGGCAGACCCCTGGAGCTCACTGGCTGGCCTAGTCTGGTCAACTGGGTGAGCTTGACTATCTAAAGAAATAAAACAATGTTTTGTTTTGTTTTTTTAAGATTATTCATTTATTTATTTAATGTATATGGGTACACTGTAGCTGTACTGATGGTTGTGAGTCATCACGTGGTTGCTGGGAATGTGAATTCAGGACCTTTGCTCACTCCGGTTGGCCTCACTCGCTTTGGTCTAAAGATTTATTTATTATTATATCTAAGTACACTGTAGCTGTTTTCAGACACAACAGAAGAGGGCATCAGATCTCATTATGGATGGTTGTGAGCCATCATGTGGTTGCTGGGATTTGAACTCAGGTCCTTTGGAAGAACAGTCAGTGCTCTTAACCACTGAGTCATCTCTCTAGCCCTAAAATAGAATATTATAAAGAAAGAAATATGACATTGACCTCTCATTTCCACATGTATGAGCACACATACTGTATGTACATGCGCACACACACACACACACACACACACACACATACACACATGCACACACACACGTGTATCTATATGTACCATTCTTGTTAATACATTGATATATTTCCTTTGCAATTTTTTATGCATATGTAAGTACATTCACCTTAGACTTTAGAATCTTTTTAAGAGTATGGCCCCTGGCAGGTCAGCAGGCTCTAGTGGATGGCTCCATACCCATGAGTATATTAGCAGTACAAATTGCACTCAGTGGGTGCATGGTTTTTTAAACAGGGAAAATGCATAATTGGGAAGGGCTGGGGTGGATCTGGGAGGAGTTAAGGGAGAAATAGGGGTGAATATAATGAAAATACATGTATGAAATTCTGAAAGAATTAATAAAAATATTTAAAATTTGGACTCTTTCTACTTAATGTGTAGTTTTGTAAACTGCTTTCTTATGTAGCATAGTGTGTTTTTCTGTGGCATTAAGGGGCCTTTGAAAGAATGATGGCCACCATGGCTGGCTTTCTCTTTCTTTCTTTCTTTCTTTCTTTCTTTCTTTCTTTCTTTCTTTCTTTCTTTCTTTCTTTCTTTCTTTCTTTCTTTCTTGACCTGGGCAGCTCTGGTGCCTGCTCTTAGGAAGCGAATCAACCAGCAGAGGAACACACTACATTGGTAAACAGTGAGAAGGGTGGAAGGGAAAATGCAGGGTTGCCTCACCGGAGATCTGTAACATGTGTGCAGGTATAGGAGTATGCCGCCACCGCAGGAAAGGCACTTTTTGGGGAAGCTGACTTTAGATGACCTTAAAAGGATGAAGAGTCTGTGTGTGGTGTAGGGTAGGAGGGGACAAAGAATTAGATGGGGAAAGGGTCCAGGCCAGGCAGAATTAATCACACGGGAATAACAAAGAAAAAGAAATCTCTTTCGACAAGCAGACTTTGCACATGTTTTCAGAATCGATGTGTCCAGTGAGACTGGAATCTGGATGGGAAGAGGCAAGCAACGTGGGGATAGGGGACAGTGGCGCACTAAATCAGAAAGCACACTTTGTGAAGGCCTTGGGAAGTGGTGGCTTAGTTTTTATACAGTGGAGCAATTGAGGAGTGGGATACATCTTGTAACAAGATGGCAGTATTGGGTGAAAGTGTACATTTACACAGGCTTGCTTTAATTTTATTGCCAGCCCCCTGACCCCCAAGAGCAGGCAGTTGTCCCAGTGTTTGTTTCTGTCAAGTTCATGAATTGAGCCCAGAGCTGGCAGTCCTTCTCCATGTTTTCTTTAGTGTGACAGTAAATCCACATACAGGCCTAACGTGTGCTCTGTAGGGCAACAAAGCTGCTTGTTGACCCCAAGTAAATCTTGATAATACATAATAGGCTATATAAACCGACTTGGGAAACATTTTTCTGCTTCAAGTAAGAGTGGATTTTTGAGCCATGAATTCTCTGAAAAGACTCTGAGCCAAAATTTAACCCCAGTTCACCACTTCTACAAGAACAGTGACAATTCATTTTTCTGTTCTCTTTTCCTATCTCAGTTTGTAATCAAGTAGTAACTCTTCAACTTCCTTTATTACTATTTATAAGAAATGGTCCTTTTGCCGGGCGTGGTGGCCCACGCCTTTAATCCCAGCACTTGGGAGGCACAGGCAGGCGGATTTCTGAGTTCGAGGCCACCCTGGTCTACATAGTGAGTTCCAGGACAGCCAGGGCTACACAGAGAAACCCTGTCTTGAAAACAAAACAAACAAACAAACAAACAAAAAACCCAAAAAACCAAACAAACAAACAAAGAAAGGAAACACAATAACCAAACCAAGCCGTCTGGACAGGGGCTCTGGCTGCCCTGAGAGCCCAGCTCTGAGTCCCTTGGCCTCTCCTTGTGCTGCTTCCATTCTCATCCCCGTGCAGATCATTGCGGTAATTCTGTGCATCCTACCTGGACACAGTCACCTCTGAAGGAAGAGAAGGACTACCTGCTGTCTTGTGTGCTCCCTTTTATAATTTGTCAGTATTTGGTTGCATACCCTTTATAAAAAACCCTTCAGTGGTGAGAGGCACATGGTTATTAGTTTTAGGAGGGAATCATTTGGAACTGGGAATAAAGTTTCCTGCTGCCACACCTGGCCACATAGACGGGAGTCTGCATCTGAACAGCCAGGTGCTTTTAGAAAGGAAAGAATTGTATGGCTGGAATAGAATGTTGGGAGGTGACCGAGAGTGTCTCCTCAGTATACTTTGAAAAGCTATGTGGCTAGAACAGAGTTCATTCAGAAAAGAATGCTTCCAGTGAAGAGAGATTTGAAATTAAATCACTTAGAAGGGTGACTGGAGAAAATAAGATATACCAAAACAAACAATCAAACAAAAAACCAAAACAAACCTACAATATTTGAGTAGCAATTGGTTGTCCTGTTTTGGGAGATCCCAGAAGACAGAATCTGTACCAGTAGATGAAATGAAGAGTGTCATCCTAAAGCCGTTAGGTCAGGGTAGAGCAAGGTAAGTGGCTGTGTCAAGGGTAGGGAAGCCACAGGGGTCTAGCTTAGGGTTTGGAGCCCAAGCTGAACGAAGTGGCTCCCTGCCTGAGCATCTGGTATGGAGAAGAACACTTCTGTGCAGACAGGCTCTTGGGGACAGCAGCCATCTTAGTTCTCGGACTGATGCTGTCGCAGTGCCTGTGTTCAAGTAGTCCTCAGAATGGTGTGCGATTAAGATTTATAAATTGTTTATTTCTGGAATTTTCCATTCAATATTTTTGGATTATAAACTGAGCACTGGGGATTGTAACCACAGGAAAGGAAGCAGCAGATCAGGAGGAAGGTACTGTAGTTAGGGAAACAGGACCAGCTTCTATGAAAGGGAAAGTAGAAATAATTATTTATTGGGACAATTACTATCTATATGGAACTGTATTTAAAGGTTTTTCATTCCTTATCTCTTCTAACCTGCTCTGCTCTGCACAATAGCCTTTATATAGATATGAAATCTTTGGTGAATTAAGAGGCAGTTGGAATTTGAAACTAAGTTGGCTTGAGTTCAAAGCCCATGGCCTAACGGCTTCCTAACATATAAGGGCTGCAGAGGGCTGATAATGTCTTAAGATACTGAAGAAGTGTTTCTGAGTACTCATGCTGACACGGAGCTGATAATGGAACTCACATATGAGACAAAGATGGACAGAAATGAGGAAGTGTGAGCAAATGGCCAGTGGATGAACCTTGAGAAACATGTATTTATTTGCTTGTGTGTGGGTTCTGCCAAGACATGTGTCTGTATGTGTATTCTGAATGGTGGTAGCTAAGATATATTCTCTTTCAAGTTCCTTAATACTTTGGATTGGACCCAAGTCATCAGGCCTGGGTGACTAGTACTTTTTTGTGCCTTGGTTCAAGGAACAAATATCCTATACAGGGCTGTCCAATACTAATGACGTTAAGAGGTGTCAAGAGAGGTACCCAGGGAGGTTGGAAGAAAGCCAGCAAGTGTGGTGATATAGGATTCAAGAGAACAGAGTGGTGGGCAAAGGTGGATTCCCCAGAAATGCCTAGGGAGAGGTACCTAATGACTACCCATTAGATACACAAAGAGAACATTGGAAGCCAGAGGTTGGTTTCAGTGGTCGGTGGAGGTAGAGAGCAGTTTGTAGTGGTTGAACAGTGAGTGGTGATAAGGCCTTCTAGATCCCTGGGCAGGGAGAGTAGGACATTGTCACAAGAGGTTAAAAATGGGATTTTGTTTTTGTTATATTTTAAGCCTAAAGAGTTGAACATGTGTCGATAATAATATAACAAAGAGGGAGAAATCGAGAGAGGGAGATTAGAAGAGGGGTACAAGATGGGTTGAAATGAAGGCTCTGTGCCCTCTGCTTAAACTGTCCATTTTCTCCACCATACAGCAGAAACCATGCTGTGTGAAGCAGGGTGCTCACTGACCATAGTCTAGATGTTCTATGTAATCAACTAGACCATTCCCAAAGCTAGAAAGCCAAGACACATCTGTTTGCATATTCTGCATGGTGGCAGCTACCATATATTCTCTTTAAAGTTGCTCAGTTCAGAGCTCTCTTCCTGGTGTAATCCCATGAGAAATGCCCTCGCTCACAGAAGAGGAGGACAAAGCATTGAGAACGAATACAGTTAGCCAGCAGAAGCTCGCCCTGCAGACCACTGTCACAGACCAAAGAAAGTGCTGCAGGCCAGATCATAAAGAGCTCTATGCCATGTTTTTCAGGGCTGAGTGTGTTTTGCAACATGCATTGTTTACTCTGTCATGGCTACTTTTCCCACCATCTAGCTTGGTTTTGAAGAGCTGTTTTAATCTGTATAGTTAACAAATCTTTAAAGGTGTGCCAACAAAGAATGTGATGTAATGGGGAAATGGAAGTATTAAGTCTAGTGTTATAGTGCAATAAAGAGTAAGTCAAGGGCTGGTGAGATGGCTCAGCGGGTAAGATCACCCGACTGCTCTTCCAAAGGTGATAAGTTCAAATCCCAGCATCCACATGGTGGCTCATGGCCACCCGTAACGAGATCTGGCGCCCTCTTCTGGAGTGTCTGAAGACAGCTACAGTGTACTTACATATAAATAAAATACATCTTAAAAAAAAAAAAAAAGAGTAAGTCAAAACCTGTGTCCATTAGCTTGGGACGAGAGAGTGAGTTTTAGTATTGCTAGAGTAATTCAACGACAATGAATGAGCTTATAGCTACACACAGCAGCATGATGACATCATAACATTGAACAAAGGAAGCTGAGCACCAAGTGATACCCATCTGCACTGTCAAGGTCAGTGATACCACCTGCACTGTCAAGGTCAGAAACAAGCAACACTTACTGGTAGTGCTGCAGTTTGACCGGAGAGAGAGAAAGCAATAAAGGCAGAAGCTGAGGGAAGGCTCCCAGGTGCTGCAAACTGCCGTTCTGCACGCAGGTGGAGTGTGCTCCTCAGGTCATGCACTTGGGATCTGTGCCCCTGCTTGTTACAGTAGACCTCAATTCCAATGTGCTTTACAAGTGGACGGCAACAAGGAGCCTTCCAGGAAGTGGTGAGGAAACTATAACATTCAGGGAGTGATTGAAAATTGGTAGAAGGCCTGTCACCTTATACAAGTTGCCCTCCAGCCAGCGAGGATTAGCCTATTCTCTGTTAATGGTAGTTGGAGGTATGTCATGGCTTTAGTGGATTTGCATTGACTGGAATAACAGCTGCCGTGGTGGTGGTGGTGGGTTGTTGTTGTTGTTTGTTGTTGTGGTTGTTGGTGGTGTGTGTCCACAGGCACCCAGAAATGCCTGTATATTTGTGTAACATATATTGGTGTTTCCATAGGAACCATACCAGCACACTCTCTGGATTAGTGTGCATTCAGGTAGTGCACTCATCCCAGGGAGTGTCTCAGCTTTAACCCCCAGGTGATGTGTATTCTATTGCTTTAGTTACAACCTGTTTAGCTTTAGCCTGCTTTTATTACTTCTCTAGTTTCTTTCTAGTTTCATTTAGAATTAGGTACCTTTTAAGAATTGCACATTATGAGCTGTTCTTCTCCATGGGCTGTGTTGAACTCTATCTGTTGGTCTGTATACAGGAAGCTGAACCTATCTGACATTATTTTTTTTCCTCGTTCCAGTCAACCCTGCTCGCTCTGATCTACCCCGCTTGCTCCGGTTGGTCCCACTTGCTCAGTCCCTGCTCTCTCCGGTCCAAGGATTCATTTATTATTATTCATAAGTACACTATAGCTGACTTCAGACGCGCCAGAGGAGGGCGTCAGATCTCATTACAGGTGGTTGTAAGCCACCATGTGGTTGCTGGGATTTGAACTCATCACCTTCGGAAGAGCAGTCGGGTGCTCTTACTCGCTGAGCCATCTCACCAGCCCCTATCTGACATTATTAATAGCTTGAAAACTCAAATGTTAGTTGCCATCCTGAATAAAGCGTTAAGTGTACCCCAAGGTGAAGCAAGAATCACTTTGGGATATTTGCTGCTGGCTTCATTGGTGACTCTGCTTTCACCCAGCAGACACTGTGCTGATTTCCATAGATGTACAAACTTCAGAGCCAGGTTTATTTATTTCAGGTGGGGCTTAGCTTTCTTTGGCTGGAGGTGACTCACTTGTGGAGAATTTTGAATGCTTAAGTAAGGAAGAGAGCTGTTTTTCAGTGTTTCGTAACTTGTAACTCGTCATTACTTTGCCAGGATGCATTTTATGCCTTTATAATCCTCTTGTAAGTTAGAGTTTCCTGGTAATTTTGATTAATAAATTAATAAGGGCTCCAAAGTGCATGAAGTGCATGTTTGAAATTAAAAGTAACTTTTCCTGAGATGAAAGATTTTATTTTTCTTTGCCTTCTTCTAAAGCAAAAGCCTGAAAGCCACCTTTCATAGCTACTGGTCTCAAAAATAGGCAAAATTTAGCTTAGTTTTCTAAAACCAGAAAAATAACAATTATTCTCTTGACTGGCAAGTCAACAACTTCACCATACTGGAAAAATATTTGAACTAAGATGTGAGTAGGAGGTTTACATTGGACATTGAAAAAATAAGTTCATTAAATTCCATGCTAAGAACTTTTTATTTTACAAGGTGACTGGTTGCCATTGAAGCATTTTTAAACAGGGGAATAACTTGACCCAATCTGCACATTAGAAAAGTGACTGTGTTGATAATGAGAGGATAATTGTGTGCCATTTATGAAATAACCATTTAAATGGTTCAGATGAGGTGTTGGGATATTGTTTGTGGCTTAGTGGTTGGTTAGCATATATTATGCCCTGGGTTTGTTTTATGTTCAGCACCACCTTTTAATCCCTCCTCACCAAAAAATTTCAGGTGAGATTAGTGAGGAAATGGGAAGAGAATAAAGCAGAGTTTTGTATTCTCAAGACAGACTGAATTGGCCTTGACTTGCCTACTGACCCAAAGTAGAAATCTCAGGAAGGTAGAGCTATTGACAAGAGAAATCTCGGGAAGGTAGAGCTATTGACAGGAGCCACGAATGTAGAAGGAATGGAGGTGTGGAATGTTAAAGGGCAGAGTAGCAGATTAAAGTTGTTATGTTGGATCCTCACACTCACTCAGAACTCCACTGCCAGCGACCAGGTGGCAGTGGAGTTCTGAAGAAGTGTGTGTGTGTGTGTGTGTGTGTGTGTGTGCCTACACGAACGCATGCATACCTGCTAGTGGTGTGGTTTGAGAGCCCTCTGTATAGGACCCTGAGGCTTCTGCAGCATGGGAGATGGCCTCTTGGGAAATGTATGGAGGGAGAAGTGAAAGTGGATACCACCTTTTCAAACAAGACTTCCATCCTGTTTCCTTTTCAAAAATATCTGAGTTTCCCCCTCATAATAGGTAAATGATATACATGGTCCTTACAGAAAGCTTGGAAATCCACAAGAAAAGCACTTCTAGTATCTGCAATGTTTTCTTTCAGACCTCTCCCCTTATCTCTGTATTTTCCATACAATTAACTAAAACAAAACAGCATCATATTTTTGCTATATATTACTATAAGTTCAAACATAATACCATCTTTTATCATAAATAACCTACACTTAATGATTCTGTGCAAGGATTATCCCATTATTGATGATCACAATTGTCTTAGACTTCTGTTGTTGTGATCAAACACCATCACAACAAAGCAGGTTGAGGAGGAAAGGGTTTATTTGGCTTACACTTCCACACTGGAGTCCGTCGATTACTGAAGGAAGCCAGGACAGGAACTCAAATAGAACAGCCTGGAGGGAGGCTCTGATGGAGAAACTAGGAAGTGCTGCCACTCTCTGGCCTACTTCTTATGCTTTGCTCAGCCTGCCTTCATAGAGAATCCAGGACCACCTGCCCAAGGGTGGCTCCGCCCACAATGGGCTGAGCCCACACACATCAATCACTAAGAAAATTCCTGAGACCAGGCGATGGTGCACGCCTTCACTCAGGAGACAGAGACAGGAACATCTCTGTGAATTTGAGGCCAGCTTGGTGTACAGAGTGAATTCCAGGACAGCCAGGGCTACATGGAAAAAAACCTTGTCTCAAAACAAAACAAAACAAAACAAAATACCTCACAGGCTTGCTTATGGAGGCATTTTCTCAATTGAGGCTTCTCTGATGACTGTGCCTTGTGTGTCAAGTTTATGTAGCTATCCAGGACAATAATCTTCTTTGTTTTTTTGCACATTGCTCTTTGCCTGCATGTATGTCTGTGTGAAGGTGTCAAATCCTCTGGAACTGGAGTTACAGGCAGTTGTGAGCTGCTGTGTAGGTGCTGGGAATTAAACCTGTACCCTCTGGAAGAGCAGCTGATGCTCTTAGCAACTGAGCCATCTCTCCAGCTCCAACAATCTCATGTTCTTGGAAGTAACATAATTTGGTAAGATGTGTGAGTCATTGGGAAATCCATCCAATCATCTTTCCTCATAGTTGTATGAATATGTACTACCAGTGATAGTTAGCCCTAATATTTCATGGTTTTATGGAAGGAAAAGTCCATATAAGAAATAGTTGAACCAGAAAACAATGATACAAAAAGAAAGCAGCAGGTCTGTGAGAGTTTCTGGAATGAAGCATGATGCTGAAGAGAGGTCACATTAAAGAAAAAGTGGATGAACTCATTGGGTTTGGTTATGGGAGGTGTCAGTGCAATGGTAAAGAGTTAGCTAGGTTCCAGGGAGATGAGGAGGACTTGATATGGATAGCTCATTCCAAATGACTATATGTTGTGAGAAGCACAAATGTTTGGTCAGCAGAAGTGATGGAGAGTAAGTGGAGGAGATGGCAAATGGTACACTCAGAGTGTCATCTCGTTTTTATGTAAAGAGTACATTTTCTTTCTTTCTTTCTTTCTTTCTTTCTTTCTTTCTTTCTTTCTTTCTTTCAGACAGGGATTCACTGTGTAGACCAGGCTGGTCTCAAAATCTCAGAGATCTACCTGTCTCTGTCTCCTGAGTGCACCACCACCACACTGCAAAATACAATTTTGTATCAAAGTAAAATGTCTGCATACTTGGATATGTGTAAGTGGGAAAAGCTCTGCAGTGACGTAGGCTTGGTTGGGTGGAGGAAGCTGGCTTAACTTACATCAGTGGATTCATTTTAAGAGAAAAGTTCACATGGCTTGGTTCTCTTACTGTGTTGTAAAGAAGTCATATTTTCTTTATCAGGCTTCCTCTCATTTTGTCCCTAACAGGGCTTTAAGTGACGTCAGTGTTTCAGGGTACATAAACAACATGCCCGAGAACAGTAACTAGTAGGTTGATCTGAAGCCCTCTTAACAATGATGAAAAAAAGGAGTTATTTCCCAGAGGACTGCTCAAAGACCGATGCTTTTTATGCCAGTCAAGGGCCAGTTTTTAACCACAAAAATTTCCCTGTAACCTTTCATGATTGAAAACATATTACTTGCTATTCAAAAACACAGGCAAATTAGTGAGGAGTGTTTCTAAAATAAGCTCCAGGGTTAGACATATAATTTGTGGATGACAACTCATGACACAAAGTGTGTCTCCTTCTGTGTTTTGTTTTAAATGGTAGGAGCACATGAAACCCAGCGATCCAGGCTTCAGATAAGTTTTCACAGCTATCAGATGAGCGTGCTTCGTTTTTAAAGGACTTCTGTTCCAAATTTTCCATGTCTTACTATATATTGATTTCTGACAGTTTGTGTTCTCTTACAGTGTATGCTTATGTGACTTTGCATGGTTCACTAGGATGTTAAGGAGCTCGGCATGATCATCCAGAAGCCTCTTTATTGTGGGGTCTGTTCTCGTACAGCGTATACTTTCAAGAACAAGTATGAGACATAGGACTGCTGTGTGCAGTGAACCAGCTCCTTGTCATGACAATGAGGACATGACACAGCCTAGACTGTGGTGAGATGGTGACAGTCAGTGATTCCAGCTGAAGTCACCAGCTGATCCCATGTGTTTGCTTCTGTGAGGGGTGGGTCAGCTCTGGTACTGGGGAGCTAATGACCACACTATGCTTGCTCAGGCACATTCAGACTGTGTTCTCTAGATCGTTCTCAGGTAAGCACCGAACTTAGCTTTTGGAGTGACTGTTTTGATATAAGGGAAAATCTCATAGACGTTGCAAGATTCACTTATATTTTCATTTTGTTTGACATTTGCCTTGTCATTCCCACCCAGTTTTTAAAGAGCAAGTCACAGACATTATACCTCCACAGCCCACATACTTTAGAGGGTGTTTCCTGAGAGCAAGCATTGTCTGAATGTGTTCATAGCCCCGTTGGATAAAGCAGACCATTCTACACTGCATTGTGTGATCGAATTGTATCACTGTCTTTAACAAGGGTTTGCCAACTGCCCCTAATAATGTTAACTTAAAAAGTGCACTTTTCTGTTCCAAGCTTATTTGCTACCTCTTAACTCTTTAACTCTTAACTGCACTAAGTCATAGGTGGAATGGAGAGGGCCTAGTTTTCAGAGCAGGCATTGCTTGCTTGCATCTCACACGTAGCCACAGTAGCATCGTCTCTGAAACATCATGGGCAGAAAATCTCTGTAGTAGGTATCTTATAATACTTGTGCTCTGACCCATCAGTTAGGACAGTGTTGCTGTTTTGTGCTGACCACAGTAGGTAGTAAGCCAGATTTTGGATATATAACAGCTACACTTTTGGATGTATAACAGCTACACTTTCATTCCATTTGGATGCTCTTCTAAGTTCTCCATGAAACAGTTCCAAAGTTTCAAAATGTGTCCTGCAGAATGACTTTAACAACAACAACAAAGTGGCAGGCAGTAAAGTGGCCTTTAATCCCATCACTTTGGAGGCAGAGGCAGGTGGATTTCTGGGTTCGAGGCCAGCTGTGGCCCCCATCTTTCTGCTGCAATCTAGCATGGTGGTCTCCTCTCACTGGCTGTAGTTACCCTCCCAGGTGGGTGCCGGTAGAGCAGGAAACGCTTGTGAGTGCATCACTCCTAACTTTCACTGTTTGTTCTGGTGAAGAATCAACATCAGATCTTGGTACTGAGGTTTCTTTCTAGCAGTCAAGTAGAGTTGCTATCACACTTCTGAATCATCCCCAAGTCAGAGAGAGATAATAAACATGGACTTGACTCTAAAAGCTTGTGGCCTAAGTGGCATCAAATAACTGAATTCAGTACAGTTGTTTAAGGGGCTACATTGTTCAATGTTGTGAGACTACAAATTCTACAAAAATGAGAATTATACTCTCCTGAATCTCTCTGTTCTATCCAAATTCTTTATGGCTTTCTTGAATGCTTGACTGTAAGTATAATTAGCTACTGTGCTCCTTAATGTTTACATTGTCAGTGTGCCTCCTTAATACCTAATGATTTGAAAGTTTGTGATAGGTGTAGCACATAAAATACATAGTTTTCTTAATACTATTTACTGTTGAAAGACTATCTTCTGTTTCACATGGTCGAATTTTAACACACAAAACACCAAGTTCGTTTTTCTCCCAGGAGACACAGGGTGCTCATGTGTGGATACAATAACCATAAATCTCCTGGTGTGCTCTGTTTATGCCATTTGCTGTTGGGCTGATGAAGCATCCCTGTATGGCTGGTAGATTTGCATGAACTCTCAATGTGCCCTCAATGAGCTGTCATCATTCCTTAGGATGATGCTCATGTAGGTGCTGTTGTCTTCAGTCTGCCCTTTCAGAGGCCGAGACCAAAGCCACACAGCCGTGTATCTCCAGAGGCCAACTTTCCTTCTTGCTTTATCAAGTCCAGACTGCAACATAGGCCTTTCAGAACTCAAAGGAAAAAAGTCCTTGTTCATTTAGATGGAAGGAGGAGGGTAAAGAGATTCTAGGCAGACCACCTATAGAGCACACTGCCCCTACTCCAGGGTCTTCATGTACCCCTCACCCATTGCTCAGTGTTTTCTACTCTTGCCACCTTTAGTTTCCCCTGGGATGTTTCAGAAGTCATGTTATGTGGAATTCATTGACCATATAACATTTTCCTTGCTTTGAGGAAGGCAAAGGAAGGCTGTGGAAAGCCACCACATGAGTGGAAAATGCTAGTGAGTGCGAATCGCACTGCTTCTGTTATGATGGAAACTTTCCTTGTCTGGACTACCCTGAGTATTCACTGTTGGCCATATGTGGCTATTGAGTCCTTGAAATGGGACTGGTGCAATTACAGAGCACAGCTGACTTTTAGTAATTTAAATGTGAGTAGTTGCACGAGGCTAGTGGCTGCCACATTGGACTGTGCAGGCTAGTACAAGAACTTAGCAATGTGAGACCCTAGGTATGCCTCCCCCTCTTTTAATTCAAGCACATCTCTTTAAAGTGAGGACTACACTGACTCTTCACCTTCATCAAAATTGTGACACCCTTGTCTTTTACCATAACGAAACTGGAAATACTCACATTTTGCTGATAGTGTCAGCTCTGGTATCTCACTTGTTCAAACGCTGAGTGGTTTGTTTGTTTGAAGTAGGTATACACCCAGAGTCTTTTGAGCAGATAAAGGAACCAAACTTGATCATTATTATGGAAGTGTTGTTTAGTCTTATAATGTTCTCAAAAAAGTTTCTAAGTAGAAGTTGAAATGGAGTTTTAAAATAGAAACCTAATGAAATAATCCATGGATTTTGTAGGGTTTGGGAAATGATGCCAAGATGGGAGTGGCAACATAAGTGTTAATGTCACCACTGAGGTGGCTGAGGCAAGAGGCCAGCCTGAGTTACATAATGAGACCTTATCTCAGCAACCCCACCAAGAAAACATTCAAAATATGGAGCAAGGCGGAAAGTGATCAGGAACACCAAGAAAACATTCAAAATATGGAGCAAGGCGGAAAGTGATCAGGAACACCCCAGACCCTCCTACCCAGAGTGCTGCTGTCAGGGCTTTGGTGTCGCCTTTCAGGGGTTGGTTTTACTTTGATTTCTTGTTTTTCCTTTTTGTTTGTATATAGCTATAGGCCATGTATGGTAGCACCCACCTGTAATCCAGGTTCAGAGACAGAAGGGTTAAGATGCTGAGGCCAGCTTGGATTTGTAACAAGACTTCTGTCTGAAGCAGCCTGACATACTTATATGGTTAAAAATTTAACTGTATTGCCACTTTATAGTCCCTCATTGAGGAAGCCAGAGTTGGAACTCAAGGCAGGAACCTGGAAGCAGGAACAGAGGCAGTGACCGTGGAGGAACACTGTTTACTGGCTTGCTTCTTATGGTACAGTTTGCTTTTATATATACCTCAAGACCTAGGCTACCATCACCCACAAGGACTAAGTCATCTCAGATCAGTCATTAATGGCAAAATACTCCCTAGACTTGCCAACAGGCCATCTGATGGAGACAGCTTGTTAACTGAGGTTTTACTTTCTACATAACTCTTGTTGTGTCAAGCTGACATAAAACTAACCAGCACACATATATAACTAAAATTTGTACAAAGTTTAGACATAACTATAAAATAATATATATAAAATTCAAAGTTATTTTTATGTGAGCTAAATCACATTATAAATACTGTTTCTAAATTTGCATTTTTCACTTGGCATATGTTTTTATCTATCTTATACACTTATATCACATATTATTTATTATATTCCATATGCTAGAATAGTCAATTGGATGATGAGCTAATTATAGTTATCTTACTAATAAAATTATTTTGAAGGGCTGAAGAGATGGCTCAGCAGTCAAGATTGCTTGCTGTTGGGGCTAGAGAGGTTGCTCAGTGGTTAGGAACAGTCACTGGTTTTGAAGAATCCTGGGGATCATTTCCCATCCCTACATGGTGGCTCACAAACCACATATAATCCCAGTAGGGGACCCAGTATCCTCTTCTGACCTCCACAGCTCATGAATACATGTGGTATTCAGGCATACCTATACACATAAACTATTAAATATTCTTTTTAAAAAGATGCATTTATGTAAATAAGCATGCTATTTTCATGTATGCCTACAAGACAGAAGACAGCATCAGACAGAAGAGGCTATGAAATCCCATTACAGATGGTTATGAGTCACCATATGGTTGCTGGAAACTGAACTCAGAACCTCTGGAAGAGCAGACATTGTTCTTAACCATTGGAGTTGATGCATTCAGCATTCTGTTATTAATTGTGTGTGTTACTTTATACCTTTTAGATTCATTCTGTATAGATAGATTCTCCATTTGCTCCTTAGTCATAGGGTTGGCTTCTATGTTGACATGCAGTATGCCCTATGAGCTTTAGTGTTAAGATGGGTAGCCCTTTGACTGGCTATTTTGTCAAGAGTATTTCTAAGGTACACACACACACACACATACACACACACACACACACACACACACACACACACACACTTTGGCTGAAAAGTTGCATTTGGCAACTTTTTTTTTAATTAAGGATTTTTCTTTGGAGCCCAGCTGGCCTAGAATCTGGGACAGTCTTTTTGCCTCAGCCATTCAAGCACTGAGGATGTAGGCGTGAGCCATCCCACAGAACTTGAAAGAAAAGCAGAAATGAAATACTTGACAGTGTAGTGACATGGGGTTAAACACCCATTGTCGAAGTTTGCTTTTTGTTGCTATAATAAAACACTGACCAAACCAACTTGGAGATGAAATGGTTTATTTCCTCTTACAGGTTCTAATACATCACTGAGGAAAGCCAGGATGGAAACTGAACTAGAAGCCATGGAGGGACATGCTTATTAGCTTATTTATTCTGGTGTCTCCACTACCTTTCTTATACAGCTCAGACATACTTGCCTGTGGATGACTCCACCCATAGTGGGCTGTGTTCTCCTAAATCAATTAGCAATTTAGAAAATGACTCAAAGACTTGGCCACAGGCCAGGCTGGTAGAGGCAGCTCCTCAGTTGAGATTCCCTTCTTCCCAGAGAGATCTAGGTTTGTGTCAAGTTGGCAAAAACTCATCAGGGCATATATGTAGCTTAAAAAAAAAAGTGATTTCAAGATTCTTACTATAATTTCAAAGTGAGCTTCTGAAGTCTGGGTGCAGAGAAGAAGTAAGATCATTAGGAGTGAAAGTTGGGTAGAAGGACATAAGACACTAAGAGCGGGAATTGGGGTCCCAGCTACATCTCAGAAATGGCACGCAGCTTGGTGCACTGGGGATAGGTCACCCGGACAGGTAGTTCCTGAAGGAGGAAGAAAGGGGAGGGGGATATATACATATACATATACATATACATATACATATACATATACATATACATATACATGTGTGTGTGTGTGTGTGTGTGTGTGTGTGTGTGCGCGCGCGCGCTTTAAGACTGTGAAGTGTAACAAAAAGATCTCATTAAGAAAAGTAATCCAGGGCTGGTGAGATGGCTCAGCGGGTAAGAGCACCCGACTGCTCTTCCGAAGGTGATAAGTTCGAATCCCAGCATCCACATGATGGCTCACAACCATCCGTAACAAGATCTGGCGCCCTCTTCTGGAGTGTCTG
The DNA here is from genome assembly GCA_902729485.2 of Mus minutoides. Classification (NCBI taxonomy): domain Eukaryota; kingdom Metazoa; phylum Chordata; class Mammalia; order Rodentia; family Muridae; genus Mus; species Mus minutoides. The sequence goes on along the minus strand of LR753523.1, from coordinate 201,063 downwards.
AAGACAGCTACAGTGTACTTACATATAATAAATAAAATAAATCTTTTTTAAAAAAAAAGAAAAGTAATCCAGTGTGCAGTTATCTCTTAAGAGAACCCTTGTCCATTGAGCCATTGCTGGGATCCACTGTCTCAAACCTTGCGGCTGTTCCCCCCTGTACTTCCCACTCCTCACATATCCTCTCAGACGCCAACTGTTCTCATACTGCTTCTGGTGTTGTCCTTCTGACCTGACTGTTGCCCAGTCTCATTGTATCCCTTCTCCTTACACTGTACTGCCCCAGCGTTCTTCAAGGGGGCTTGTCTTACTGACCAACGTCCAGCCCTGGAACTGTCAGGCTGCTCTTTGAAGTTTGCCTTCAGGATTCCAGTATTTGATCTTTTGGGATTTGCTGGTAAAAGATGCTACTCTCAATACATGTGTGTTGCTAACCTTAGTCAGAACTAAGTCTGCCCTCTCGGTTTTGTCTTGTTTGGACCGTATCTTTACCAGCTCTTTGTTTTTCTTCCTTTCTGTAACAGGGCACACAATTTAAAATGCAACGTAACCCTGCCTTTTGGCCTTAATTGGTCCAGAGATGGGCAACCCAAGCTACACCACTCAATCACAGTTCTTCATCAGAATTTGATATCTAAAATGAAATCATCTTTTTTGTTGGCAAAAATTCAGAATACATATTTAGTAATTGCTGGGAATCAAGTTCTGAATAAGAATTAAGAGGGGAAAAGAAGAGTGGGGAAAGAGAGAGAAATTATAGAAATGAATTATAGCTGAAAGGTCACAGTAATGTTTCCTAATTTCATTGCAAGTAGCAATTTCCACTCTTTCAAGTCATGACCCATACAAAGTGGTTTAAATTCTTTCCCTGAGGGAAAAGAGTGAAACTGTGCTTCCGGCTGGTGGATGCGCCTGTAACCTGAGCACAGGTGTGCTCTGGGAGAACACGTTTGTAATTCGTGCCTGGTTCCATTTTTTCACCTGGTCCCAATGTGGGTCCCATGAGATGTCCATCATAACTTCACTCTAGATGTCAGTTCCTCCAGCTGTTTTCCTGAACTCCCCAGCTGCTCCTCCTGTATGTGCTCCACTAACATCCAGCCCCTATCCCATAATTATCTAATTATCTGCCTGTGCACTCGGTGCCCGAGAGAGCCTCAGGAGGATAGGAAGTACATCTGTCTTTTCATCTTTGTAGCTCCAGTGCCTCCAGTGGTATAAACATCTCCTGAAAGAGGACTTATGCTCTCTCTGCCCACATAAAAAGAGTAACAAGAAAACTGTAATTGAAACAAGATCTTGTGTGCATGTTCTTTCCAAAGAAGATAGCTTTGAAAAGGAGCCCTGGATAAGAAAGTGCAGACCTGTGTCTTTTTGGCAGCATCTACCTTGTGATGTTGTCAGACCATCAGATCTTCCAGACTTGAAGGAGATGGCTCAGTACTCCTGTTCCAATATAAGACTCAACTCATTTTCAGAGGAGCAGATTTCCTGTGGGAACAAATGCATTAAAATTCCCGAGGATCAATATTGTCTAAGAGAACGTAGAACAGCCGCTTCCTTTTGGAGGTCTTCTGCTCCATAGTATAGCTTTCCTAACCTCCCTAGGGCAGAAGCTTAAACTACGTTAGTGAGGCCTCAAAGCTGCCCACCTCCTCTGGCCCAGTTTAAAGTACTTAAAATCTCTGCAAGTGTCTTTTGGCTCCTCCGCCCTGAGGCCCTGCCACTGCAGCTTCTTGTTGTCACCTAACACTGGTGCCTTTTGGAATTCTACTTCAAGTGGTTTGGTTTTGCTTTTTAAATTAACTTCTCAGATTTTTTTTTTTTAAAAGGTTTCTTTGTTGGGACCCAGGTAGACTCGACTCTTCTTTTTTCTTTTCTTTTCTTTCCCTTTCTTTTCTCTTCTTTTCTTTTCTTTTTGTTTTTTTTTTGGGATTTTTTTTTTTTTTTTTTTTTTTTTTTTTTTTTTTTTTTTTTTTTTTTTTTTTTTTTTTTTTTTTTTTTTTTTTTTTTTTTTTTTTTTTTTTTTTTTTTTTTTTTTGAGACAAGATTTCTCTGTGACCTGGCAGTGGCTGTCCTGGAACTTGATCTGTAGACCAGGCTGGGGTCGAATTCATGAAGATCTGCCTGTCTCTGCCTCTGGAGTGCTGGGATTAAAGGCGTGCTCTGCCACACCCAGCCAGTAGACTTCCTCTTAATGATGAGTTTGAAAAGTTGCTGGTGGCTCTCTGCAAGGCCTCGGCCTGCTTTCTTAGCTAACATTCATTCCCTTTTGCCTTTGTTCCCTCAGTTACTGACATCTCCTAGACTGTTCGTCAGGCTATCAAAACTCTCCATCCTTCCTCTCCCACTTCCGGTTTTGTTGTTGTTGTTCTGCTAGTAACTATATATCATCTTTATAAAGACATACATGTGAGATGTGTCGTTTCTTTAGAAATAGTGTAGCACTAAGCTTCAAAAACCTGAGGAGAAATGATATATAATCAAGTTGTAATTATTTATAGGTTAAATATTTAATGTTATTCAAATAAGACTGAGGTTCACCTTAGAATGTCTTCAAATTAGATATGCAGGAGGGAATCTGTAAAAGCCAGTGGTGGTAGTTGTAGTAACTTCCTAGGAAGATGCAGAAGGGGCTCAGTCCGGCCTTCCTCATGTGCCTTTGAACAGGCTCCTTGGCTATACTTCCCTTCCCTTAGTAAATCATTCTTCATCTATGGTCCTTCTAAAATGCATATCTGAACACTTTGCTCTCTGGTTACAGGGCGTTCTGGCTTGCCCTGCCCTCAGGATAAAGTACAGAGTCATTTTTAAGGTTCCTACAATCTACCCAGCCCCACCCTTCCAGGGCAGAAGCCCTTGCCACACTCTGCTTCACAGTCCTCCTGCTTCAGCCAGGATGCCAGTTCTCAAACTCTCCTGGTACCCTTTTCTCTTTCAATTACAGATCTTTCAACATGCCGTTTCTTCCTGTAGGCCAGACATCACATTTCTAGAAAACTTTTTCCTCATTAGCCAAGTCCATTGTGGGGGGTCCTTTGTGCACTGCCTTCGTCTCCCACGGCTGTCATACTGTTGTGTCTCAGCCTGGTTGCTTGTCTCCATGCTCTCACCACTAGTCTGCCATCACCATAAGAACAGAAGCCAGGAATATGCCTTTTACCAGTCATCTCTCAGAGCTAGCATGTTGCAGATACTCAACAACTACTAATCAAATGAAGTATGGTGGCGATGGTGATATAAAAAGCAATACGATAGTGATTGTTTTAAAAATTGAAGTATAACATGGGCATGGAAATCTATATAGATCACAAAGAGATATTTCAACATTTAAAATAGCTTTACACCGGGCATGGTGGTGCACACCTTTAATCCCAGCACTTGGGAGGCAGAGGCATGCAGATTTCTGAGTTCGAGGCCAGCCTGGTCTACAAAGTGAGTTCCAGGACAACCAGAGAAACCCTGTCTCAAAAACAACAACAACAACAAAACAACAACAAAAAAATAGCTTTACAAGTCATACAAATCATAGCATTACTGCACTAAAAGGTCATCCCAGAGTAATTGTGAAGGCTGAATAAATGATATAATAAGCATCATAAACCTAAAGCAGAAAGGAATATGTATTTGACAAGTATTATTACCACCATTGGTAACTAATTTGAATGAAGAAAACTTAGATGTGAATCTACTATAGTACTCCAGTAAAAGTTGCAAAGGAAATAAAGGTTAAATAGAAAACCCTAGAAGTCAGTGAGTATGAACAGGGAAATATTCATATTTATAGAAGATACTTTATAGGGAATGTTCTAGGGAAGAGCCTTTCTTAAGCTTGTGTATGAACACAGACTCACCTACATAAATCTTTTAAAAGTACATTAGACCTTAGGAAATAATTGCTGTAAATATAGAAGTGCATAAGATACATTGAAATACTCTATTAAAAAGCTCACTGTCAGCCGGGCGTGGTGGCGCATGTCTTTAATCCCAGCACTCGGGAGGCAGAGGCAGGCGGATTTCTGAGTTCGAGGCCAGCCTGGTCTACAGAGTGAGTTCCAGGACAGCCAGGGCTATACAGAGAAACCCTGTCTCGAAAAACAAAAACAAACAAACAAACAAACAAACAAAAAACTCACTGTCAGCTGGGCATGGTGGTGCCTTTAATCCCTGCACTTGGGAGGCAGAGGCAGTCAGATTTCTGAGTTTGAGGTCCGCCTGGTCTACAAAGTGAGTTNGCTGAGCAAGCCAAGGGAAGCAAGCCAGTAAAGAACATCCCTCCATGGCTTCTGCATCAGCTCCTGCTTGAGTTCCAGTCCTGACTTCCTTTGATGAACAGCAGTATGGAAATGTAAGCCGAATAAACCCTTTCCTCCCCAATTTGCTTCTTGGTCATGATGTTTGTGCAGGAATAGAAACCCTGACTAAGACAGTGGCTAATTTCACTTTTACTAGATCCAGAGAACTAAATATTAAAGTAGTAAAGTACTAGGAGTTTTTTGGTTATTGTTTTTCTCCTTATTAGTTAGACTGGCAAAGAAGTTTTTTCGGTTTTTGGGTTTCTTCTTTTTCTTCTTTTTAAAGCCAGAGTTGTAAGGACATGGTGAGCAGCTGATAAATGCTTTCTCAGGCATTGTTGGGTACTAATATCAACAGGCAAGAGTCTTTATGTGACAGCCTAGCTTGGTCCAGATCAGTATCATCTAATCACATACTTCTGTGACTACCCATCTATGAATTTAGATGAAAGAAACAATATAGGACGAACTGTAGATTTGGGTCATCAAAATGTTAAATTATAGGAAAAAAAAGCAGTTTATATGTGTAGTGATTAATGAGACCTCAGGAATGATTGAGAGTGATTAAGCAGCAGTAGATGAATAAACCTAATTCATGAACCACAGTCTGAAAAACTCGTGCTCGAGCACGTGTGTGTGTGTGTGTGTGTGTGTGTGTGTGTGTGGGTGGGCGCGCGCGCGCGCGCACACGCGCGCACATGCATGCGTGTGTGCATGTTGGACATACAAAGAATCATCATCAAACAATGATGCAATGATAGCAGAACATACAAAGAATCATCATCAAACAAACACAACATTGAAAAAATTCAAGCACTCTGAGACAAAGATAAGCAAATAATCTTACAGAAGAAAACCTAGTGTTCCTTACTTATATAGTAGTTCCCAGTGCCATGATAGAAACAGCAAAATGTTATGGGAGCACAGAGAAGGAAGTTCTGCAGGGAACTGGAGAGCAACACAGAGCGGGTAACATTTTAGTGGAGTACTGGAAGATGGATTAATGAATATTCTCCAAGCAGCTAGGCAGGGGGTGGCATGAGGGGAGGATGGAGTAGTTTTTGATGCACCTGTCAGAGTATGTTTGGGAGCAGTCCAAAATTAAAGGAAAGTTATAGTATCTGCTTTGGTAACTCCAGTCCCAGTGTGCTAAGAGAAATGGAGAAGGACAGTTGTTGAGAGGATGTAGTTAGAAGAATAGTGTAGTTCTTATGTGGCAGTTGATGAAGGCTGGAGACTGGAATGATGCTCCTGTTAGAGAAGCTGGCAAGTCAGTTGCTTGGTTGAGGAAAAAATAATTGGTGATAATTCACAGGATGCTGCCTTGAAGAACAGGCTCTCCTGATTTTGGCCTTACCTACGGATACCATGTGATCTTGGTGGTGCATGGGGACAGGAAGTAGGACACCCTCACTTGATGAGTACTGCCCAGAACTATTTTTCTAGTGACAGGAGTAATATATGATTAGACAGTCTGCCATCTCTCCAAGTTCCCTGTTAATATAATAGCAGTTTTTGGACTTCTGTCTATTGTGAATACCATTGAAATACTATTAATATTATACTATAATACTATAATATTAATACTATAATAATATATATACATAATATATAATATTAATACTATAATAATATATAAATACTATATAACATAGTATTATATATATTAGTATAATATTAATACTATAATAATATATAAATAATATATGATAATATATAATAAATTAGCATAGTATCAAATATTGTTAAATTTTTGAGAAATCCATTCATTTGTTTATTCAGCAAACATTTATCAGCTTTCAGCCCTGTGCCAGGCTGGAGCATCGGGACTGAGGAAAGGGATGTATACTGGTATCAGAGAGGCTGAAAGGAAGGTTTGATGTTCTCCAAGCTGGGGAGTCAGAGCATGGGAATAACCTGATGTGGCTTATGTATGAGTGGAATCCCCCTGGCTACTGTTTGACAGAGAACTGAAGGGGAGGTAGGGAAACTGTAGGAAGTTACGCATCATCAAAGTGAAGGACTGGAGAGACGGCTCATGAGGTGCTTGCATGAAAGCCTGAGGACCTGAGTTCAGATCCCAGTACCCATATAAAATAAAGCTGGGTGCAGCAGCCTAGTCCTCTAATCCTAGCATAGGGAGACAGAGACCACAAGATCCTCGGGCTCATGGCCTTGTAGCCTACTTAGTCACTGAGTCCAGGTTAATCAGAGACTGTCTTAAAACATGAAGTGGAGCAATGATTGAGAAAAGACACCTAATAGCAGCACCTGACCTCCACATATACTTACATACATAGGTACATGTACCCACATGCATGCATATCATACATGTGGACATGTACTTACTTACCACATACACACTAAATAATCCAAATGAGGTGATGGTAGAAGAGGTGGTGAGAAATCTGGTCCTAGAAATATTGTGAAGATAGTCATGTTGGCAAAATCAGAGCTAGAGAGCAGAGGTCAAAAACAGTTAAGCCAATGGTGGTGGCACACGCCTTCATTCTCAGCACTCTGGAGGCAGAAGCACATAGATCCCTACACCCTGGTCTACAGAGCGAGTTCCAGGACAGCCAGGGCTACACAGAGAAACCCAATGAAAACTTTTGGGACAAGATTGGGAACTCAGTTTGAGTGCTAAGGAAGTAGTTTGGTTTATGACTGTGAGGTTCAATATTAAAGTCTGTGCTGGAAATACAAATTTAATTTTGAGTGAACACATTACTTTTATGTGGTTTATGACTTAAACACCCAAGACTCTGGGGGCTTTCATAAAATACACCACTTTACACTCCTGTAATGATCCCGAGGGGAAAATTGTAGATTGTGTTTTGTAGGCACAGAAACACTTTATAGATTGTATAAATTAAGCTGCTAACATGAAACCAAGAGTTATGTGCGTTTTAAAGGATTCCTGAATTGTGTACAGTGTAACTTTTTTTCGTTTGAGTTTTACTTTTAGTTTAAGAATAAAGCACACGTCTTTCTCGCTTCAGTAAAAATGGTGAATTTCATTGAACCCAGGACCTCTGGAAGAGCAAGCAGCCTTTGTCTACCCATGCTGGATGGGGCATACTTAACACAGATCTTTTCAATTAAATTGGGTTCCAGTGCCTATCATCTCTAGAAATGCTCTTAGAGACACACCCAGAACTCTGCTTTTAAGTGTCTCTCAGTTCAGTAAAGTGGCAGTCAAGATTCAACAGTACAGGCTGAGCTTTAACAAATACAAACTACACAGTTAGCAAGCAATGGAGAACATGCCAGACAGTTTTGACTTAATAATTTTAGGAATACTGGTAATCACAAGACATTTGGCTACTTTTTATTAGTAAACACTTCAAAACACACAGCTTCTGGTGTTCTTCTGTTTAATAGACTATTTCTTTGAAAACTCTCAGTATTACTTTTTTTTAAAGACAGCATTTTGGGCTGGAGAGATGGCTCAGTGGTTAAGAACACTGGCTGCTTGCTCTTCTAGAGGTCCTGGGTTCAATTCCCAGCAACTGCATGGTGGCTCACAACCATCTGTAATGGCATCTGATGCCCTCCCTCTTCTGGTGTGTCTGAAGACAGCTACCATGTACTCATATAAATGAAATAAATAAATCTTAAAAAAAAAAAAAAAAACAGGGCTGGCAAGATGGCTCAGTGGTTAAGAGCACCGACTGCTCTTCCGAAGGTCCCGAGTTCAAATCCCAGCAACCACATGGTGGCTCACAACCATCCGTAACGAAATCTGATACCCTCTTCTGGAGTGTCTGAAGACAGCTACAGTGTACTTACATATAATAAATAAATAAATCTTTAAAAAAAAAGATTTAAAAAACAAAAAACAAAGACATAGCATCTCATACTTTCACAGCTGTCAGCCTATCTCCCAATTCCTTTGGCTATTTTTAAAAATAATTTATTTTATTTTATGTTCATTGGTGTGAGGGTGTCAGATCTTCTGGAACTGGAGTTATAGACAGTTGTGAGCTGCTATGTGGGTGCTGGGATTTGAACTCAGATCCTTTGGAAAAACAACCAGTGCTCTTAACCACTGAGCCATGTCTCCAGCCCCAACTCTGAATGTTATTGATTTTGTTAAAGAAAAGAAAGTATAGTAAAACATCCATCTTGATTATAGTGATATACAATGAGGATTGGTTTACCAGTTACTAAGTCTTTTGTCCTTTTTTAATATTTAGCCTCACATACATATTTTATTACCATTTACTAAGTATGTATTGTGGAGTGCGTTTGACCATGGCTGTATCATTGATGTAGTTGTTAAACTGGCAGAAACCATTTCTGCGAGGCTGAGTTGAATGTCCAACTGTGTTCCTTCAGAGAATCTTCACTGCACAGACAACCTCATGCACAGCTTCACACTCAAGGCTGTAGTGAGAGGGTTGTGGAAATGGAGCTAGTCATGGCTGAGCTAGGTGAGGGCCATGCCTGTGTAATTCCTGTGCAGTGCAACACATCATCTCACTGCATGGTGGGAGAAAGGCACCAAATGCAGTGTAGTAACAACAGCATCCTGGTTCAAATTCCGGGAAGAGAAAACAGCAGGTTGCTGGCAAACTGTAAATATTTGTTTTAGAGTAATATGTAAGCAGAGGTACAAATAATCCAGGGGAAATAGAATGAGACATACAGAAAAGCAGTCCAATTCCAGAGGAAGTGAAGGTTAGCAAACATCATTCTCATGGCTAGTTTATGTCACATCATACTTACATAGGTTTTTTTTTTAACCTCATTTATTTAGATGACCATATATTACTCTTGCTAACAATCCCACACTATTATTCTAGAACCAAATTAGTCACAGCTACACAACCACATTCCTTTTTGAATATACTTGAATTGGATAAGAAAGTCCCTGGAGCTGCCTACTACTGCAGCAGCTTCCGTGCTAAACAGTGTTCAGTAGCTAAGAACAAACCGATTGAACGCTGTCTGGGATGGAAGGACCACCTAGGGTCAGAAGAGGGAACTGTAGAGAGCTTTCCTCCAGGAAGAACTCAGCATGCTGTAGCCCAGAAGAGAAAAAAAAAGACTCTTTCTATCAGATAAATATAATATCCTTCAAAATATTATTCTATTCCTCGGCAGAATTTTAAAAGTGTTTTCTGATTAGTACCCTCATCAGGTTGTTGCTTACTATTTTCTTTTTAATTTGACCCATTTTCATATGTTAACTGAACACACAAGCCGCTAATCTATTTATAAAAACATCCTATTTCCTTAATGTATGAGCTATCTTGTTGCCATGACAGAAAAGCCAACAAAAGCGGCATAAGTAGGAAAGTTTATTTCTTCTCTCAGTTCAGGATGCAGCTCATCCTAATGGGCTCCACAGGGCAGGAGCTGGAGGGGGCTGGTCATGCTACATCCACAGTTAGGAAGCAGAGAGTGCAGGCTGGAGAGAGAACTCTGGGCCTTAAGCACTAGCTGCTCTTCTAGAAGACCCAGGTTCAACTCCCAGCGCCCATGTAGCAGCTCATGACTGTCACTCCCAGTTCAAGAGATCTGACACCCTCTTCTGGCTACGTAGGCACCAGCACCAGGCACATATGTGGTACACAAGCATCCATGCAGGCAAAACAATATACATGAAATAATGAGCATTTTAAAAAAGAGATGAATGCTTGTGCTCAGCTTGCTTTCTTCTTTACTTTTTATTTTTGGGGTGTGTGTGTGTGTGTGTGTGTGTGTGTGCATGCTCAAAAGTGCATGCATGCATACTGATGTTAAGATCAGAAATCAAAGGCCCTGCTTTTTTTTTTCAGTCCCGGATGCTAGCCCATGAAATACAGCCTATATTTAGGATGGATCCTCCCACCTCAGTTAACCTAATCTAGATAATTTCTCGGAGATAGCCCAAAGATTATCTCCATCATGATGGTTAATCCCACTCAAGATTAACCATCACTCTCTCTATCCCATATTGTATGGGTATCTTTTAAAACTTGCTGGAAAAACAATCAGAAAACTAGTATCCCCCCCCCGTAAAAAAATGAGGAAGAAAGAAAGAAAAAGAAAAAATATTTCATTTGATGATAACAGAGGATGTGATAGATGGACAGACAGATGAGCAGACAGACCAGCTGACCTTTGAAACCTCTGCTTGCTCCAGTTGGCCTCCCTAGCTCAGTCCCTGCTTGTTCTGGCCCAAAGATTTATTTATTATTATACATAAGTACTGTAGCTGTCTTCAGATGCACCAGAAGAGGGCATCGGATCTCATTACGGGTGTTTGTGGTTGCTGGGATTTGAACTCAGGACCTTCGGAAGAGCAGTCAGTGCTCTTACCTGCTGAACCATCTCACCTGTATCTTTAAAAAAAAAATGCATTTTTTTCCTTCTTGTAGTGCTAGGATTTGAACCTGGGCCTCACATGTCATAGTAGGTGAGGACTCTATCACTGAGCTGTATCCTTTGGCTTCTTACTTTTTATTTTGAGACAGTCTCAATTAGCATCCAAGCTGACTTCAAACTTGCTCTGAGGCCAGATAGGCCTTGGGTTTTTTGATCTTCCTCCCTAAGTGGCTGGGCGGGCAGAGCTGGACTTCTAGGCCTGGCTTTTGCTGTGTCTTTAACACTCTTCTTGTGTGTCAGCATAGTTTTCATCAGCATCATGCCCTGCTATATCTCTGAGACATAGTTCTGCTGACCCTGCTCACAGCCACCCTTCAGGAAGCCCAGTGTCCGCAGCTGGGGCCTCATATGCACATACAGTTTAAGTGTTTTCTTGTACTTAAATCACAGCTTGATTAAAGTTATTTCCTGAATCCTGCATATTCTCACTGGATGATGGAGATCTTAATTTAATTTCACTACTTTCTCCACTTACCTCCATTATTCAAAGCACAGTTGTGTGAAATTAAGTGAAATTTGTTTCAGGAAAGCTAAAATAGATAATTTTTTTTTCTATTCATAGGAGACTAACCTAAGTTTTCTAACTTATTTTGGTGATATACTAATAAAAATAACTCTAAACTCATTGAATCAACTCTTTTCTTTTTGAGATAATTTGATCAGTGCTGTTTGTTTTAAGACAAAACCTCAATCTATAGTCCAAGATGGCTTTATACTTGAGCTCCTCTTGCCTCGGCCTGCCAAGTGCTAGATTCGTCGAAGTGCCCACCTGTAACCGGTTGGTCAGATGGGTTGTGCTGTGTAGACATCCCACCAGGTGTGCGTTCCATTGTGGGGGCCTCTCCTCAGCTCTCCTGTGTTGAGAGAACGGGAGAATCTGATCCCATGTCCTGGATGGCAACAGCAGCAAGGCACAGGCTTCTTGACTGCCCAGCCCCATCTCTGGAGTCTCACAAAGCCTGGGGATATTACTCAGAGTGGAAGAAATGGCTTTTGACTTGAACCCACAGTTTTTTACATCCACTTGTAGATGAAGTATTTGTTGTTCTAAATCTATCAAAAAGAGGGTGGGGAGGAGTTATGGAAGCAGCAGATTTGGACAGTGATGGCCCTTTGCAACCTAGTTCCCTGCTCCTGCCTGCCCAGCCCCTCCCTGTCAGGCTACTGTTTTTTGCTACTATTTCAAGATCTCATCAAAAAAGTCAACGTTTTGTAGTTTGTTTTGGCACACTCTGGAGCATATTTTCTTTCCATCGTTTCCATTTCTGTTCCCCACTTATTTTCTCCTGTGTGTGTGCTTTGGTGGTGGTACAGCCCAGTGACTAAGTCCTTAGCAAAGGGATCAGACCCAAGTTTTGCCTCCAGACTGTCATTTACTAATAGTGTGGTTTTAGGAAAACTTACCCAACTGTGTGTGCCTCAGTTTCCATAGCAGCAAAATAGGAATGCAATAATATAGAACCAGCAAAACATATTAGGTCTCAGAAACCCAGGACCAATGGCTAACTGAGGTGCCTGTTAACAATATTATCTAAGTGGACACATAGGCCATCTCTCCCAGAATCACTCAGTACCTGTGGCTCCTCCTAACACTTCTCACCCCACCACGCTCTTCCCTAAACCTCCCCCTCCCAGGGCTGGGCTTTTGCTTCCCTTCCCCAGCCTGATCCCCATATAACTCAGCCATTTCAACTATGCTGATCTCTTGACCTCTCGGCCCAGGCCACATCCTAGTTGGCAGCTGCTCTCTTGCTCTCTCTCCCCCACCTCTTCTCATGCATGGTCCAGTTTAGTCTGCCAGCCATGTTCAGCCAGGACTCTTTCCTCTGCCTGCTTTCTCAGGCAGGGTTATTTCACCCTTGTATCTACACTAAAACTCCATGCTTCAGGAGTAGCCATGTCCATGTCCTCCTTTCTCTTCGTTTCTCACTCACCTAGAAAGCAGAGTCAATGAGAAAATGCACATCGTCAGTCGTCTTGCCTCCTAGCACAGAGCGAGCTTCAGAGCAGCTTAGCTTTCCACTCCTTAGACTCTGCCACATAAATGAAGTTGATTGGAACTGCTGTCCCTGCTTCTCTCTCACATGCCATCTTCCCCATCCTTCCGTCATGAGAACACAGAACTAAAGAGAATGGACCATGCCTCAGCACTACCTGTTAACCCAGAGAAAAAGGAGAATCTAATAGACACACTCAGACAACTACCCAGAGGCTTTCTGGAAAATGTCGCCTGCTATTGCCTGCTGGTCCTCACGCTGACCCTCACTCAGACATCGAGTGGTTTTCATCTTGCTTCAGGCACCTCCCAGACTCAGTGGCTTGCTCTTTGTTTTGTGGCCCCGTGCTTTTGCTGGCACTATGGCTCTAACTCAGTAAGACTTTACTTTTCCTTGGTCAGATATTGTCTTTTTTTTTTTTTAATTTCACATAGAAATTGGAGACAAGGCCGGGCGTGGTAGTGCACGCCTTTAATCTCAGCACTTGGGAGGCAGAGGCAGGCAGATTTCTGAGTTTGAGGCCAGCTTGGTCTACAAAGTGAGTTCCAGGACAGTCAGGGCTACACAGAGAAACCCTGTCTCGAAAAACAAGAAAGAAAGAAAGAAAGAAAGAAAGAAAGAAAGAAAGAAAGAAAGAAAGAAAGAAAGAAAGAAAGAAAGAAAGAAAGAAGAAAGGAAAGGGAAAGGAAAGGGAAAGGAAAGGAATTGGAGACAAAGACCACAATGCTGTTAATACCTTCCACCTGTTACTCGACAGACAGCTCAACCCTGTTAAGGAAAAATCAGGACCCAGAAAGTACTGCCATGCAGGTGGAATGGGGAACAACAAAACCCAGACAGAAACACAAGGTGCAACATCTCTGCATACTGATGTAAGCCTGGCCACGACCTACAAGGAACACAGTCATGGTCCAGTCATTGTTGATGCTGCCCACCAAGGGCACTGGACTCAGCTGTTTCCACTGGCCATGGCTCTGGGCTCTACTGTAGGAACTGGAGCTGCTTGTTTGAAAGTTGGATGCATCACAATGTTATCCTTTTATCTTTAGTAAAAATACAATTGCTATAAGAACAGACATTTTACATCAGTTTTTCCAGAAAGATATGTCTTAGAAAAAAGTTTTTTCCTTTAAATTTCTTTTTTGAGATTTTATTTTATGTGTATGAATGCTTCCCTGAATGCCTATGCACCATGTATGTGTGTGCACGGTCTGTAGAGGAATGAAGAGAGTATTGGATCCCCTGGGACTGGAGTTACAGACCATTGTAGGGTCTACCCCCAAAGTAGTTTTCTTAAGCTCCCTTTTCATATCAATTTGGCATGAAAAGATTATTTCTTCTTTACAAAGTCACAGATAATCTGTCTTAAGAACTGAAAATTCAACTTTGTCTTTAAATTTAGTGAGTTTCTCTCTTCTGCATGGTCTCATGTAGCCCAGGCTGGCCTGAAACGTACTGTGTAGACAAGGATGACCTTGAATTTCTGATTCTCTTATTTTTACATCCTGAGTTCCAGTGTTACATGTGTACATACCATCATCATACTGGGTTTATGCAGTGCTAAGAATTAGGACTTCATGTGTGCCAGGCAGGCTCTGAGCCGCATCTCTACCCTCCCCTTTTTTTTCTATGCTGAAAGCTTCAGGATATACTTGTTGGGTTTTTTATTATTATTATTAAATTAATCCCTTTTAGAGAAAAAAATTGACTCTTGTGGGAGTATTTCAAAAATTAAAATATAATTACATAATTTCCTCTTTCCCCTTACCATCTTCGACTCCTCCCAGGCCCCCAACTCCCTATCAAATTCCTGGCTCCTTTCCCTTTAGTTATCATTGTTATATACATACATAGAACATAAATGTATACTTAATTATGTATATAAATATGCATCTGCTGAGTCTGTTTTAAGAAATGAAATGCTTCCTACGAGCTTCTCTATTGTTGTAAATTATACATAACAAAATGTGACACAAAGTGTAATACAGCTTAGTCCTTAGTAGGACTTAGTGCTTTCCCGCTTCTGTGTAGCCGTAACCACTATCCGTCTCCCAAGCTTGTCATCACAAGCTGCTCCACACCCTTCCTCCTTGCCTCCAGCCCCTGGTAACCACCCTTCTTTCTAGCCCATTGAATTTGACCATTCTAGGCACTTCGTATAAATGGAATAGTGCAATTTATGTGCTTTTGTGCCCAGCTTCTTTCACTTAGCATTATGTTTTCAGAGTTCATCCATGATATAGCCTGTTTCAGGATTACATTCATGCTGGCTATGGAATATACCATTATATGTGTAGATCACTGTTTCTCTGTTCATCTCTCTTGTGTGAGTTATCTCCATCTTTGGATATTTCAAGTAATGCTGCTGTGGATATTGATGTGCAAATATCTGTCCACATCTCTGCCTTTAGTTCTTTGGGGAATGTAGTTACAATTGCCACCTACTGGCTTATATGCTAATTTTATATTTATAATTTTGAGGCACTGCCACACTATCTTCCACAGCAGACCATGCTACCTCATACTTCCAAGGTTCTAAGAAATTTGTGTGTGTGTGTGGGGGGGGGGAGTTTAAATATATGTACTTGTTCAAATGCGGGTATATCAGAATAAAGAAGTGAAGCAGCATAAGAAATGCATGAGGAAGCTGCTTTACTGTGCTGTCCCAAGGTAAGCTGATATTTGTCAGGCTAGTTTACAATTGGTACTCACTGACTTCTGTTCAAATAGAAGTCTTCTGTAGCCTCAGTGCTCTGAGGCAGGGGAGTTACCAGTTCAAGTTACACAGCGAGACCTTTCCCCAAAAAGAAAAAAAAAATAATTATATTGTCATGAAAATGTAGACAATATACTATGTGCTGGGTAATTTACTTGGTGTTGAGTTTTACTAAATAACAAACTACTGAAAGGACACACATTTTTCAACAGAATTTATCAAGCTAAGAGAGGCTGAATTGAGAGTCAATCTTAAAGCTCCTGCTCTTCCTAAGGTGGTAGCTGGCTGCTGCTGTAAGTTGTGTATTCCTCTACATTTCACCACATGTCTTATAAGCATTTATTCATTTGTGTCAACAAATCTCTATTGGCTTCCTGCCCTGACTCTGTGTGGAGCAGAGATGGGGATGCTGACTGCAGACAGATGAGACGGGCAAGTCCCATAAGTCTGACCGAGTTCTGTGGAAAAGAGGCCTTGGAGTAGATGGGAGGGGGCAAGCTATCCAGCTTTGCTGAAAAGAAAGTATGTCTGAAAGGAAACACTAGAAAGGAGGACCTAAAGTTCCTCAGAATTCTCCCTCAGTGACCAGCTCCAGGAGTAAGATAATGACAGACATGCCCGTAGCTCTTGAACACCACCTCTCATCTGTAAATGAGTACTGTATTAAGGAAGCACCAATTACCTTTCATCATGCCTAGGCAATTAAAAATGTCAGTGATTTTAAAACTCTGTGCACATGATCATGCGATCTTAATTTAAGAAGCTTCATCATGAACCAGGAAATACTGAGAGTAATTATTATATTAGGGGATTTGGTTTTGGTGAATAGTAGTTAATTTGGGTCTGAAATTTTTCTGTATAAAAGTGAACAAGTTCAATACTGTTTTTGATACCATAGTTTTCTTTCTCCTTATGCTCACAGAGACAGAGACACACAGAGAGAATGTGTGTGTGTGTGTGTGTGTGTGTGTGTGTGTGTGTCTAAGTCTGGGTTGGTTTGTGTATTTGAGTACAGGTGCCTACAGAGGCCGGAAGAGGAAGTCAGATTTCTTGGGGCTGCTATTACAAGTGGTTGTGAGTCACCTGATGTGGGTGCTGGGAACCAAATTCAAGTTCTCTGGGAGAGCAGCAGGAGCTCTGAACTGAACAACCTCCATATTTATTGAGATAGGGTTTCTACGTGTAGTCCTGGCAGTCCTGGAACTCACCCTGTAGACCAGGTTGGTCTGGAATTCAGGCGTCTGCCTTCTGAAGGCTGGGATTAAGGGTGCACATCGGCTGTTGTTCTTTAGATGAAACACTTTAGTTAAAACATTTTCCTTTTAATTTTGATGTATTTTCTTACCTTTATTTTCATAATTATAAAGAAAAACATGCCAGCAACAAACAAAAGTGATGTAAAAGATGAACTATGTTCTCTCCCTTTTTACCCCCTAGTATCACCCCTGAAAATGTGGGGTCTGACTTCCCAGAGCATGCAGCCATATGGTCCACATTTATGTGTAGGAAGGAAAAGAAGGTGAAGGAGAAAGAGCTAAAAGGAGAGAGATAAGCAATCATGCCAAGTAATGTTCTGTAGTGTGGTTTCTTTTTCCATTTAATACAATATAGCCCTTCCTTTCATGTGTGCATACCCAGTTCGGCCTCATCTTTCCAGTGGCTCTTTGTGTTTTTCAGTTTGAATGTAATTGTTCTCCTATTCACTAATATTGTTAATGTCTATGAAAATTTGTTGTTATATGCTACATTGAATGGCCTTGTGTGTGTGTGTGTTGCATATGTGGTCAGTATTCCTGTAGGATGGCTGCCTACAGCATGGTAGTGGAGCCTTGTCACATTGTGGCTCTTTGACACTGAGTACCGAATTGCTCTCTGAGGGGCTTGTACTGGATAGTCTCTCTTAATCACTATTTAGATGCATAGCCTTACCACCTCAGCTACTTACGCTTATCATCTCAAACCTAGAGCAGGCTATTGTAAGCATTAGTCTAATCTAGAAGATGCATAATCCAATACCATTATTTTATTGTGCATTTCTGGGTTGTTCCCCATTTCCAACATGTATTAGCTATTTCCTCTTCTTTACCATTTTATTAGAGGACTTGTTATATTCTTGTCAATTTCTGATAACCTTTTATAAGCAATCCCTACTGTATAAGTAGGAATTTATTTTCATTTCTCTCTTCGAATTTTATATGCAGTGTTATTTTGCCAAATATAAATTTACTTTTCTTTAATAGGTAAGTCTGTCAACTCCATCTTTATGGGTTTTTGATTTGGCATATGATTATAAAAGAGCCTTCTGTAGTCAAGGTTATGAAAATATTTACCTAAAAACATTTTTCTTCTATTATTTCCATAGGCTTGTTTGTCACTTTAAATTGATAATAATGTGTTTTTGTGCAGCCCATGATGATAACGATTTAATTTTAGTGGAAGAGGCCACACTTTAGGCACTGTTTGCAAGTGTGGTCTTCATCCCCTGCTTCCCATGTGAGCGAGTCTCTGCTTTGCTTCTGTCTTGCTTCATTGTAATTTATGTGATAAGAAGCACTTTAGTGTGTTGAATTACACCAGGGTGCTGGCTCTGAAGAGAGGTCCTGGATCCAACCTGAGTCATCTCTTGCCGGAGGTGTGGCTTCAGGCAGTGATGTAGCTTTGAGTCCCAGGTCTCGTGTAGGAAGGAGCTGTCGCAGGACTTCACAGTGAGAATCAAATGGAGCACTGTCAATGTCCAGAGTACCAGGGAACACCTGCAGTCACCTGGCAGACAGTAAGCTGTTAGCACTACTTTAGGCAACAATATGTGTTGACCCATAATGCCATGCTTTCCAGAAAAGTCCCCCCCCCCAAATCTATTTTTGTCTTTAAGAATTGAACTTTAAATACAACTTTTTAAGCTCCAAAATGAAAGTTCATTGGTATTTTGAGTACAATGGCTTTAAATGTCTAAGTCTACTTTTGAGGAAATTGATGTCAAGTTGCAGAGTTGCTGTGTCTGAATTAATCTCTCATACCCAGTGAATAATTTTTACTCTGCTAAAAGTTTGATGTGCTTTTAATAGCTTTATATGCTAGTTGACAGACTTGACAGTTACGTTGGCTCTTAGTTCTGTCTTAGTTTATGTGACTTTGACCCCTGCTGCCTCTGAAGTCATTTTACATTTGTTTAATTTGCTCTTTGCTTCGTGCTTCTCTTATCATTTGAAGATGTGCAGTTGGTTTGAGATGCTCTCCTCTTGTAAGTTGCCTTTATAGTTAGAGCTTTATGTCCCTTCTCTTCCTTTCTCACCCAGGCTTTGGTAACTAGGTTACTATTACTAGTCTTCCAAGTTATATTGTGTTAGGTATTTGTGGAATAGAAGTAGCACCAGTGGCTTAACCAAATGGAGGCTTATTCTTCCCACAAAATGATCAGAACAGAGCTCTACAGTTGGGCTGGTTCTGCAGCTACACAGTGTCATTAGTGTCCTTGTCTTAAGGTCCCCTCTCAAAAGCTATTCTTGGTTTGTGACTTTTATGTTCCTACTTGCCTCATAATCATGGGGTAGTTGCCCCACACCCAACTGCTCATCTGCGTTCTAGACAGGAAAGAGGAAAAAAGAGGAAAAGGAAAACAGGTGCCTTTATTGGAGAAGAAAAACTTTTTTAGAAACCCCAGCTCCTGGATCATTGAGCAAAAGTGCCACAGACAGTATTTACCTTAGTCACTGGTGTGGGCATGACTTCCACCTGCCTTACTTATGAATTGTGCAGTTTTGACATGTCCACCTTCCCTCATTCTCATCGACTCTTCTCCCTCCTCTTCTCTCTCTCCTTTCTCTCTCCTTCTCTCCTTGTCCCTCCCTCTTTCCTTAATTTTTAACAAAATTCCTACTCTCTCAAGAAAAGGGAGTTTTTCCTAATGGGCTATTACTGTGGGTTTTGGATTGGGAAAACAAGGGCCCCAGCTGGTGTTTGAAATTAGATCTGCCTGTGATGATTTAGTTCTGGGAGCCACAGGGGAGCCCAGGCAGGAGTCTGTGTGCACACGTGCCTGTGAATGTGGACATGTGTGTGGGAGGATGGGGGTGACTTGGTCTTGCTCCTCTTCAGCAGAAAGTGGCACTTTTGTGCTTCCTTGAGAAAATATATTTCAAATATGTTTCTTAATATTTCTGTATCATCTTGTTTCTCCACCACCTGTTTCTCTTGTAATTCTTCAGACTGTTTTTATGTATATTTTTAAAAAGCAAGTTTTATTTTATGTGTGAATGTATACATCCATTTATGAATTTAAGTTGCTCATATTGGAATAGTTCTAGCATCCGTACACTGGAAGTCCTGGCTGTACTGGCCTTGTTATTGTTCTTGCCCACTGGCTATAGCCTTTCCTTCCAGTTTAATTGAGACACAGTAATTGACAAAAATACCATTCTTAAAATTATGCATGTTATGGTTTGATATTCAAATATACTGTGAAAAGATCACCATTGTCAAGCTAATTAGCATATTCATCACTTCACTAACCATTGTGTACAGTGAGAATTCTTAAAATTTACTCTTAGGAAATTTCAAATGTATAATGCATTATTATTAAATGTTACAACCATGTTATACATTAGGTTTCCAGAACTTCACCTAGAACTGAAAGTAAGTGCCCTTAATCAGAACCTTTTCTTCCCCCATTCTAGAGCTCTCATGGCCACCATTTATCCTCCTACGTCCCTGAGCTGGACTTACAGACTCCACTTTGTAAGTGAGAGCATCCAGCATTTGATTTCTAGCCAAGTGTGGTGGCGCACACCTTTAATCCCAGCACTTGGGAGGCAGAGGCAGGCGGATTTCTGAGTTCGAGGCCAGCCTGGTCTACAAAGTGAGTTCTAGGACAGCCAGGGATACACAGAGAAACCCTGTCTCGAACCCCCCTCCCCCCCACACACACACAAAAAAAACAGAATTTGATTTCTGTGCCTTATTTCACTTTGCTATTGTCCTCCAGATTCAACCACATTGTTGTAACAGAGAGGGTTTCGTGTGTGTGTGTGTGTGTGTGTGTGTGTGTGTGTGACATTATTTTCAATCTACACAGGCATCTGGATTGTCTTCACTGTTGGTTATTGACATAATGAACATGGGAGTGCAGATGGTTTTTTCTGAATAATGATTTAATTTCCTTAAGCTATATACCCAGAAGTGGGGCTGCCAGATAATACAATGGAATCATTTTTAGTATTTTAAGGAAATTCCAGACTTTTCCATAATGGCCATAAGGGTTTACATTCACACAGACAGTATATGCAAGGGCTCCCTCTTTTCTGTACTTGTGTCTACACTTTTAAAGAGAGACTGAGACTACTTTACTCTCCTGCTCAGCAGTGAGTACAGTCTGATTCACCTGCTCCCCTGCCCTCCCAGCCTCCCTACCCTGGCAGCGGGAGAGGACTTGATTCTAGGATAGCCAGCCTATGGGCACAGCAGCTGCCAGTGCAGAAGTTCACACAGTCCTTTGAAGCACTAAGAGTATGTCTAGCTTCAGCCACTTAGTTTGTGATTATGAGCAGATTACTCAGAAACCACTGTACCTCAGTTTATTTCCCTATAAATTATTAGAGTCTATATAATGTTCATTTAAAAATAAAAATAGTGCAGTTAATCCACATCAAGTCCTCAGAGCAGTGTGTGGATCACAGCTGAAGCTCCCTTGGTGCGTTATTGTTTTCTGCTAGAAATCTGTGCTTAGAAACTGGACAGCTGCAAGCCTTGCTAGTCAGAGTTAACAACAGAAGTAACTCAGCGTTGGAACTGAGTCTGCACGTAGCTGTACACAGGCAGGTAGGTGGCTTCTGAGGCAGTCAAATGGAGTTTGGTGGGGAAAGACTTTTGTTGTTTTAAGAAAAAACCCTTTTGTCTTTTTCTAAAATATTAAGAAGTAAGATAAACATGTAAAATACTCACTTCATAGATTTCTTTAGCTTACATGTCCAGATCATATGACCCAGCATATGCTACAGAATTCCAAATAAATAACAATAATAAAAAACAATCTATCTCCTCCTTTTGGGGTCATTGGATTCTTGACAAATCTAAAGAGAGCATGGCCATTCTCTTCAGAAAAGCCAGTAAGTTCACACAAATACATGTGCAATGCAGGTTGCTTATGCTTTGTTTAGAGAACAATGGGAAGTCAGAACCGCCTGCCATTCCAGTCTATGAAGAGGCAGAAATCACCATCAAAGCAGAGGGGCTTTTTATAAGGGGACAACAGAATTAGAAATGGTAAGACACCACGGCATTACCTGTCACTTCTAGGTCTGGCAATTTCTCCCCAGCACTCCTGAGAGATCCTGTGAGTCTCTTCACAGCCAATGTTCTAAGTTAGCATAGCCTCCTGTTCTGTAAACAAACTTGCCTGGAAAAAAAAAAAAAAAAGATGGAGCTGACTTCTGTGTGATGAAGAATCATTGCTGTGTCCCGTCGAATCGCTTTTAGCCGACATTGCAGCAAACGTTTTCAGAATGAAGTGAATCACCAGCTGCCGTGACTGTTCAGCTCCTGCTGACTTTCTTTTATGTAGGTCGAGTAGTCTCCAGGCATGTCCTTTAAAAAACAAAACAGTCCAGTTTGAGGAAAAAGCAAGGAAGAGGTGACATCAACTTTCCTGGTAGAATTTTGTTTGGGTTACTTTTAAAAAGGTTTGGAACTGAAAGTGAGACAGAACTTCCTAAGGTTTTAGCTGGAAAGAATTTAAAGGTTTTTAGTGCCCTACTCTCAGCATAGCGAGCTGAACTCCAGGCTTGTATTGCGCACTCTTATTAAGTGACCATAGGAAGCTTCTGGGTTGGCTCCCCTCACTCCAGTTAATGGGTTACCCGTGAGCTAAGATGCAGCCATGCTGGAGCAGAATGAGATCCCGGGGCTCCTGGCTGCACAGCGCGTTAAAAGGCTTCTTTCCTTGAACTCTGACTCTATCTTACCTTCTTTGTCTTCTGACTCTATCTTACCTTCTTTGTCTTTCTTTTAGCACCCGTTTTAAAAAAGAAGGCTAGAAACTCAGGTCTCACATTTTGATCTTTGAATTGGATGAGGTCTTCCTTGTCCTCCCCCATGGTAATGTAATTTCACCTGAGCCGTCTTCCCGCTGAGCTGATGTTGCTGGTGGTGCTGAGTTAGCCAACCCTCCTTCCTTGAAGAGGCATTGTGTGGAGCCCCAACTTGGTGGTGCTGGGAAGAGGACCAGGGGCTGCTGGACAGTGGAGCTGTGGATGAGAATTCCTTCTTGCTTGCAGAGGATCCCAGATCCACAGGGCAAAGGTGGGGGCAGGTTAAGCACTGGCTCTAGAAATAGAGAGTCTCAGCCCTTCCTCTCTGATACTTGAAGGACTTGGGAAAGTACCCACACCTCTTGAAATCAGTCCTTAAACTCCGATGTTGGATGTTTTATTTATAAGTAGGTGCTGAGCATTCAGGTGATAACAGATGGAAGGCTCTTAGCACAGGCCCTGACATGGTACCGCTGCGAAAGTGCTGGCTGCTATGATAGTACTTAAACACAATTTAGAAGAAAAACTACAAGGACTGACAACACCCCCAACAAAATTTTTTCATTTTAGTTATGTTTTTTTTACAAGTTTTCAAATTGAAAATAAGTTGTTATTTGCCAGCTCTCATAGCTAAGATTATTTTTCCTGGATATATGAGCTGTTCTGTTTAGCTGACAAACCAATTCTTAAGCTTGAGTCATTTTCTCAGTATAAAATAGTAGTTTCAGTGAATAAAATGGAGAATCATGTTTGAGTATAGTGGAGAGAGCCCAGACTGCCCTCTGAGCCATTGATTTTGAGGCCATTGTTTGTTTACCTGACCCAGCAGAACTGCCAAGATCAGTCCTCAGATCCTTTAGCATCCAAAAATTACACATTTTTTAAAAGTGTAATCTTTTACTGTAAAAGAGCTAGCAGGTAAAGTCCTAGTTTTGCTGACCATAGTTACCTTAGTACCTCATTAAGCAGAAAAGTGTCGTAGTTGCTTGCTTATGGTACACAGATGAATTGTCACAATTTTACCTAACAAAAAGTTTTATGATATGTGTGTCTATCTTTCATTTTTTAAGTTATCCTTCTCTTTAGTTAGAAATACAAATTCTGAATTATTTGCAAAAAAAAAAAATTAAGAGAATAGTGTTATACTTGAAGGAAAAAGACAAAAATTCTACTTTTTGTGATGAAAATGAATTAGGATTTTGAATTTTAACCTCCTAATTGATGTTATATCCAGGAATCATCTGTAATGTCTGCAATGAAAGCATTCATTGCTGGATTTTGACTGCTTCAATATAAACTCCATGTAATTCATTGTTCACTAATTGTAAATACATAGTTTAGTCTTTCGAAAGAAAAAATTTATTCATATTTTTCACACAGTAGCATTTTAAAAATGTTTTCTGTTGCTAATAACACAATACCACAGCTTGGCTGGGCTATAAAGAAAAGGGATTTTTGCTCACAGTTTTGGGTCAAGGTTAATGATCTTGATAGCCGAGCCCTGAAGGGGCTCAGAGACTGCTGTATCCAGGCCTCTGGCCTCTGGGGTTTTTATTTGTTTGCTTGCTTTTTTAGTACTGTGTTGAACCCAAGTTTTTTCTGAGCATGCTAGGTACACTTGAACACATTTTACAATCTCTCTGTATGCATGTGTGTTCTTGTTCATGTGTATGCCATGGTACATCAGAGGTCAACCCCAGGTGTTGTCCGAAGCTTCCATCTTGTCTAAGACAGGGTCCCTTGTTCATCTCTGCAAACAGCAAGCTAACTGGCTGGTGAGCTTGAAGGATTCTTCTGTCTCTACCCCACCCCCATCCCATTGTAGGAGTGTTGGATTACAGAACATGTAGGTTCTGGAGATCCGAAATCAGGTCTTCACACCTGCACATTGAGGACTTTACTTCCTGAGTCACCGGCCCTGTCCCTCTCATAAAACCACCAGGCTTCAATCACAGGTATCTGCCTTGATGACTTAATCAAAAGCCCTAAACAGCATACCCAAACTAAGTTTCTACCCTCTCAGTATCTCACAACGGAGATTAAATACCAGCATGGATTTTAGGGTGGACATATCACAGTATTCAAAGGTAATATTGAATTGTAGTCTGCTTCAGTTTGTTCAAATGTGCTTTTAATTGCCCTACAGAAATCGGGTGTGGAGAAACCAAAAGAATTATTTAAATGATTTCAAAGTTGAAGGACAAGAATAAGTATTAGTACTGAATTTTCCAGTTCTTACCGTTGAAGCCTGTATTATCCCCTTGGTCAGGAACGTTCTTAGCTTCCTGCTTCTCTGTCTAATCCCACCTTGTCTTTCTGGGTTCTGCTTTTGTGTCTATGAAACCTTCCCTATACTGTTTAGGTATTGTGTTTAATACTGTTAGCGATATGCTCTGTCATATATCTTGAGTTTTACTGTTTGTACAAAGAGACTGCTAACCAGATTACCAAAGCGTGTTTCCTGTCCTTCCTTCCTGTACATACCTCCTTGCAGCTGTATGTGCCATGAGACTGATAGTTTATGTTTGATTTCTCCATTCCCTGGCCCCTTCTGCTGACTGGACATTGATACCTAGAGGAGCCTGAAGGCATGTGTTGGATGGGGCAGAGTTTTTGTCAGACAGATCACTAAATGGTTTCATGATGCAAAGACCCAATATTTTGTCCCAGAAGCGTTTATATTGGAATACTTTGGGGTTGTGAATAAACTTCTTATGTTAAGCTAGTGTAAAACTTGGGGTTTATTTGTTATTACAATTAGGGTTACACCAAGGCAACTTTTATTAGGTAATACAGCAATCCCAAAGTATTTAATTTTTAAGAGTGATTCATTATGTCTTAATTTGTAATGCATCCCACTTGAAAGAAGAATGGCTTCATTTAAACTAGTCTGCTAATTCTTAGTCTTGCCTTCATTATTCCAAATTACTTGGCTCTTTTAACAGCCAACTAGTAGTTACTCTGATTAAGTAGGTCCTGTGATTATCCTCCTCCCGCCCACATTATTTTATAAGGTCATATTTCTGTGTTTACAAATCCAGAGAGTGTTTGCTGTTATTTATAGATGCAGAAGGAATAAAGGAGAAGTAAATTTAAAATGTCAGTCCCAGAGTATTGTTTATACAGCTGCCCTGAATTGTGGCAATCACTAGAAGGTGTTGCTGTTTCAAGAAATTTACCAGCATACCTAATCCAAGTTAGAAACGCAGTCAGTCTTTGCCTATCTCTCCACAGTATCTTGACTCCCAGTCAGTCACAGATGAACTCATCTCAACCTAAACTCACAGAGCTCCAAATCTGATCACACAGGGCTACAGTTTTAGTCTTAGTGAAGTCCCATGGGTGCAACTGTCTCTCATCAAGTCTCACTGGCTGCAGACTTAATACTTTCACGGTGAAGCTAGAATTAGCTTTCCAAAGTGCTGAACCCAAAATCCTTCCATGTCTGGACCTTGCTCTTGGAATAAAACTTACTTATTTAGCAGTGCAAGGATTAATGCTAGTATGTAACTGGGTCTTTGCTACTCTGTGGGTTCTTCTCTTTCACCCTTCCTCCCCCATCCCTGGTTTCATCCTCTATTCACTAGATAGGGAACAAAGAAAGATGGACAGGAGAGAGATAGAAATCCTTGATTTCTTTCTTTCTTTTCCTTTCTTTCTTCTTTCTTTCTTTCTTTCTTTCTTTCTTTCTTTCTTTTCTTTTCTTTCTTGTTGTTTCTTCTTTGAATATGAGTACTAACAAACTGTAACCAACCCCTCCCCATCCCAAACGACCACCAACCACCAACCTCACTTCTTAGGGCATTTATATACCCTCTGGAAAGTTCCCAGAATTCCAAAATTCCAAATGTCACACAGTCGCAGAAACTATCTGCAGCTGACAAAACCATGTTTCTGCTAGGTGTGAGGCAATCACAGCCAGCTGCTGCGAAGCAGCTCCATAGCCGCGCACTTGGGATTAAAACGAAAACATATTCTTATAATATTTCTGTTTTTTTCTTTAAAGAAACCAAAATTTCAGATTCTCACTATTCCAGGGCCTTGCATGTGCTAGGCAATCTTGGAACTAAGCCCTCACCCCAAAGCTGTGTTGTCACCAGCCCTCACCCTACACCTCACTAGCTAGACTTAAATGTATTGTATAGCTGAGGATGACCTTGAACTCCTGATCCTCCTACCTCTGCTTCCCCAGTGCTGGTATTTCTGATTTACCTCAGTCCACCAAACACTAGACCTATACTTTCAATGGAACTCAGAAGACCTGTGTCCACCCTTCTGTTCTCCTACTTTGTCCCTTGTTCCCTTCCCTTCCCTTCCCTTCCCTTCCCTTCCCTTCCCTCCTTTCCCTTCCTCTGCTGTGTTTTCTTCATACTGTGTTCCAGCCTTACTGAACTTTTGTCTATTCTTTAAACACCTTCTCAAATCCTCCTGTCTCTGCCCTGCCGTGATCTGTGTTGAGCTCTGTTCATCCTACCGTTCCTACCCCACCCCTTTGGTAATTCCCATCCACCCTTTCTTCTCAGCTTAGATGTTCTCTCTGGAATTGCCTTTTCAGAGCTTTGATATCTGGATATAGGACCATCCCTTTGTGACCTGACATCACCTTGTGTTTTTCTCTAGTACCATACTTCTTCCTCTTTGTTTTCTTTTTGCTAGTCTCTTCCCTCTCCTAGGCTGTCTGGATGGTGACGGCCATGATTGTATTGATCACTATTACATCTAACATCTGGCACATTGCCTAATGCTATAAATATTTGTTACACAAATGAGTAATAGGATCTGTGAGAACCCAGGCCTGTGCAGACTTATCTACAGGGTGATACTGGAAGATACACTAAAGGAGAGTCAGTGCTTGAATATCTTTCCAAGTATTGGGAAATCCCCGGTGCTAATAACCGTTTACAGGAGTAGCTGTTGAATGCTCAATGTGTTTTGAAAGTTGGACTAATAAGGATGTGCTGCAGGAGTAGATGATGGGTTTGAATGACTTCACATTTGTTCCATTTGCTAAATGAAACTGTTCATGATGAGAGGATTAGGGTGGAGGTTACTTACTATGAGGATTTAATGACATAATACACATGAAGCTACTACCCAATCTTGTATTTGACATTTTGTAGGTACTTGGTAAATATTAATTCTTTTTAATAGCTAATATGTACCTTTGAGAACATTGAAAAGGAATTTCCCCTTGTCTTCACTCAATAGAATCACTAGCAAGAGGACTGGAATTTCAACTTGTAGCTTCCTTGGAGAAGGTCTGTGCTTCTATAGTTGAAGACACTATTCTATAGCTGGGCAGTGTGGGGCAGATAGACAGGGTCAGGGTACTAGAAAAAGGAGGAAGGTTAATGGAGTATAGGTAGAGACCATGTAGTGTCGGCCACACTGTTCAGAACATTTCATAACTGGAGGGAAACAGATCCAAGAATGAGGTAAAATAGAGTCACGGAAGCTAATGGTACTATCAGAAGTCAAGTGAGACTGAGTGTGAGGCAGGGGCAGAGGGGTGAGGATTGGGAGGCCCAGCTGCTGTCTTGGGGTATGGCAGACATAGGAAAGAAGGGCCTCCTTTGGCTTCCTAGCCCTGATTGTCCAGGTGGACAGTCATAGACACTAAGAAGATGATCGAGTCATTTTAGTCTGCAGGGGTTAGTTGAGGTTTTAACCCCTGGCATGTGAGGAGTCTTGTGAGGTATCCTAGTGGGACTGTTCCCCAGACATCGGAAGTGCCAGTTTCAGAACGCTGTTTCCCTGAGTTCAGAGGTGCTGCTTCATCCCCTTTCACATGGTTTCTGATGCTACTCTAGTCTCCCCCTTAACTTTCCTATTTCTTCACTGCTTCTCATGGCTGTAGCCTCTCCCTTCTCTTCTGAAAGAGTGCAATTCCCTTTGGTGAAGCCAGCATTATGTTATTTAGTTGATCTACTTCGTAAAAAGCCTATAAATCATTAAATTATAAGAACAACTTCTAAACCAAAGTAGTTTTCACCAGTAAACCCAAGGAACAGTGATAAATAGAAACATTATCTAAAAACTTTGTATGTCACAGATCTCTCTTATAGCCACCTTTACCTAAAGGTGCAGGAATAGGCTACATGAACTCAAGAGTAAACAGCAGGGCAAAGCTCGAGTGTTGATATACAGAAGGGTACAAGAGCCATCAGCAGGAAGCAGCTGACAGAGCAACACAGCTGGAAGGTGCATTCAGCTCTAAGAAGTGTGGAAGGATGAGAAGTGACCTAACCCAGGAACCTGTGACAATGGGTTGTGGATACAGCTATGGAGAAGAGTGCCCAGACAGCCAAACACACTAAGAGAGGAAGGAAGGGTGGGAAGCAGTTGGCAGGAGAAACAGAAGGCCAACCAAACACAGTTCTAAGAGAGCCTGAAGTCAGACTGAGGAGGGATGTAGATGTTGGAAGGCCCACATCAAGATACACTGGCCAGTTTCTCATGGATGTAAAGTTTAAACTGATTGAAAATGAATATTCCTGATTGCTTTATGGTTATAGTTTTGGGGAACTATAAATACTAGAAGTTGTGGAGTACGACGTGAAGACTCTTCTGCCCTGCCTCCTAATGTAGCTAGTGACATACTACTAAAGGTATAGGTCTTTTTGTAACAAAGGCAATTTTCTCACTCCCCTGTGGTCTCCTGTGGATCTGGGTGCCTCCCCGTCTGTGACCAAGCATGCACACTGCAGCTCAATCTTGTGGCTGACTCTGCATCTCAAACACAGCTTCCTTAATCACCAAAGCATGTGCACGCCAGCTTCTCTGTGCCTTGGCCAGGTCTCTGTGTTCCACAGTGGCCTATTAGCTAGAAATGATGCATGACCCTGCCTATTTGCAAGAGGTGAGAAGAAAGGAAGAATCCAGTCATCTTTGCCATAGTGTTTTAAGGGATAGTAATTGAAAAGAACAGCACAGAGAGGCAATTATATGATCTATATCTTGTATTTCTATTTATACAATGAAACATGTTATGTGATATGTATTATATAATGTATCTTTTAAAACTAATTATATAAGATATAGGCATATGACATTTCTGAAATGATATATGAGGCTTTATTAACCAACTAATTTAAATAGTAGTATTCTTATTGATATTTAACTAAGCAATTTGAATAATGTTAACTCTAATAGTAGAATTATATTAATTTTTGGAGCTTTCTCCAATCTGACATGAACTGACTATAAAATCTTCCATAAGATCCAGATGGTGGTGACTTTTGCCTTTAATCACAGCATTTGGGAGGCAGAGGCAGAAGGATCTTCATGAGTTCAAGGCCAGGCTGGTCTATAGAGCAAGTTCCAGGGCAGCCAGGGTTACATAGAGAAACCCTGTCTTGAAAAAAAAAAATCTTCCATGAAAGAAATTCAAAATCAAAACTTAAATTTGATAAGTTTAAGTTTTATGACTATTAATTGTCCTCAATTGAAATTAATCTATAATCTTGCTATATGAGTATGTATGTAACATACAGAGCAGGGAGCACTATAAAATCCACATATATTTATCCTCCCTCATGTTAGCTAACGCCTGTAGGTTGCCAGTTTTATAAAATAGGAAATGGCAGTCACCATTTACTCTGGACCACTCCTTTCCTGAATACATTGAAACTAAAGAGCAGGCAAAGAAATAAGTAATCCATTCATAGTGAGCAGGTAAGGGTCACCATGGAAAGCCAAACACCCTTGGCTCTGTGAACATACAGTAACAGATGATGTAATCTTTGCTCTCAAGAAAAGTATTTTTAAAATATAAAATAAATCTCTTGGGCTTGAAGTGATGGCTAGGAGGTAAAATGCTTGCTATACAAACATAGGACCTGAGTTCAGACCCCAGCACCCATGTAAAAGCTAGGTGAGGCATTTGGTTGAGTGGACAGAAACAGGCAGACCCCAGAGGCTTACTGGCTAGCCAGGCTGGCTGTAGCAGGGAATGCCAGTCTCAAAAAGAAGGTGGGGGAGCTGGGGAAATGGCTTAGTGGTTAAAGGCACTGCTCTGCAAGCTTGACAACTTGGTTGGAGTCTCAGAACCCACATACAAAGTGGAGCACAGTGGCATGTATCTCTTCTCCCAGCACAACTACTGTGAGGTGAAAGATGGAGACAGGAGAATTGCCCAGAATTCTAAGGAGGATGCAACACAGAAACAGGAACAAGGGAGACCCTGCTCAACCATGTGGCAAGATCCAGCTCCAGGAAGTTGTCCTCTGATGTCCTCATGCACACTGTGGTGCATGTGTGCCTGCGTGCATATCTCTCCCCTCCCCCAACATAATGCCCTAAATTGGGTGTTTTATAGACAACTAAAAGTTACCCTGAAGGACTCTGGAAGCTAGAAAGTCTAGGATCAAGACCAAGATCTAGATCAAGTAGGCTCAGTATCTCTTCAAGACCTGCCCCTTGAAGAGCTGACCTCTTGCTGTGTCTTCACACGGGCCTCACTTCCTCAGGGCTCTTCCCATTCCCGGGGGAACACACATAACCTACTCACTTCCCAGGTGAAATCCCTTTGCACTGCAGGTGTGTTTTCCTGTTTGAATCTGGGGTATACATTCAGCGCAGGCATCTAACTTGGCTAATAATATTATAGTAATATGCAGAGACAGCCTGATTAACAGTGACTATAAGTATAACAAACAATACATTGCAAATAGAATGCTTATGATGTCTGATATGTATGTTTTTGAGCCAGAGTTGCCACAGTGCCCTTAAATATTATTCTTTGTAACCTGGTGCTACTGTACACAGCTAATTACTAGGTCTACACCACTTCCTCATGCATCCTCAGCCTGTGTTTGAGAGAATCCAAACTGATCGATACTTTGTTGAACAATGTAAGTCTACTAAATCTCATTCTTGGCTATTATTGTAATGTTAAATTGTGTACAATTCTGTAAACATTGTCCTTTTACCTCACAGACCAAGTGACAGCTTCAGACACAACACCTGAAGTAATGCTGTTTTAATAACAAATGCAGAACATACTGTAAACAAATGTAGAAACACTAGCTTAAAAGAGCAATGGAAGAACTTAGTGAGACAATTAATTGGCAGATAAGTTAGAGGCAGTAATTGTCCTAAAAGGCCAGTGGAGGAAGGATGTGACTTAAGGCTAACAGAACCAAGAAAACCCTTATGGAAAAGACTTTAAAGTGTTACAGTATAAAATGTTTAAAAATGTAAGTTGAATCAATTGTATTAGTAATTGTATTTTTGAGTAAACAGTAGTCATAGTAGCTAGTATGCAATGTATAAATGCAAGTATTACTATATAAATCTTCAGCCTTGGAATACAAAGCCTTGTCTTCTTTTTTTAAGATTTATTTTCATCTTAATTGTGTATCTATGTATTGGGCTATAGTGGGTGGGTATGTGCACATGAGAGTCCAGGATCCCCTAGAACTGAATCTCTAGGAAGCCATGGGACCTAGCATAAGTGCTGGGAACTGAACTCAAGTCCTCTTCAGAAGCACAAAGCCCTCTTAACTGCTGAGCCATCTCTCCAGTGCCTTGTTTTCTTATCTTTAAAAAAAAAGAAAAATCAGACCCTAAAGTCTTTGTTCTTTTGAGCCATTACAAACTTCTTAGTAATTACTTTGAAGCAGATTCTTTATAAGCGGGAATAGTCTGGAAGGTTCCTTTCAGAGCTCTGTTTTGCAGATATTGTTTTGCAGTGTGGGCTCCCGTCAGTCAGTTGCAGCAGCAGTAGTTGCATCACTTCCTTTGCAGGAGAGTTGACTCCAGGATCCCTGGGGCAGGGTCATTTGCTCATTGTTTTACACTCTGTGTGTCACCTGTTTACGCATGGAACTCTGATGAGTCACAGCCATGAATTAAATGTTATTACACCTGTTAGCTGGTGCTGTGCTGGCCTGCATGCAAGCTGGCCTTTTTTTCCTTAAGCCAATTTTATATTGTTTAAACTTCAGTTTCAGTTTCAGACCAAATAATATCCCATTAAAAGATACATGTTTTCAGCTTCTCTTAAAAAATCAGGAGTTCTGGCACACCTCACATGTTTTTAGAATTAGAGCCATCTGCCAGTAAATGCAGATGTTCCTTCCTGCAGGGAACATGCTGGTCCAGGTCTCCACCATGTCCCACATGGCATGCTTCCTGTCTCTCACTTACCTGTCTGCCTCCCTGGTTTCTTCCTTAGATCTCTGACTCTTCCTGGTATCTCTGCTTAATAATTAGATTAACATGTAATAATATGACATACCCAACAACTGAAAAGCAAGCAAAACCAAAGCATTTGGGGTTTGCAATATCTGTTATCTTTTGTAACTAGAACTATGCATCATTTGAAGAATACCATGATATATAAATTCTATAGTTGAAGTCAATTAGTCGATTTTAGCAATATATTATAATGATTTTATATGTGCTTATACACACTTAGATGGATGTATATACAAATATGTATGTGATAACAATGTTTATGAAAACACAATGGGCCAAATCATCAGAGTGAAGAATACTTGGGAATTTATTTCTTAAAGTTTTTCTTACAAATTTTAAGTGTGAAATTTTATAAATGTGAAAGTTGTTTTTTTAAAACTCAAAGCTAACTCCTGACACAGATTGTCAACAATGAGAAAGATTTTTCTTCTCTAAATGATCTTTTTATATTTTAAACAGAATTTGGGGAAAGGAAAAATACCAGACTACTTGATTACCATGTTTTTCCCCCAGGAAAAAATATTTTCCAATACCTTATACTAAGAATAAAGTTTAGGGATAGTCAGGAAAACCAGAGGACAGAGGAGAGGATGGAAGAAGGGACCTGTAATGCAGGTGGCCGTTAGGACCTAGGAAAGGCAGGATGGATGTTATCACGCAGCCGCAGCCTCGATAAGCAGCGCAGGCACTGCTAACACTTGGTTTTGAACTTTTGACCCCAGCATTGTAAGAAGAGATTTGCATTGCTCAGTTAAAATTTTGAAAAATATTTTTCTGTGCATAACAACCGAAACCATTTGTGTCTGCCTCCAGTTATTAGTATACTATTCTAGTACACGGGGAAGAAGGACCTTATCAGCAAAGTCTATATGGGAGGGATACAGAGGTACCCACATATTAGATGTTTTAACAAGTGATCAGACTGGCCACAAGACAGAAGCTGTTTCTTCACATATGATGACCAGTGTTGCCTGTTCACTGTTATTTAGTCTGTCTCTCTTATAATGAGTGGTTGTGTGCGTCCTTTAAGGTTAATCAGCATAAAGTCTATAGACCATACTCCCAGACTGAGAACAAAAATTAATAGCGCTATGGATGGGTGTAGCTCAGTAGAAATAAGGTAGTGTAGGTGTGATTGTTCTTGGCATGTTACTACCCTTAGGTTCCTCATCAAACAGAACTGGAGAATAGGCAGGGTGTATTCATGCATGGTCAGCTCTCTTTGTCTGTGGGTAGATTCAACCAACTGCAAATGGAAAATATTTGAAAAATAAGATGGTTCAGAAAGCTCCAAAAAACCAAAACTTGAGTTTATAGTGTACCATACTGAACCTATGCAAATGAAGTGGTATGTTGGCATTATATTAGTTATTATAAGTAATATAAAGATGACTTAAGGTATATGGAAAATATGCATTGGTTATGCATTACATATACCATTTTGTATAAGAATGTGAGCATCTTTGATTTTGGATATCCACAGAGTCTTTGGAGGTCCTCTGATATCATGAGATGTTTGTCTACATTAAACATCTATTAGCATCTCACATTTCATTCCAGTATCATATGAATTCTTTACTCTCCCATGACTGTAATTTTCTTCTGCAGTATGGAGTAACAAAGCCTGGCTTCCATTATCCTCAACATTTTCTTTACTCAGTCTTCCTTTATGTAACTAATTTCCCCAGCATGCATACAGACCACAGCCTAGACCCTGGGCCTGCTGGACACCCCAGTGCAGTGATGGAATCCTCACTCTGGCCCCACCACATACGCAGTGAGCCAGCCGAATTCTCAGCCTGGCTCTGCCAGATACACTGGCCAAACACTTGACTTTTTAAACTTAGAGAAATTATATAAGCAAAAACTTAAGACAGACTATTTCCTGAGCTTTAAAAATAAGGATGCTAAAACTTTTAGTCATTCAGTCGTCTAGTTTTAATTGTTATTCACAGAGGCTGGTAGGAGTTGTTTAAAGATTTGAAACTAATGCTATTTATATGTAGTCCTACACTTTCCCTTTGTGTAATGTCATGTTAATAGGCATTAAAGATGCCAGCCATGGCTTTGGTGAGCAAGGTTGAGCTTTCCGCTTAGCTCAGAAAGCTCCTATACAAGGGCACTTCAACAAAAAGCAAACGCTGTATAGTATTTGTCTTCAGTTGGCAGCTGATCCACCTACAGAGATTCCTTCTTCAATTTGATCTAACAATAAAAAAGATTTGATTTCCTCTAGAAGAACTAAGAGAAAGTGGGAGAAATTATTTGTTTTTTCCATTTCCTGGTCTAGTTGATCTGTTTTCTTTGCCACCACATTCTTGCTCTCTTAGTTTGCTTCCTGATGTCTGCTCTTCCCGAGTATAGAAAGCTCTTGGTTGTTTTCATAAGTAGAGATGGGCCAGCTGGTAAAACCGAGGACTAAGATGGTCCAGATCATGTTTGTCTCTGTGTTGATTTCAGCAGTCTGAATACAGGCCCGTTTACTATGTCAAGGTAGTCATGAATCTCTCCATGGCTTCAGGTCTCTGCTCTGTGGGTCCCTGGCTCTCAATGCAATGTCACTAGGAAAAGTAAGAACAACAGCCTATCTGGCTCTCCCCTGCTCTAAGGAAACTTAGTTCTGATATAGGAGCAAAACTGTGTAACTTACCTCAAATATCATTTGAAGATGGAAACTCTTTGCACAGTAATGATGTCTTTTATCTTTTATATATTCTTGAATCCTCTGTAAATTTAGCTCTCTTCTCTTTACCTGCAAAACTTTATTCCCAAATGCTCAGCCATTATGCAGAGGCCCCAAGAAACAGCTATTAATATTTTACCCGGGGGTATTACTGGCACTCTGATTTCCCAAGGGCTGCTGGCATCAAAGGAATTGCATTGACATTCAGTGAGCACTGTGAGGTTCCATGTATCCCATGGACAAGCCCAGCATGGAAACACTGTGTATGCTTCAGCCTGACCTCCCTCCTTCAACTGAAGCTGTATCCACAGCCCAGAAGCAAAAATCTCTTCAATGACTGCCAGCAAGCACTGCAGAGGACCTGGAACTCTGTTGTTGTTGCTTTTTTTATTCTTTGCATGCATACATATAATGAATTTTAGTCCCCTTCAACCCATCACCCTGCCTCACTCTCCCCACTGGAGCCTTTCTTCCCAGCAAGGCCCCTCCTACTTTCATGTCTTTTGTGCATGTGACCTACTGAGTTTAATTAGCGCTGCCAGCAGGAGTAGGAGCAAGAGCTTCTTCACTTATCAGTGACTATACCACCAAAGTGACACCCATTCTCCAGCCACCATTAGCTGTCAGTAGTCAGAAGTATAGCCTTACGAGCTCCTCTCCCTTCTATTAAAAGATGTTAAGAAGACTGCTTCTGTGTAGATCTCATGTAAATAACTGCAGTGAGTTCATGCATGCATCAGCTGTGTCCTACCCAGAAGACACAGCTCCACATTCTTCCTCTCTTTACAGTGTTCTCTGGACCTTGGGTAATGGGTAATATAGACATCCTATTTAAGGTGGAACATTCCACAGTTGCTTATTCTTTGAACCTTTAACCTGTTTCATTTTGTTGTTTTAAGACAGTTCTCAATGATTGGCTAGACAGGCTGTCCAGCTAGCCAGTGAAACTTCTGCCTCAAGTTCTGGGATTACAGGCAGACAGTCAGTCCCTTATACCAAAGCGGAGATGATCCATCACAGAGTTCTGCTCCAGTCCCACTCCTAGGTCCCTCAGATGGCTTCAAGGCCTCTTATATGTCAGTCCCTCCTTTCCCAGCATCCTCTTCCCGCCCAGCCCCTCCTTTCTCAGCATCCTGCCCTGTTTTCTCTTCTGGGACATGGTCATCACCTGTCCTGCTCTGGATTCCTCAGAAACTTGGTCCCTCCCTCCACGAGGGCAGTGCACATTCGGTTGCCTCTTCTGGGGCCCTGTTTCGTGTCTGTTCTCCTTCTTACTTGCAGTAAGGCAAAAATGGGTCAGTTCTTTATTACTCATGGCCCAGAAAGCTTGGAGCATGAGTGCTGGCCCAGAGTAATTGGATGAACAAGCATGAGTACAAACAAAAGTGAAGAGAGCAAGAAGAACATTTCAAAGACTTACAGGAACGCTACTGATAAAAATAGTGATTAGTATAATTATGCTCTTAGTTTGCACCAGTAGTGTGCTGAGGGTGTCATGTGGAACATCCCATTTATTGTAAGGATATTGTGAGGTGATTATATCTGTAGTTTGGATGGTGTTTTGTTATTGGTTTTTTTAGACAGGTCTCACTATACCCAGCAGGACTACCCTTGTACTTGCTATTTGTAGTCCAGGCTGATCTCAAACTCTTGATCCCTCTACTTCAGCATCCTGTGTGCTGGGGTTACATATAATACACTGTCATGCCATACAATACACAGTAGTAAAATGTCCACCAGAGGCCCTTGTAGTAAAACTAGGGTCCCTCCCTTATCAGAAGGAGGAAGAAGCTTTAAGAGCTAGGATGTAACGAGTGATCTTTAGGCTACTAGGAGTATGCCCTTGAGATTATGGAACCCCCAGATCTGTTCCTATCATCTTTTGCTCCCTCGCCCTTGAAATGAGAGTTTTATTCTGCTGCACACTGCCACTGCACACTGCCACCGTTGTGTGCTGCTTACCAAGGGCCTGAAGCAGTAAGGGCTACCCAGCCATAGGCTGATAGCTCAAAAGTTTAAAGCAAAGATAAGCTTTTTCTTTATTTATGTGTCTTGACTACCTTTGTTAGCAACAATAGAAACCTGATAACCACACTACTATTATTGTTTCTACTGTTCAGATGAAATTATGAGGCTCAGAGCGGCCTTGACCCTGGGCTAGTTAGTGCTAACCCATGGCATCCTGCAGAGGGGACTTTGTTAGTACTGCTTTTCTATGCCATCAGTGGCCCAGGAACACTCCTGTGCTATACAGGTATAATACACCTAGCAAAGGTTCTCATACATGTTAATGGGAGGCTTCTATGTCAATAGAGGATAAAAATAAACCATCCAGGTCAAAGTGATTTTAAGATAATTGAAATCAAGAAGTGCCGTGTAGCCAACTGTATTACAAATAATTCAAATGCCAGATGGTATGATTATGAGGAACTTCTTTGAACCCCACTTTTAAATCTGGGCTAGGTTTCCTTCTCTAAGCTGTGACATTCTTTCTGTCTCTATTATTGCCTCAAATTATTTCTGAAACCATGTGATTGAGGACATGGGGAGGGCAGAGTAGAACAAAAGATTAGTTTCTAAAATAGCTCAATTCTTGTGCTTCCTATGTGGCATTGCTGGTTTACATAAAGTGTGGAACAGTGTAGCATTGGTTGTAGTAGCATTGGTTGTAGTTTCTTCCAACTCAAGCTCTGCCTTGAGTGCCAGGCTCCTGGGCAGTTACTGACTATTCAGGTATATATGAATGCACACAGTCAGTGATTAGAATTCAAGGCCAGGGCCCCAGGCTCCAGGGCTGTGACTTGAATACCCTTTCTCTTTCCAGTACGTAGTCCTTGCCCATAGTCCTACAAAGTTGGTCAACTAAGTGACTCTGATATGTGTATCCATGACAGAGGAAGTAGAAAAAAAAAAAAAAGATGCTTTTGCCTTTGGGAGAAGTATTCATCTACAAAGGTGATGAATTGGAGAGGTGAACTGAACCTCACTAAAGTTGCCAGTCACCCCAGTAAACTCTGTATGAGCAGGGGAACAAAGGGGTCCAAGTTTTGTGTACTTCGAAAACAGAACCATGTAGTATAGACTCTCCTTTCAAAATAGTCCAGGATCAGTGGTTAAAAAGCCAACACCCAGAACCAGAAACTCACACATTGTAAATACAGTTATATACTGTATTTACTAGATTATCTCATTGGAGAATAATTTGACAATAATTCATAAGTTTAAATTGAATGTAGCTTTTTAAAAATTTTTTAAATACATGGATTTTGTTTTATACATATGAACTTTTGCCTGCATGTATATATATGTACCATGTGCATATCTCTGGAGGTCAGAAGGCCTCAGAGCATCTGAAACTAGAGATACAAACAATTGTGAGCCACATGTAAGTGCTGAGAGCTAAACCATGTCCTTTGCAAGAACAGAAAGCTGTCTTTCCACCTCCTGCAAGTAGCATTTAAACCAGCATTTTTCATTGTAGAAGTATATTATATAGGTACACAAGCATATATGCTCACAGTAAAATAAATACCACATATTTATACTTTGTCCACAGTACCAAGTGTTGGTTAACAATGTGAATGTCCAAGGGATGAACTCAATACTGTTCAGTCCTTTAAAAATGAAACTTTTATCTATCTGCTTATATGAGAATTTTGCCACTATAAATGTTTTAATTAGGGAAAAAGTGTTTATGTTTAAAAAACAAAACAAAACAAAACAAAACAAAACAAAACAAAACAAAACAAAAGCATTACCAGGTGGTGAGCTAGCTCAACTGATAAAAGCATTTGGAGCCTGCAGTTCGAGCCTGACACCTGAGGTTGATCCCCAGCACCAAAAGCAGGAAAGAGCTGGTTAGCAACAATGTTGCTGTGGCATGCGTTCGCCCACATGCATTATACATTTACACACAAACTGATAATGTTTTAAGACCCACATAAAGTTGTGTGTGCATAAACGATTGCAGAGCTCACAGGAGTGCTGTAGCACCAGTTACCTCTAACAAGGAAAGCTGTAGGAATATGTGAGAGAAATACTTTCCCTGTCTGTGTTTTCTATCACTTCAGTCTTTCACTAGTTTATAGCACTCTGTCACAACTATAGATATTTCAATTTGCAAAACAAAGAGGCTTAGAATTTAGATTTGTAATTTTCATCCTTTAATTTCAGATTTATAGAAAGCATAGTATAAAAAAAAATACCTTTAATCCCTCACCAGTTTTATTTTGTATTTTCCTCAGTGTCTAAGCTTCTCTTTTTATATTTTTATGTATGCATATAATTATTATTTTTTACTATTGAAGAGTATATTGCAGAGATTATGATCGACTGAATAATTCAAGGCATGTTTCCTAAAAACAAGAATGTTCTCTTCACCACGGTGCAGTGATGGAAATCAGGAAATGTAATTTTGTCACAAATTAGTGTCTAACTCTTAGCTGATGTTCATATTTTATCAGTCTTTCCAGTAATGTCCTAAAAGCAATTTCCCCTTACTCTGATTCAAACTGGGGCTGTGCCCTGCGTTGACTTCACACATTTCCTTAAGGCCCTGTACTCCAGAATGCCACCCAGCCCTGCGGTTTTCTCAAGCAGGCCCTCTGCAGTTATTTTTTGTAAATCTCCTCTAGTGTCAGCCTTCATCACTCTGGATGAGGTTCAGGTTCTGAGGGGCGGCTGCACTCACCACTGTGCCTTCTTCCCTGTATCTGAGCAGGGAGCCCTGCTCACCTCTGGGTCCTCAGCCTTGGGGCTGCTCAAAAGTCTCCTTAGGCCAGGTGCTTAGCTCTTCAGTCCAACTGGCATCCCTGAGCTCACTCTTTTCTCTCACTGCCTTGCCCGGCAATGTATGGCACATTTACTGGATTTCTAAAACTGTTCAGGAGTGCCATGCACATACACATACACGCCCAGCTGCTTGTTCTTATAAACAGCTGACAAAGAGTATGCCATAGCCTTGCTGTGCATAGCTTGTCGATAGTCTGTGAACTCTGTCTTTACCATCTTTAGTAGAGCCTTCAATAAGATTAGAGGACCTGTTCTAGAAACTGCACAGCAACTCAGAAAACTCTCACATTTTAAAAGTTCCTCCAAAATTGCTCGTTTCCCAAATATGAATTAACCTAGGGTCTCTGGTGAGAGAGAACCAATCAGATGTGAAAGGTATATGTGAGAGAAATTGAGATTAAGAGAGATTTACTAGATGGTATCCACTTGTGCATTACAGAGGCTGGGAAGTCTGTGGTCTGCAGCTAGAAGACAGGAGACCTAGGAAAGACAGGAACACAGTTTCAGTCTGAGTCTGAAGGCCTGAGAACCAAGAGAACGGATGGTATCAGGTTCACTCTAAACCCAAAGGCAGAAATCTGGTGTCCCAGCTCAGAGACTGACAAGAGGGGGAAAAAATGGTTTTATTGTTGTTTTGAGCAGTGTCTTATTCTCTTCAGATCTTCAACAGGCTGGGGAAGGAAAGTGCTTTAAATCAGCCACTAATGATTAGAAGGTTAGTTTCATCTGGAAATGCCTAAACACAGATACCCAAAATGCCATTTTAGTTAAAACTTCGGGTACCCTGTGGCCTAGTCCAAGTTGATAATGAAATTAACCATCACAATCCCATACCATTTTTTTCTAGTATTGTTGATTCTAATTTTTGATAACTTGTTTTAAGTGTTTATAAACTTCCTCTGCTACTAAGTTTTCATCTTTCCCTTTGTAATTAAGAGTTAATTTGAAGGGAGTTACTCTGAGGCTCTGTAAGTACCCTGTCCTTTGTCATACTGTGACTGCTGTTTTCAGCATCCACCGACCTAACATTGTACCCTCTACCTGTATGCTTTGACATTGGCCCGTAAGGAGTCGTATCTCCTGCCTTGTTCATGTCTTTAGTTGTTGGTCTGGTGTTTACTGTGTTCAGTGAATTAAACTCTGTCGCAGGCATCATTTCTTGTCATGGCAGTTTCTCAGGTGGTCCCAGGGAAGGGCCAGTAAAACTGTCATCCTTTGAGCACTTCCCTGCATGGCTCTACAAGATGCTCTGGATCCTGTGGTCCTTTTAGTCTATGAAGACTTCAGCTCATTTTCATGGAGCCTTGCAGCCTATTAGGTAAGACTAGTGTACTGGCTGGTTTTGAGTGTCAACTTGACACAGGCTGGAGTTATCACAAAGAGAGGAGCTTCAGTTGGGGAAGTGCCTCCATGAGATCTAGCTGTGGGGCATTTTCTCAATTATTGATCAAGGGGGAGGGCCCCTTGTGGGTGGTACCATCTCTGGGCTCGTAGACTTGGGTTCTATAAGAGAGCAGGCTGAGAAAGCCAGGGGAAGCAAGCCAGTAAAGAACATCCCTCCATGGCTTCTGCATCAGCTCCTGCTTCCTGACCTGCTTGAGTTTCAGTCCTGACTTCCTTTGGTGATGAACAGCAATGTGGAAGTGTAAGCCGAATAAACCCTTTCCTCCCCAACTTGCTTCTTGGTCATGATGTTGTGCAGGAATAGAAACCCTGACTAAGACAACTAGTATTTGCATGCCTACATCTGGGTGTTAGTCCTTCTCGGTATCCCGATGGACAATTAGGAAGTGCACATGATTCTCTTTTCTTCCTCTCCCCTCCACAGTACATGGTTCCTCCAATTTCAGTTCAAACCTGCTTGTTTTTTCTGTGTCTCGTGTCTATTTCATAAACCAAATAAAATCTACTTTTAAAATTCCCCAAATCTTTAAAAATCCAAGTTCTTTAAAAGCTACAAGTCTCTCAAGACCCCCCCTCTCTCTTCCTACATCCTGACTCCAGTTTCCCCTCCCTCCTCTTCTCTTTTTCGCCCCCCCCCATTTACTCCTCCATTTCTCTTCAGAAAAGGGCAGGTCTCCCATGGATATAAACCAATGTGACATATCAAGTTGCAGTAAGACCAGGCACCTTCCCTCATACTGAAACTGGACAAGGCAGACCAGTGGGAGGAAAGGGTCCCTACAGTAGGCGAAAGAGTAAGAGAGAGCCCCTGCTCCCACTGTTAGGAGTTCCACAAGAAGACCAAACTACAAAACTGTAACTTACAGGCCGAGGGCCTGGGTCAGTCCTAGACAGGCTCCCTGGTTGGTAGTTCCACTGTGAGTGCCTATGAACCCAGGTTGGTTGATTCTGTGGGTTTTCTTGTAGTGTTCTTAACCCTCTGGCTCCTACAATCCATCCTCCCCTCTTGCAGGATTCCCTGAGCTCCACTTAATGTTTGACTGAGTTTCTGCGTCTGTTTCTATCAGTTGCTAGGTGAAGCCTCTCAGGTGACAACTGAGCTAGGCACCAATCTCTGAGTTTAAGAGAATACCTTTAGAAATCATTTCTT
This sequence comes from Mus minutoides, assembly GCA_902729485.2. Classification (NCBI taxonomy): domain Eukaryota; kingdom Metazoa; phylum Chordata; class Mammalia; order Rodentia; family Muridae; genus Mus; species Mus minutoides. The sequence goes on along the minus strand of LR753523.1, from coordinate 158,433 downwards.
ATCCCAGATCTCTGAGATATCCAGCCTCTGGGTTCTGGCCCTCCAGGCAGTGTCAGGGGTGGACTGCCTCTCGTGGCATGTGTCTCAAGCTGGACCAGTCATTGGTAGCCACACCCACAATTTCCTCACTACCTTGACCTCAACACATCTTGTAGGCAGGACAAATTGTAGATCAAAGGTTTTGTGGCTGAGTTAGTGTCCCAGTCCCTCCACTGGAAGTCTTGCCTGATTACAGAAGATGACCAGTTTAGGCTTTGAATCTGTCCCCCAATGCTAACAGTATTAGCTAGGCTCACCCTTGTAGATTCCTGGGAGTTTCCATAAAAGTCACAAGTCTCTTAGTGGTAAGCTCATATAAATATTCATTCAAGTATTGTGACACCAAGTAGAGATTTTTATTCCAAAAGAGAAAAGACAAGGCCATAGCAATGAACAGTCACATCAAAGCAAAATCAAACCCAGCAAGTATAACACCCAGTCCCTGCACTGGCCAGAGCTTAAACTGCATTCTTCTGGACTTCTAAGATCTTTGGGCAGAAAAGTCCTTTTAGGAATGTTTAATCCTTTAATGTCCCTTAACATAAATATCATGATATAGGCTTACCAATACATAACCTCTAATATGATCTCAATCAGTGTTACATAAAAACCTTCTGTTTACAGTGATAAATAGAAAAAGACTGCACATTTCTATTTAACGTATGAACAAGAATATTGTTAATAGGATAAAAACATTCATGACTATTATACTCTGTTACTGATCACATGATCATAAGCTGGCATTATAACTTCTTTCTTCTACTACCCGCCTGTAATTTCCTCTGCTCTCAGCAAGCATGTCAATGAGTCTTGGTCCTTTATCTGGAGGAGTGACCTTTACTTTCATTCCTGAAGGGTCTGGGCTATTGATCACCCAGCCTGGATTGGGTTGCAGTTTCTTCTTGACTTAGTCACAGGTCCTGGTAACACTTGCAGGTGTACTGAAAGATCTTCATTTCAGATGGTCCAGTTTCCCTTTATTAGTCCACCTGTCACACTCAGTGGGTGTGGCTTCTCACTGAAATGATTGAAGACCAGACACTTCTAGTCACTGTATATTTTCAGGTCACACTTGGTGGAATTCGGAGAGAAGATCAGGAGTGAGAGTAGTCACAACCCTGCCTGTAGGAGGGATCGGCCACGCCCAGGACTTCAAGGTCTTGTAACACCATTCACTGCAAGTCACTTGATGATAGGAGAAGTATATCTTACTGACTTGATTGAATTTTTTTCTAAGAAAGATTAAAGATGCCGGGCGAGGTGGTGCACGCCTTTAATCCCAGCACTTGGGAGGCAGAGGCAGGCGGATTTCTGAGTTTGAGGCCAGCCTGGTCTACAGAGTGAGTTCCAGGACAGCCAGGGCTATACAGAGAAACCCTATCTGGAAAAACCAAAAAAAAAAAAAAAAAGAAGAAAAAAGAAAAATTAAAGATACATCTTCATGGAATTCATTTTGATAAAACTGTATTTCTATGGTTCCTATGGAATTTATTGTCCATGGTCCCAAGACAAGAAGTTCAAAAATCAAGGTTTGAGCAGAACCAAGCTCTCTCTAACAGCCTTTTAGGGGTTCTTCTAGCTTCTGGAGGGGGTAGATGGTATTCGTTTCCTTGACCTGTGCTGCCTCACATGGCTGTATGTGTCCACATGTGACATTTCCCCTTCTTTAAAGGTTTGTGTTAGAGTACATCCTAATGAGCTCATCTTGATTACATCTGCAGAAGCCCTGTTTCCAAATAAGGTTGCATCACAAGAAGGTTAGGACTTCCTAATATGCTGTTTGGGGAACACAGTTCAAGCAGTTCAAGTCTCCACACTAATGCCTTGTGCTTTTTGGTTTTCCCAAGCTGCTATCTATTTTTCTACCAGGTATTGGCTTTTTTTTTTTTTTTTCATTTTCAAATGCACAGTTTATTGTTCACATATGAAAAAGCAGGAGAGAACTCACTTTAGAAAATGAATCTAATAACTGAACGGTCCAGCTCTAAGTGATGCCACCAATGTCCAGAGGCAGAGTTCACTCACAGACAGTGGGTAGAGGATCTCGAGCCACTGCATCCACATCCTGGTGGGGGAAGGACAGCGAGTGGGTACCAGCTCTGTAGCAGATGCCCCGAGATGGACAGAGGCTAACAGGTCATGCCTCAGTCATACTTAGCCAGCTTAACCAAGGTTCTGGACACTCAGCAGTCACCAGAGTCAGAGCCAGCCAGAGGCATTCTGGTGGGAGATGTGGTCACTGGAAGGGTCCCTTGCTTTGTGTTTTTGTGCACATTAGACCCCAGCGTCCGCAGTCACTGATTTTTGTTGTTGTTGCGTATTCACTATTTTCAAACATTACTATTACCAGGTGGTTAAGCTGTCTGGGGCACCAAGTGATCGATTGGCAGTTCTTATTCCAATTCTGAGTTTTCTTTATCATACTTTAATTCTGTCTTTTCATCTCACTCTATCTAAAACATTTTCTCCCTTTTCCTTGTCTATTTGTCTGGTATTCATTCTCCCTTTTATTTATTTTTATAAAGACTTTTTCCTTGATTTGGTAATTTCATATATGTATATAATGAATTCCAGCCATTTCATCTCCCCATTACCTGTTCTCATTCCTTTTGTCTTAAAAAGCTACATATCCACTTTATTTCTATAGAAAAATATCTGTACAAAATTTTTGCCCATTTTATTCTCCTTTGCTTATACCATTCAAATAAAAAACATTTTTATTCGTATATTCATTTATTCCCTCATTTCAGAAGTATGTAATTAATGAGACTAATATTGTTCTGAAGCCACCTGCATACTGTGACCCTGCCATTCTTAGCAAGAGATTTTTTTGTTTAGCTATTTAGGAACTATTGCCTACTTTTAGAGCACATTCTCCAGTGTTGAGACAGCAGGGGAAGGCACCAGTCTCTATTAGCATCCTCTTAGGCTAGGTCTGTTCTCAGGGCATTCGATTTTCTTTATTCCTTTTTAGTTTTTCCTTTCTTTTTTTAAGAAAGGAACACAGTCTCACTATCTAGCCCTGGCTGCTCTGAAACTCATTATGTAGATAAGACTGGCAATCATCCTGCCTTGCCCCCCCTCCCCCCCCAAGTACTAGAATCACAGGGCTATGTCACCATTTCTGGCACCCACAGCCTTTCTATGCAGTGGCTCAGAGTCATGGCTTTATTTCATGGTTGATAATACTTTCTCTTGTGGTTTTGTCTGTTCTTATTGATGATTTCAGAGAGCTGAGGTACTCTTCTATTGTCGTCCTTAGATAGGAGTTCCTTGGTTGGTGTTTGAGGTTGGTCCTAAACTCAATCCCAGAGAACTTGAATGTTTTGAGATAAGTAGAAAAAGAAAAGGCAGCAAAGGAAACTGAAAAAGAAAACCAGAGAAATAGGAAGAAACCCCAGCAAATGTGAGCTCACAGAAGCTAAGAAAAGATGGGGTTAAGGCAGTAGGACTCTGTGGCAAATGCTGCCGAGAGAGAAACTGTGATGTTAGAACTCTAACAGTAAGTTGAGTTCATGAGGAATCCCTGCAGGAAGTTGGACAGTGCACTGATGTACCAGAGTGGACCCAGACTGGAGCTGACAGAGGGGATAGGAATGAAGAAGAGAGGCATGCCTGGTCATAGATGGATGGGACAATCCCCTGAGAAACAAGGATGTTACAGCCACAGAAGGCTTCATTTGCATTGGAAAGGGAAGAAGACAGGTCAAGTCAATTATGATTAAGCACCATTATTTCAGAATGCCTTTATTCCTCATAAAACAAACGAACAGTGTTCATGAATAAAGATTTTTATTAAATACACACAGAGAATTTTCCTTCTGATTATAAATGACTCCATGGACTTGATGAAATCAAACAAGAGCCTCCGTGAATTGTTAGTGAGTGAATCTGACTTAGAAGCACAAAAGTACATGTGAAAGACAATCCATAGCCAATCGTGGTGGCTCACTTTGTAAAGCCAGCCCTCAGGAAACCATGGCAGAAGATTGAGAACTTCCTGGGTTACTAGTATGTTCTAGGCTGGCTTGGGCTGTAGAGTAAGTCTGTGAAAAGTCAAGAAAGAAACAAGGGAGTTGGGGAGGGTTGATCAGAAATAACTCCATCTTTGACTTAAAATTCAATAAAAATTTATCTCTAATATTTGATAAGTTCTCATATTCTATTCTGTTTCCCCTTAAAATAATCAAGATTTTCCATCCTTAATTTCTACTGCCCACCCTTCGTTCGTATCTTATTGCTCTCTTTAACTACAGCCCTTGTTGCTCCTTCCTGTGTCCAGACACATCAAGTTTACACTTACTCCACCAGGCTTCCAGAGACGATCATGCAGCAGCGTCCACTCCATGAACACAGGGCATGGCTTCCTGCTCTGCTTCAGGTCAGCCACCTTCCTTCTCTGCACGCACTCACTCTCCTGTGTAGGTAGTCTGCTGAGACTGGTCTGAAGGAGCCATTGAATCTTGACTGACTGTTCCCAATGGTCCTATATACAAGTGATGTGATGAGTTGAACTAGAATACTTTTAACCACGTGTCTCAGAGCCCATGGGTATTGTACATTTGTCTTCCAACAGCACTTGGCCTTAATATCATCTCCATTGCTACATGTTAATTAAAAATGTTTCATTTAGAAGCCAATGAAAATATCTAGTTGTTTCAATAAGTATTTTCTGACGTTTTAGACAGTTAAGCTATTTTTGGTTGATTGCTTTTGGCTTTTGAGATACAGTTTCATGTAACTCAGGCTGTCCTCAGACTCACTGTGACCCGGCGGAACTTGTGTTCCTCCTGTCTCCAATTCCCAAGACCTGGGATTGCAAGAGGGTTCCATGTTTAACTAATTTTAATTTAATTTAAAGGTACACATATAAGTATGTATATGAGAAACTGATTCTTAGTCTTTGGAAGAACAAGAGGAATCTTCCCAGTGTATGGTGAAAAGGGGGCCAGAGTGAAAGGAAGCAGTGATAAGACCATGAAGACAAAGCCTAGAGAGTGAGGGGAGAGGTGCTCATGCACGGAGGTGACGTTGCTTGTTAGAAGTCAAGTAAAGGGGCCCGGACCTTGTGTGGCTGGGACAGTTTGTCTATGATTTTAGAGTTCCTCACTTGAAGGAGGTTTTTTTTTTTTGTGGTAATATTTGCTAGTATAACACATGGTTTTATGGTCTTTCCCTTTATTCTCTGTTGTTAACAATTTATCTACAGTATTTTCTTATTCTTTTCCTGTTTTGATATCTAGGGTTACACCCTTTCTAGTACACACAGACAGTTTGTCATAACAGGTTTGCACACAAAGATCATAGAAAATGCTCTCATTGTTCCTTTGGAACAGGGTGTCTCTTGCTCACCTTCTCGTGTCATTACTGCAGATCTCCCCAAAGGAAGTCCTGAAAGGACCGACTGACTGCATTACTTCTCTGTTCCCCTGTACCTCTGAAATTGCACATGATAATACAGTGGATAGTGGCACCATCTAGTGGTAGTTTTGAGGCCTAACCAAGTTCAAAGTCATTTGATAACCAGTTTAGAATTTCAAACATAACTTTCTATCAGTTTTGCAAATTGCTGAAGCATTTATTTAATGTCATATCTTGTTGAGACTCTGAAATGCCCTTCAAGTCAACAGATAACACCACTATTATGATTCATAAATAATGTGGTTTCTAAACAAATGACTTATACATTGTATACCTTCTTGAAACAAGGTCTCACCATGTAGTCTAGGCTGCTCTTGATCTCCTGCCTCTGTCTCCCAGGAGCGAAGATTGTTGGCATAAGCTGCCACACCGTGCTCACCCTGCTATTGTGCGTGTGTTTTTATTATATTTTGAAAAAAATGATGCTTGGAAATGTAGTTAAACAAAATATTTACTTGAACAAATACCAGAATTTCAGAAATGATCCCATTCGTGGCCATAAGAACTATCCCTCAAGAGAGTGCCTTATGATGCTTCTACGTCAGAGTATGGAGTTCAGGAAGTAACTTTCCCCCTAAGACCCTGGTGCTTGTTTTTGGTTTTTATTTTTTCCTATTTGGGGTGTTTTGAAAAATAAATATCCCTGTCCTTGCTTGGTCCATTGATGGCTGCCGAGCCTGTGTTGCGTATTTACAGATCCAGTCAGAGAGACTGGAGTAGTCAATCTTACTTCTTATTTCTTTGTGGATTTTTAAAATATGTATGTTCTTGAGGGGAGGGTTTGCACAGTTGGAGAGCTAAAGGAGGGTATTGGAGCCTATGGACTGAAAATTAGAGTCAGTTGTGAGTCACTTGGCATGGGTGCTGGAAACTGAACTCTGGTCCTTTGCAGGAGCTGTACACAACCATAACCACTGAGCCATCTCTCCAGCTTCACATTTTTGGGTCCCTAAATGTAAGCTGTATAGATAGATGTCTTGTTGGTAACTTTCAGTTGATTGATAGCTGTGACAACGAATGACATATTGATCATTTAGTCCATTTTTGCAGCTATTGGGGATATTGAGGAGGGGCAGTGTTAATAAAAATAAAAACATTTGGCAAAGAATCAACATCCACCTGCAATCCCAGAACTCCTCAGATCGAGGCAGGAGTATCAGGGATTGAACTCCTCAGATCGAGGCAGGAATATCAGGGATTGAAGACCAACCTTGGCTACATACTTCAAGGCCAACCTGGGCTGCCAGAAACCCTGTCTCAAAACAAGCAAATAACCATCACTTTCATGAATAACATAATAGAACAATAAAATTAATTGCCATTTTTTAAAAAGGGGAAAAAACCACTTATTCAGTGCCAGAGGGATAGAGGGTTATAATTATTACTATTGTACAGCTGGAGAGGCTGAAACACAAGGAGGTCAAATGACTTTTATAAGGTCTCGCTGCTGTGAGTAATGTGAGCGCTCAGGCCCAGAGGAGAAGGATCCCAAAGCTAGTGTTTTGTCTGTCAGTGGGAAAACCACAATAAAAAAGCAGACAGGAAATCTCACTGGTTGATAACTCTTATTTAAATACATGCTAACTTCTTGATAAAAATCTTTGTTCTAATTTATTGTTCACAATGACTATATTTGTTTGTTTCCAGTCTTAATTATAGCTGACAACTCTCCATCTTAACGGAAGTTTAAAATTTTTGCCTGTCAGTCTCAAATGCTTAATTATTTCTCCTTGCCCATTGGTTATCAATAGACAGACTCCCCGAGGACCAGCATGGTGCTGTGTGCGCACTCCTCACTCAGGCTCTGGGAAGTGAGATGCAGTCTTCCCTCTAGTCCCACAGATGTTGTATCCTCATATCCATGTGACTGCAGATTAAAAATGTAACAGCTATTTAGATAGCACATAAATTACATGAAAAATTGCTATAGTCTACAGATTATTTGAAATATGGAGACGTATGTACAAAGGTGTTCCACAAATCTAGGACATTTTATGTAAGATACTTAAACATCCAAGGATTTTGTTATTTGTGAGAGCTCATAGACCCGGGCTTCAGTGGATGCTGAGAACTGATTTGCCTGTGCCTCTCGGCAGGTGGAGTGTATTGGTAACAATCATTTGAACTCTGGTTTGTACATACTTACAGGTGTGGGTTACTGTGTAAATAGTATGCGTGGGTTTTCTATGTTTTATATTCCATTTTTGTACAGATTTATCATCCCCATTTATAATTTCAGTCTTAGGCTTTTGCTGTTTTTACTTTGTTCCTAAGGCATCTTCTCACCAGCCTCTTCATTCCCCATTCATACTACCCCACTGTGTGTAAATAAGGATAAATATACCATGTTTTCTATAGTATCTTGCCATGCGTACGTCTACTCTTATCAAATGTATATACCAAGATAGACACACATGTAAATATGATCCCGACGAAAATGGGATCATATTATATACCTTAAAAATATAGACACTTTCAATCAGTTGCCCCGGTCCTGCAAGTCCTTCCCGCTGGTTTGTAAGCTTCGTGTCCAGGTGTTTTCTGCAGTGTTGCTCTAGTCCAAGGAGGGAAGGAAGATCATTGAAAAAATCATGTTGTGTCTATACCACAGGATTCTAAGCAGTCACTACAAAAACCAGTGTGATTTATATTAGAAGTGTCTCCTATGTAGTTTTCTGTTGTGGAGTGTACTGTGACTATTTCCTTACTGACAATTTAGTGAGGCTTCTAGAGGGAGAAGAAATAAATGTGAATAGGCCTTTTTTAATTGAAAATCCAGTAGAGTAGATTTCAACACCTGATTTAACTTCCATTTCTTTTCCTCCTAGAACTGTGAGTGTTTCTCTCTTGATTGACCTTCTGTATTTGGGAAGGGGAAATCCACAGCCTTCAAAGTGTTACGTTCCTCTTCTTGCCTGGCTTTTAAGCCCTACTGACCTTTTTCATTAGTGGCATCTGAAGGGCATAGGATAAGGTCTCTGCTGTGAGTTGTTTTTGTTTGTTTGTTTGTTTGTTTTTGAGCTTTATTATGTACCCAGGCTGGCCTCTAACTCATAGTAATCCTCCTGCCTCAGCCTGATAAAAGTTGAATATAAGCATAAGCTACCATGACTGACCCAAATATAGTCTGCATTTTTGTTTGTTTGTGTTGTGTTTGTGTTTATATTTAAGACAGAGTCTCACTGTGTAGTTCAAGCTGGCCTGGAACTCATTGTCTCTGACTCCCAGCAATCTCCCTGTCTCATCCTCTTAAGAGATGGGATTATAGATACAACTTGCCACCCTAAACTGTAACATGGTCTTTAAAAGTAAATTAAGATCTGATAAATTGTCAGTTCAGAAACAGTTACTGGAACATTGGGCACATTTGCTAATAAACTAAGAGGAAATAGTCCACACATCTGTAACCACAGCAACCCTTTGTTCTTGCTTCTGTGCAGATTTGAGAAAGGACGCATCTACACATTCATTGGAGAAGTGGTTGTTTCTGTGAACCCATACAAGGTGCTGAACATCTATGGGAGGGACACAGTCGAACAGTATAAAGGTCGTGAGCTTTATGAGAGACCTCCTCATCTCTTTGCTATTGCTGACGCTGCTTACAAGGCTATGAAGAGGCGATCAAAAGACACCTGTATTATGATATCAGGTATTTGGAGGGGGCCCTGGTTCCAAAGTTGAAAGGTATTTAAAAAGATTTTGTACTCAATAATTCACACAATTGATGAGTTCCTTTTATTTTTTTAAGCTTAGAAACAGAAAAAATTTTATAGGGCCCAGAAAAGTAATGAACACTAAATACCAAATTATTTCTACCATGTTTGATCATCCTTTAGTCTTTGTTTTGAAGGCTGAGGCAGGAGGATTGCTTGAACTCTCACGAGTTCAAGGCCAGCCCAAGCAGAGTAATAAGGCCTCATCAGATAAAAAGAGTATACATTATACTTGCATGCCTTTTGTTACTTGTAGAATATGATTCCTCCTATCTGAAGCACCTAAAACGTGTCAAATAAAACATAACCAAAGTAGCTCAGATGTTAACAGAATGAAACAAAGTAAATAATGCACTTCTGTGCGTCTAAATCAGACAGGTTTCTGTCGGATGGTGCTGTGGTGCAGACACAGGTAGAAATGGGCTTCCTGAGCTTGAGACCTAAGCTCTGAAACTCAGGGAGCAGAGGGTGAGCTGCATCCTGCATGCACAGAATGGGAGCCTAGCTACCCACATGGTGCAGAGCCCTTTGCAGCATCTTGCCTAGCCAAACGAGGGCAAGGAAAGTAGCTTTTCCCGGGCTCAGGATGGCCTCTCCAACTGTGGGAATCTCTGTTCATGCTAATAATACCTCCCGATTACTTTAGTGGCTTTGTGCTTTTCAAAATATTTTTATGATCATTATTTTATTTTGGTTATCAAAACAACTTTAAGTGGTATGTAACATAGTTATTTTTCTACTTTACAGATAAGAATGTTAAGGGTCAAAAGAGTAAATAGCTTAGTGTTGGAATTGGAGAATTATAGCCTAGGAATATGCTTTTGTTTTGTTTTTTTAAATGATGAAAACAGTTGAAAACATTTAAAAAGTTGACCAGTTAAATAAATTTATGAACAAAAATAAAAAAGTTCTTTACTTGTTATTTACATATATTTTTATTCTTTGAGAATTTTATGTAGACAATGTACTTTTTATCATCACTTGTCAATGTATTTTATCATTATCATCCCTAATTCCCTCCCTCCACCTCTTCCCACCACTACCATTTTAACTTCGTTTTCTTTTTTTTTTTTTTTTTACAATGCACCTGGATCTAATTGTTGCTGGCTTTATATACATGGATGTAGGGCTATCCACTAGAGCATGGTCAACCTGCCAGGATCCACACCCCTAAAAAGAACTGATGCTCTTTCCCCGAAGTGGCCATCAACTGTCAATAGCTCCTCAGCCATGGGTGGGCCTTGTGAGCCTCTTCTCCATCCATGCTAGAGCTCCTCAGCCATGGGTGGGCCTTGTGAGCCTCTTCCCCCTCCATGCTAGAGCTCCTCAGCCATGGGTGGGCCTTGTGAGCCTCTTCCCCCTCCATGCTAGAACATGCCTCTCATGAACTCTCTTGGTCTTGTAGAGGCAACCACAGCGACTTGGTGTGGGTTATGAGTACAAAGGCCCTATCATGATTTGAAGACCCCATTTCACAGCTGTCCTCCCCAACTTCTGGATCTTAAAATCTTTCCACCCCTTCTTTCATAATGCTCCTTGAGCTTTGTGATGCAGATACCTCATTTATGGTTAAGCCCCACACGCACTCTTGTTCTGTGCACTTAGACCAGTTATGAGTCTCTGTATTAACCACCATCACAGCAAAAAGCAGCTTCTCTGATGGGAACTGAGAGATGTATTAGCCTTTGGGTATAAAGATGAGTATTTAGAAGACAGTCCATTTATAAAAGTATTAAAAGTCAATTTTCCCCTAGGGCCATGGCTTCTACAGCCACAGGTTCTTAGCTGAGTTTACAGTACCAGGCATAAAGAGTGGGCCTTAAATCCAATCAGATAGTAATTGGTTACCCCCCTAACATTCACGCCATTATTGTGGCTCACAGAGTTCATAGCTGAGTAAAATTGTTGATGAACACTAAATATCAGCAGCCTACAAAGCAAGCCTACAAAGCAAGCAAGAATAAAGAACAAAGAATAAAGCAGAAAGAAAGCTTGCAGGTGTGTTCCAGCACAGTGTCCAGCATCTTCAGTAGTGCATCGTAGCGTCAAGTCATGGTGAACAACCATGAGCAGTGGAAGAGCTGTGGCCTTTTATAGGGAGGATCCTCTGGGACCCTTCTGATGGGGGAGGGGGAAGTCGTGTTCCCCAACATTCCAGAAGTAGCAGATTGTTAGTGTGTGCCCTTTTGTATATTTTTCGCTCTGTGTTTAAGTACATAGTCACACATGCATAAATATACAAAAATACATAATTATAAGCATATATCTGCCACTTCAAAGGTTAGTTTTTCCATTCAGCAATGTATAGTGGATATATTTTTCACTAAGGTTTCCATAAAACTAGCACATTCTCTTTAGCAATTCCACTGTGTAGTTGTTTTTATCTAATTCTTTATTAATCTATTCACCCAATTTTAGCCATAACATAATTTATTTAAAAATTGTTTTAAAGCCTTGGGAGATTTATATTGTTTGGTTAAACTACTTTTAAGAATATTCCCTTGAGAGAAAGCTCAGTGAGTAAAGTTTTGGTGTTTAAGCTCACAGAAGGAACTTCTAAATTGATCCCTCTGCTCTCACCGCTGGTACGGCCCATCGCTGGTACACGTTACATCCTTTCCTATGATGCCTTGTGTCTCAAGCTTGGTGTTTTCTTTCTAAACTAAAACTGCTGTAATTTGGTTAAAGACTCTCGTTTTTCTTTCTTTCCTTTTTTTTTTTTTTTGACTAAAAGGCTGGATCTGACTGGCATAAGAAGGCATGCTCTCTTTCTCAGCTTTCTGAGTAGCTGGACCTGACTCTGATCTTTGTAACTAATTACTTTATTAAGAAAACTTTCCTAGTCTGGAGAGATGCCTCAGTGGTTAAGAGCACTGACTGCTCTTCCAAAGGCCCTGAGTTCAATTCCCAGCAACCACATGGTGGCTCACAACCATCTATTATGGGATCCAATCCTCTCTTCTCCAGCGCCGCCCCCCCTTGATATATTTTTACTTAACTAAATATTGATTTGAAGTGTATACATTTGCTTCTGTCATTTTTAAAGACATGTTTATATCTATTAGAAGCATCCCAGGACAAAATAACTTAATAAGAAAGTGGGGAAGGGAACAGGAGAGAGGGAGACAGGGAGGGGGAGGATGGTGGCAAGAGAAAGTAACAGTTTTTAGTGAATAACCATCAGTGGTTTAAATTGCTCTGTTGACAGTGAGCTTACCCCTGCCCTATTCTTCCCTCTAGGGGAAAGTGGAGCTGGTAAAACAGAGGCCAGTAAGTACATTATGCAGTATATCGCCGCCATCACCAACCCCAGCCAGAGAGCAGAGATAGAAAGGTAAGGCACCTCAGGGACATGGCTTGGCCGGGCCTCACCTAGTACACACACTGGGCCAGGCTTCAGCTGGCCAGCAGCAAGCATTTTTTTTTTTTGATGTGTAAATTGCTTTGATTCTCACATTGCATATTATATCTCTGCTTTTACTTCTATTACTTGATCAATTTCCAGTTTTATCAACTTTAAAAAAAAAAATTAAAACTTTGCAGTAGTTGAAGGTGTCCTGGTTCTAGCTGGTTTCCATCCTCAGCAGAGCTCTTAGAATTTGCACAGCTTGGCTTTATTGTGTAAGCCTCTGCAGGTTCTTGCTCTGTATTTTTATAGTTATGCTCTGAGAGGAATGGGCTCTGGGAGACGGACCCATGGCCCCCCATCAGTGTCACAACCGTAGCCCGCTGGTGCTCATGCTTGTTTCTACTGAAGCAGCATGACCTGCTTTCTTATGCGGTGCCGCCGTGCCTGAGAGGGAGAAGGCACTTTCCTTCAACTCTAATGATGGACATTAATTTACTGAGGAGTCGCATCATCTGTCACAGGCAGCTCTACAGACAGAATCCAGGGTGCTGGCTGATGGAAAGGAAAAGAATTTTGATTTGATGATACTTGTGTGGATTTTGCATTTTCATCGTAACTGGATTACCCAGGCAAAAGAGGCCTTCTAAAAAATATGTGACATATTCCCACTTCTGGTTTTTGAACATTTGATCAAATTTTTGTAATTTCTTTTGAATCTCAGGAGAGTAGCTAGCTGAGAACTAAATTACTTTCATTTTTACATAGCAGATAAGGCTTATGTAAATTTACTGTCATTCCCGAGCATACTGGGCTCTGTCGTCTCATGGGGGACCTTGGTAAGCAAGCAGCTCCTACACATATGCCTTTGTAAAGCACACAGTCATTTATGGGCAGAAGTTTGAAGGGTCCCTTGCAGGATTAGGGGGAGAGACGATGGTCTACTAATCAGGTTGTGTCCAGAGGCCAGGTTATTTCCTCCAGTGTGACTGTGAGAGGAATCTTGTCAGTGAGCTAGAAACACAGACGTAAGGGCTAGGATGACGGTAAGATCATCCAGTTTTCTAAGTGTCTTCTTATCTGAATTTTTTTATAATAACTTTGATGTATTTTCATTAAAGAGTGAAGAATATGTTGCTGAAGTCAAACTGTGTTTTGGAAGCTTTTGGAAATGCCAAAACCAATCGTAATGACAATTCCAGCAGGTTTGGGAAATACATGGATATCAACTTTGACTTCAAGGGAGACCCCATTGGGGGACATATTAATAACTACTTGCTGGAAAAGGTATGTGTGCTAGTCTTCTAGGGTGATGCTTGTGAGAGCTGAGTGTCTAAAAACAATATTTGTGAAATTGCATTTATTGCTTTAAAGTACTGTTTAATCCTATTACCTGTCTCCCAGTCTGCCTTCCATGGTAAGATACTCTCCTCCTGTGTCCTCCCATGAGCACTTAGTGCATCAAGTTAGGCATTGTCAGGCAGATTTGGGGTGTGCATGGGACAGAAGAATGTGTGACAACTTTTGGGTAAGATCTAATCCAAACTAGTCAAATCTCCTCTCCTCTCCTCTCCTCTCCTCTCCTCTCCTCTCCTCTCC
>LR753523.1:0-131896 GCA_902729485.2 Mus minutoides | reverse complement strand
TTGGTTGGTTGGTTGGTTGGTTGGTTTGGTTTGGTTTTTTACCCCCACCCTCTTTCCCTGAGCTGAGGACCAAACCCAGGGCCTTGTGCTTACTAGGTACCACTGAGCTAAACCCATCCATTAGCCACAGATTTTTTTTTTAATGCACAGTGAATACAAGATTCTCTAAGAAAGATGCTTCCTTTTCATTTATACCTATAATTTCAGATTAACCACTGTGAATACAAGATTCTCTAAGAAGGTTGCTTTGGTTTCATTTATACCTATAATTCCAGATTAACCATTTTTTAAAAATATTCTTTTCTCAGTCTCGTGTGATTGTGCAACAGCCTGGAGAGCGGAGCTTCCATTCTTTCTATCAGGTTCGTAAACCATTCCTTATGCAGAGAGTTGTTTGGCTAGTCATGCAGAGAATCTGTCTTGTGTCCTCTCATCTGACCTACACCTCCCTGGCTTTCCTGATCTCCACCACAAATTCCACGTGTGCACAGGCTTGCGCATCCTGAGAGGCCGTGAGTGTGGGCACGGAGAGCTGGTAAGGGACCAGCCAGCCAGTGTGCCCAGGCTGGGCATCACTCACAGGGAGGTAACAGTGTAATGACTGTGACAGCTGTCAACACCAGCTACAAATGTTGAATTCAGTCTCTTTTGAATTGAGTTGCTTCTCTTGTGCTTGAGAGTTCCAGAGATGGAAATGTAAATTTCATTTGCATTGTTCTCAATAGGTGTAAGGCAATATGATTACTTTAAAAACAAAGCAAGGATTTATAAATCCAAGGGAGAATTATCCTCTATGCTGTCAACACTCAGAAAAAATAAATAGGTTTTTAGAGAATGTTATTAGAGTTTGAAACAAACCCTTAAATAACCCTCCTTTGGCACATCTGCAACTCACAGAGCAAGTGTGATATTAATATCATTTTCAAATCTCAAAGTGATATAAACCAAGATCTTTTTAAAAAGCTACTGACCTAATTAAATAACATTTGGGGGTTTAAAGAATTAAACTCATAAGGTTGGAGATATTTCAGTTGGTAAAATGCTTACTGATAAGCATGAGGACCTGAGTTCAGTCCTCAGAACCTGTGTTTAAAAGGTTGTAGGCTTGGTAGTGTCCATGTACAGTCCCAGTGCTGGGTAGGCAGTGAGTGAGTCCCGGGGATTGCTGGCTCCAGTCAGAGTGACTGGGACCTAGGGAATGACACAACCCAAAAGCTGGCCTCCCTGCACACACCCATAGGAACACACATGCAGACACACATTTAAAACTTTGAGTTAAAGAGATTGATTTCTGTGTAACTGTCTTTGAAGGTGATTAATGGTGACAATACAATCATATACAACATTGTTTGATTACGTAATTACCTTGATCAATGCCATTCAAATTCTGGTATGTTTGGTTTAAAAAAAATCATTTTTAAGGTCCTTTAACTGTACATTTGAAGTAAACCAGAGCTTCCTGTTGAGTGCAGAACCTTTATGTCAAGGCCTCTTGAAGGCATGCTTTAGAAACAAAAGGGTAACAACTTTGTATTTGTGTTTCTGTTAACAATTTGCTAGATTTTAGATAAACAGTTTCTCTGTAAAATATAAGAGTTGTTTATTTCAAGAAGTTACAGCTTTCTGCGAGTATCTTTCCCAGGTGGGTGAAGTTACTAAGATATCTTCGGTCTGGGAGCCCCAGTTGGCAGTCACCCTGCTTTCTGGATGTGACACTTGAGGCAAAGCTGCCGAGCACACGGGACTCCATGGGACTGTCAGCTGATGCCTCTTCCCCACAATGCTGACTTTTCTGGACTCAGCATTCTAACACTGCTAAGCTGCAAGCACCTCAGGGCAGGGATCCTGCCTGTCAGATGATGGCATTCAGGGCAAGAACCTTTTAGACTGATCTTGTGAATGTGAATTTTAAGTGCTAATTACTCATGGCTGTGTAACAGTCTGCCTGTCTCACTAGATAGATGCTATTTACCTATAAGTAAGAACAACAAGACAAAATAAAATCCAAAAATGTCCTCAAAGCATGACCAGGAGGACCTAGCTGTGTGAAGTCTAGAAAAAGAGTGAAGAACTAGGTCACTTCTACGCTAGACCATTTGACACTTGGGGGGTCAGCCTCGGCCTTGACAGTTGCATTGGCCAGTGGGAACGCTAGAGGGACAGAGCCAAATGAGTGAGTGTTTACTAAAACAGTATTTATTAGATTGCCTTACACAGAACTGTCTTCAGAGAACTGGAGAGGCTGAAAACGCAGTAACAGCTCAACCCATGAAGCAGGTGCCTCAGTAGTTCCAGTCCCGTGCCGAAGGCCTGGAAAAGCCTGGAGCTGTTGGTCTTCCTTGGAACCTTGAAGAAACTGAGTTCTTCTGTCAGCAAAAGAATGTAGTAGCAGTGGTTGGGGCTCCAGCAGCAACAGAGTAGATGAGCTGACTGGCAAGATACTAAAACAAACAGCCAGGCTTTTTCCATAGACCTCCTTTTATCTAGACTGCCTAGGTTTAGGGAGGGTCTTCTCAGTTCAAATAGCCTGACCAAGAACATCTCTCACAGGAACACCTAGCAGCTTTTAGTTGATTCCAAACGCAGTCAAGCTGACAACCAAGATTATCTATCACAGCAATTTCATTTTGATTAAATATTTTTCAGCTCCTCCAGGGAGGTTCTGAGCAGATGCTGCATTCTCTACACCTGCAGAAGTCACTCTCGTCCTACAACTACATCCGTGTGGGGGCACAACTGAAGGTGAGTTTCTTCTCTGAGAACCAAGAGGAGGCAGAGGGGGTACTGGCTGCTCATCCAGGCCCTCTGCTGTCCCCATGCAGATGAATGCTTCCTCTCTTCTGCTTTTAAAAAATCTCAGTCCAAAATTTATTCCACTGCTGGACTGAAAACCTGGCTAACTAACCTCACACAACCGTACTGTCCTCATCTCACAGAAAAGTTTCTCTCTGTGTGTTCAGGATTTTCTCTTAACATCTCTTAATATTTGATCTGACTCCATTTATCTGAAACCATAAAAATCATTGAACACTAGCAAGCCTTCCTCATAAGAGTTTGTTATTTAGCCAAAAGCATGATGTTATGACAGAATGAAATTTTGAAGCACTTTGATTCTCTCTCTCTCTCTTCTCTTTTTATTTTGTCTTTCAAGACAGGTAGCTCTGGCTGTCCTAAAGCTCATGCTATAGATTAGGCTGGCCTTGAACTCAGAGATCTACCTGCCTCTGACTCCCAAGTTCTGGGATTAAAGGCCTGTGCTACCACTGCCCAGCCTCCACTATTTTAAAGTACTGGTTGTGATTATCCTAGAAATAGTTTTGTGGCCCTTAGGTTGTCCCTTTGTGTTATCTTTCAAAAGGACTCAAGCTTTCCCTTCCCTTGCATGCAACCTCTTGCATACACATCTGTGGGTCCGGTTAGCTCTTTATTTGAATTAGTTTTCCTCTAGTCATCTCATAGCCAGTTTAACTATGTGTTGGTTGAGGAGAGTGTATAAAAAGTGAATGTGTGTCCTGGTTCGCTGGACAGGGAGAATAGAAATGCAGAGAGTGCTATGAGAGGCTTGGATCGCAATTACTTCCAGGAGGGTAAGATGTACCCTGAATTTCTATATTTTTAACTTTTCTGTAATAAAAAGTACACTGCCAGCAGGGTATAGTAGCACATTCATGTAACCTCAGTACCAAAGAGGGTAAGACAGAAAGATGATGACTGTACCTAGCTCACACAGCCAGACCACACAGCCAGACCGGCTCGCACCAGAGAAGGCACTGGTGATTTTAGTTGGGTGAAGAATAAAAAGATCTCTGACAGGAAAGGATATGAGAAGTGTTTTTATTTAAATTATTATTTCACTTATGCTAGTTATACCCTCATTACTGGCTTAGAAATATTTTTGTGGCTGTTCATAGAAGTAATTAATTTTATCTTGGCATTTAGATTTTGCCACCCTTTTACACTTTTCTAAGAGCAGAAATGTTTGGCTGAAAATGAATTGAAAATTAAACAGAAGAAGGCAATGCTCCAACTTTCTCTGCCTTTCTATATACATATACTAAAATATGTATAGAGGATTCCAAAATCAACACTTACAGCTAGCGACTGGGCTATCTTCAATAAGACCATCTTATTACAAAAATATTTTGTGCCAGGTCATGTAGCCTAATACAAAGTATTAAGTTAACATTTGAACTTCTTTATAAATAAAATTCATCTTTTGTACTGTTTTTATTTGTTTTCTATTTGGATTTTTCCCTTCCTTTCTGACAAATTATTTGCTCATAGTCAAAATCTAAGCTCGGGCTGGAGAGCTGGCTCAGAAGTAAGGAGCACTGACTGCTCCGGCAGAGAACCCTCATTTGATTCCCAGCACCTACATGGTGGCTCACAACCATCTGTAAGTTCATCACCAGAGGAGCTGCTATTCTCTTCCGGTCTCCATGGTATCAGGCACATGTGTGGTACACAGACATATAACACAGGGAAAAAAACCCATACACTTAATTTTTAAAAAGAAAACAAAAAGAAAATCGCCTAAGACATATGCTTAAGTCCTATTATGCAGATTATAGTTAGTAATGATTTGTATGTGTATTCATTCATAAAAATCATAAACAAACCCTGCTTAAACCTACATTTCTTATATTATAATATAATTCTCCCATATAATATAATTCTCCCATACAAACATAAATGATTTTAGTACCTATAAATTATTAAAGGTATTTTAGTTAATCTTAGGATGTAAGACTCATGTGAAATTAAGATACCATGAGTCACAGGTAAGAGAAAATCTAGGTAAAGTTTCCCCAAACAGTGATGAACTCGCTGGCCCTGTATGACAGCAAGTCCTGGGATGGTCAGACCCAGCGCCTCAGCAACACAGGTGGGGTTTGAGGTTCTGTAACTTACACCTCTGCTATCCTCCGTAAACTGGCTTGTCCTCTTGCTCCGGCTTCTGCTGTGGTCTCAAAATGTCATCATCAATCCCAGTATTCACAGGCAGAGGAAATGCCATCTTACTCACATGGTGACCCTCTCCTTCCACAGTCTGTCATGAGCTTTTCCTCAGGCCTCCTAGATCATAGCCTGTGGCCAAGCACTCACTTGGTAAGGGGAAAAAATGGGTGTCTTAGGTAGGGTTTCTGCTGCTGTGATAATCACCATGATCAAAAGCAACTTAAGGAGAGAAGGGTTTTAGTTCATCTTCCAGCTGCAGCCCATCATCCAGGGAGTCAGAGGAAGTCAAGGCCCAGGAGGGATGATGCCTCCAGACTTGCTTGCTCTCCATGGCTTACTCAGCCTGCTTTCTTATACACCTCAGGGTCACCTGTCCAGAGGTGTCACCACCCACAATAGGCCATGCCGCCACAAATCGATCACTGATTAAGAAAATGCCCCATCAGCTCACCTGCAGTCTGTTGTTTTGGAGGCATTTTCTCAATTGTGGCTCCCTTTTCTGAGATAACTCTAGCTGTGTCAAGGAGACTGTATACTAGCCAGGATAGTGGCCATGCTCACTTTAGAGCCATGAAGGCTCCTGAGTCTAGGAGCAAGCCAGGGATGAGCTTGAAGAGGACTAAGCAAATCTCATTCTATACCCAGTAATGAAATAAGAGAAGAGTGACTGGTGGGGAAACAGCCGGAAATGTCCTCGTATGGAACACAAGTACAATCTTAACATGTAGTCATAATGGCAATATCCAAGTATTTTTTGATGTGGTAAGGACCAGACAACAACCTGTAAGAAGTGTATTAATCTCTCCATGTTATTCATGAGGAAATTAAGGCCCAATAAGGTTAAGCGTCCATCTCATAGTGAGAAAACACTGGCAGATGTAGGAGCTTGCTGGTTGTATCTATAACACAAAGGAACATGTACTCTTCAAGCAGAGGGGTTTGTTTTGTATATCCTTTCTCGGTAAGTGAGCATCAGGCCAGGGCCCCATCCAGGCAAAATGAGCAGTTTGTTGAGAAAAGGCTTAGTCCAGAGCTACTTTGGAGAAACTTGTAGTATAAGCAGTTGCCGTTTTTTACTGTAAAATCTGATGGCACACTGGGATATCCCAGCCCAGTGTCCATGTCTCCTAGAGCTCCACATCCATCATTTAGCTCCTGTGCTCCAGTTAGAAGCTATGACTTATTATCACTTATCACATGAGAGAAATGATGGAGTATATAGTTCTGGACTACCTAACAGCCTGCTAAGTGACTGCTGCTGGAGGCTTTGCTTTCGGTGCTGCTTTTCCTCTGCTGGGAACTAAGCCTGGTTAGACAGTTGTGAGAGCTGCTGCCAGCATGCACAGAGAACCTGGGAGAGAGAGCTGCCAACGCAGTAGCCAGCCATGGACCTAAGAGTTCTCACATGCAACATTTTCATGTGTGACCTCACGCCCACGCCATTGCTTCCATGGAGCTGTGATCTTCAGTGGTGCGGCTCAAGGCAGAACCGATCAGAAAAGTGCACCGTGCTCATTTTTAAGTGGCACAAATATCACACACAAATAGTCCTCATATCTAAACATTTCCAAAACAAAATACTTTTTAAAATACTTGTCTCCTTTAAAATGATACTACAAAGGCATCAAGACTTTGGCTAAACACTTCGGTTTTGTAGCTAATGCTTAGGAGCAATGTTTGTGGCTTACACTTTTCTGTTCATGTCCAGTCTTCCATCAATGACGCTGCAGAGTTCAAAGTCGTAGCTGATGCCATGAAAGTAATTGGATTCAAACCTGAGGAGATTCAAACCGTGTATAAAATTTTGGCTGCTATTCTTCACTTGGTGAGTAGGGACTCTCAAAGTGTATTGTCTCCCTGTAGAAACAGGGCAGTCTTGAAGATGTTCTCTGTTGAAAGTCATTTCCTTTGTGAAAATTTCACCTGTGGCTTTGAAAAGTGTGTCCTGATTTTCTTTATTATTTTATATTATGATGGGTTGTCCAGGCCACTGTAGGTTGGGAGATAGTGCCCAGTTCACTGTGTTGTGATTTCCTTAGACCTTGAACTCAGCACTGAGCCTTACGGTGACAGCATTTGAAACAGATGATTGCAAGTGGTCTCCAAGGCACAGACAGCTCATCTGAGGCCAGCACCATAGACCAGATGGCAAAGCTAGCCATGACCTTGACTCCATAACAATATAGGCCTTCTGTCAGAACTGTACACTAAGATGAAAGGATAGACAGGTGTAGAGAAAAGGGAAGGAAGTGTGAGGCGAGGCTTTCAATGTGTGGACATGCATATTTAGGAAGGTATGTACAAATAAGCTCACCTGAACCTGTGATGTGTCAGAAGCTCATTGGAAATGCTGTCTTTTGTCTTTGTTTTTGTTTTTGACACAGGGAAATTTAAAATTTATAGTAGATGGTGACACGCCGCTTATTGAGAATGGCAAGGTTGTGTCTGTCATAGCAGAATTGCTCTCTACTAAGGCAGACATGGTGGAGAAAGCCCTGCTTTACCGGACGGTGGCCACAGGCCGTGACATCATCGACAAACAACACACGGAACAGGAGGCCAGCTACGGCAGAGATGCCTTTGCCAAGGTGAGGCTAGACTTGAACCATGGGTTGCAGCATAACTGAAATTCTCTAAGGATATGTTCAGACATGCCTGAGAGTGGGCTAAGGGCTTTAGGAAACCATGAGACTCTCTGGCCATCACTATCTCAGTGCATGTGCTGGCTTATCACTGCTAAAAAAACAAACTAGACCAACTGAGGGAATGAGTGAGTTGAAACTACTACCTCAGCAGAGCATGGCACTAGCGTACCTCCCCTGCCTCCTAAGTTCTCCTGTCTGCTTCCAGCCACAGGACCTAAGCACATGCCACGTCTCTGCTTGGGCTGCTCCTCTCCCATAGTGCCCTGTTTAGTCATGCCTCCGACTCAGCCCAGGTGTCTCTTCTTCAGGGAAGTCTTCCCTGGATTGCCTGAACACAGAATAAATTAGAGTCACTTCAGGAGGGCCTGGGGAGATGGCTCAACAATTAAGCTCACTTACTGTTCTTGCATAGGAACCAAGTTCATTTCCCACCACCCATCTGAGCAGCTTAAACTCGATGTGATTCCTGTACCAGGAAAACCAACACGTCTAAGGGCACCTACATTCACTCATATACAGACACACAGAATAATTTTTAAAAGTCACCTCAGACACTGTGTATGTGTTCCTTCACCCTATTCCCTACACTTGTTGGAGATTATGACTTTCTGTGTACTTAGTGTGTATTTCCAACAAACTATATGTCTGAGTGCCTAGCAGATGTTTAGTGAATGAATTAATAACTTTCTAATCATCTAAGCTCATTTACTCATAGCTCAAAGAAGGAACAGTTTCAGAGGTGAGAAGTACAGATGTATCAATGATGTAGTAAGGCATAAACACATGCCTACAGAATAGTCTTAAAATACAAATGGTAGCCAATAACTGTATTTAAAAATTCCTTCAGTTTGGCATTCACCATGTAGCTGTCTGGTAATAGGTGATGTACTAATAGTTCTAATAGTTCTAATAGTTCTACTTAGGCAATAACACATGTGCTGAAAAGTCAGGAGAAGGCAGATGGGGTTGAAGACATCCCAAGTCCAAACAGAGAGACTCATTCCCAAACAGGCAAGGATTTATGATATTCATTCTCTCTCTCTCAGGCAATATATGAGCGCCTTTTTTGTTGGATTGTTTCTCGAATCAATGACATCATCGAGGTCAAGAACTATGACACCACAATTCATGGGAAAAACACGGTTATTGGTGTCTTGGATATCTATGGCTTTGAAATCTTTGACAACAACAGGTAAACTGGGTATGATATTGAAAATCTTACTGCTTGGGGTGTTTGTTTGTCTGTTTGTTTAGCCTAACATTTTCTGTCTCCTGTAGCTTTGAGCAGTTCTGCATTAACTACTGCAATGAGAAACTGCAGCAGCTCTTCATTCAGCTGGTGCTGAAGCAGGAGCAAGAGGAGTACCAGCGGGAAGGCATCCCTTGGAAACATGTGAGTGCCGTCCTGGGGAGCGTCTCCATGTGCTGCCTACCTTAGCAGATTCTGGCCTCTGCGGCTTCCTGGTTGTTGTTTATCAGAGGGTGGCATCGCTCAAAGTTCACTCTCTTGACTTCAGTTAGATGAACTTATTTCCGGACCCAGTTGTTCCTGTTCCTCCCCTGGAGAGGAGTCATTTCTTCCTCTCCTCCGTGATCCAAGTGTGGTGAGCCGCCCTCGGCTGCTGCTGCTCCTGTTCTTTGAAGCCTATGGTTGGAGTGTTGGGACATTGTATTCCTGTCCAGTTCCACATTCTCCCTTTTGCTGTCACCTCTCTCCTCATGGCTCTTTGTGGATGTTTGTTACTGTCAGAGGCAGGAAGTGATATTGGTCAGAGGGTCACCACTGAGAGGCGGGTTCTCCAGGCTTCCTTGTTCTCTGCTGTTCCTGACAGGAGTGAGCCCTGTGTGTGTGTCACTCTTCTCACTCCTTTGTATTTAAAACTGTTTTAGCAGTAGACTTTTTAAGACCCTCTGAAGTTTTCTTATAGTTATTTGTTTCTGTTTTGTGAGATTTTGTCGAGTTCCTTTGTTTCTTAGGGGACAGTCTGATGTTTTCCCAGAATCCTTGAATCCTACTATGAAACCAAGGATGTCCTGCGCTCCTCATTCCAGCTCCACCTCCCAAGTGCTGGGATTATAGGCTCTCGCTGCCATGCCTGGTTGCTGAGTTTATAAAACTCCACTCTCACACACAATAAAAATCAAGCCAGTATTTTTTCTTTGATATCAAACATAGTATTTATATTTCAATTCAAAAGTTATTTAAAATGTCATATTTAAATTATTTTTATATTCATACCTTCCCATTTTCTATTCTACTTATTTATTTTAAAAAGAGAGTGGTATAATAATATCACTTCTGCATCAAATTGCATTTTTACCTTCCATCATGTGTTAAATGATGCCAAAAAAGTCATTGAAGTTTATGAACATAAATTTTACATATTTAAAATAAATCAGAGTTGTCAATTTTATTATAAAAGAGCTGCCTATTGTTTGATTTAAACAGTGATCTCTCATAGCTATTTAAAATACAATTCAATTAAGTTTATATGAGGTTTCCTAAGAATAAATCTTTTGTTTAATATACAATTATAACTGAAGTTGAAGCTTTTTTTTAAAGCATGAATCTTATCATAAAACCTGTTATTCAGGTGTGATTTGGAGGTAACTAATCAAAAATATCCTTTGAAGCTGGTTGTGGTGGCACATACATGTAATCTCAGCACTCCAGAGACTGAGGCAGGAGAATCACAAGTTTGAGGCCAGCCAACGCTATACAATAAAACCCTATCAAAAAAAAAAAAAAAAAGCCAAAAACTCCTCCAACAATCAGAATATCAAGTTCTGTGGGCTTAGTTCCCAGTGGGACGCCTAACAGGCAGTAGTGGCTGATCCAGACACCTCAGAAAAGCTCAGTAACTGAAACAGACCACACAGACGACAGAAACAGCATGGGGTACACCAGCATCATAGCCTCTGTTTGCCTTAGAGCCCCAAACTTCTAAGCACTGCGATTTCTCTCACCATTATAGAACATTCAAGAGTTCTCTGGAGTAAGACGGAAGCATGAACTCTGCACCACCCCTCATCGTGCGTGCCACAGAGCCCTCCTTACACGTCCTGATTACCTTGATTTCTCAGCCATGACATCCCTTCACCTGTCGTTTTCCACATCTCTCTGAGACAAATAATCCTACAGAAACTGTAACCACAGCTCTGTGATCCCATCCCAGAAATGAATAGCAATTCCTTTAGTTTCATTTCCTACTTCTTAAGTTGTTTTATTGCTGTTGATGGTGACAGTTTGCTTGATTAGATCCATTACGATTGATTAAGTGAGTGAGTGAGTGAGTGAGTGAGTGAGTGAGTGAGTGAGTGAAAGGTTTCTCACATAGGTCTGCCTCATGTGCTCCCTCCCTTCTTCCCTCACTCCTTCTCTTCCCGACCCTTTCTTTTTTCCCTTGTAATCTTTTGTTGGAAAGAGTGAGCACTTTTCTGTAATGATCATTTTTGTCTGTAAGGTTTCCCAGCCCAGATTTTGCTAATCCAATTTCTGAAGTGTCATGAACACATTGTTGTGTACCTGCGTGTCCTGTGTATTAGTGATGAGATCTAGTGTCTTGACTGGGTTCAGAATTAGATTTTCTTCACAGCCTATTTGATGGCCTGTGTGTGGATGCCTACCAGGAGTTCATAAAAATCTGATTATCCCTCTGATTCATTTGCTTCTAAAAGCAAATAATGCTTTTGGTTTTTAAATTCTATTTCTCCTTATGTGTGCATGCATGCTTGTCTATATGTGCCCAGCATGCTTACAGGTTCTATGGAGGCCAGAAGAGGGCACTGGAAACCTTGGAGCTGTAGTTACAGGGGATTTTGAGCCACCTGATGTGGGTGCTAAGAACTGAATCAGGTATCTCTCTCCACAAGAGCAGCAGGTGCTCTTAAGCACTGAGCTGTCGCAGCTTGCACGTCTCTGACCAGCAGAGACGGTGGGAAGAAACGACACGGGGACGCCAAGGCAGGTTCAGAGCAGCTTGCCTTCGCAGCTTCTGCTTTATTCTGCTTCTCTCTCTCTCAGGTTTCACACAGCTGCAGCCGTTCACTCACACACATCAATCATCCATTCACTCACTCACCCTGGTCTCTCTAACGCTGGTCTCTGGTGCCTCTAATGCTGGTCTCTGGTCTCTGGTCTCTCCTCATCTAGGGCTCCCTCAATTTATACTTCCATTCACTCACACCACCTCACACCACCCAATCATAGATGCACATATCCAAGGCAGCATGCGGATTGTCACTATGGCTGATAGAATGGTATCGCGAGATATTGCGCTAATCTCTCCAACAAGTTACTTTTTTCTACTTTTACTGCGCATGACTGAGACTGGAATAAACAAACTAGGTCACGGGGCTTGGCATAGAGCCAGTTGCCATCTTTGGTCCATGCAGCCACACCCGCTCCCCACACTGAGCCATCTCTGGAACCCCTACAAATCATTTTAACTATTGAGAACTTCATACTCTAGCAAACCCCCATAAAGTTAAAATCCAATTTTCAATTCAATTGTTTGCCTGAAGCTTTCTAAGAATGTATTGTATACATTGTATGTTTTAGATAGACATAGCTGGATTTTAGATTTTTGTTGTAAGCTTGTTATTCAGATTCCATAGTCATAGGAAGAAAGTTGCTGTTAAAAGTGTTTACATTTGGAGCGAGGGTATGACACGGGACTTCTGTATCTATAAGTCAAGTCATCTTGAACATCTCTCCCAACTCATGGGCATTCAGGTCACCATAAGAGCCTGACTTTTAAATGCATGCTTTAAGCAGTCCTTAAAGCACCATTAAACTTAAAGACAAGAGTTGTTAGAATCTTCAGCAAACATCAGTGGCCTCTAGGAATACAGCTGAAATTTTAAGGTAATTCTTATACCCAGGACAGGAGACTTTACTTTCATAGTCCTAATATTTAAAATGTTTGCCAGTAACATTTCCTTGATTTTTTTTTTTGTATTTTAGGACATTTTTCTAAAGGTGTAAATAACTTTCTTCATAACTGAAAATGTAGTACTGAATATATAAACATGAAAACACGGGTAATTCTTGCAGTAGGGCTGTCCTGCATTGAATGATTTAACAGCATCCTGACCTTCACCCACTCAGCACCTGTAACATTCCTCTTACCATGAAAATCAAAACTGTCTGCTTACATTACATCACATGTCTCCAAAGCAAAGTTAATCTCAATTGAAGGAGTGGGATTGGGTGTAGGATGGGGAGGCAGGAAGGATTAAGACAAAAATTAATCACTCTTGCCTTAGTCCAGTCATCACTGATGTTCCCTCATAGCACAAGAATGAAGACATTAGGTTGGAGACCTCTGTTACCATGTGTGCTTGACTGTCTGCCCAGTTGACAGTGAGGTGAAACGGAAGGGAACACCTTGTGTCTTGCTTGTTGGGGTTCCTGTTCTCCTGGGCATTGCTTTCCTGCTTATCCTGCAGATTGATTACTTCAACAACCAGATCATTGTGGACCTCGTGGAGCAGCAGCACAAGGGCATCATTGCAATCCTGGATGACGCTTGTATGAATGTTGGCAAAGTCACTGACGGAATGTTCCTTGAGGCCCTTAACAGTAAATTGGGCAAACATGGTCATTTTTCCAGCCGAAAGGTAATAAGACCGTCCTCTTATCTTGAGCTATAAGACTTTTGCTTATTGTTTGGCAGGGCAAATTTGCTTTATAATAGGTTAAAAGAATGTACAGTTAAATAAAGGGGAAAGGCCTGATTGTCTGGTAAATGATGTATCTCTGTGAGTTCTGCTTCTCTGACACAGTGCTGAGGTTGACAGAATCATAGTATCCAGGAGAGGGAGCTACAGACTAAGGCATTTGCTAGATGCAGGAAAAATGAACAGGCTTCTTTAAAAGCATGATGTCATTTGTAGCCAATAGATGCTGAGTCCTTGTCCATGTGCTAGAATTTTATGCCTGCATCTGATAGCTCTGCATAAGAAATTGCTTTTGTCCTTGACTTTCCACCACAGTCCTCACTGACAAAATATGGAGTGTATTCTGACTGCATTCTTCAGACCCTGGGACCTGCTTAAAAATGAGAGATTTTAGCTGCTGTCATGGTTGTTATGGAGAAATGCATTCTTTTAGTGTATTGAGTAAACTTACAAGTCTCCATTTTTTACAATCTAAAAATGTCACAAATAAACCACACTTTTACAATAATTGGTAGGAGTTGTGGCTCTCAGACTCTTGTGAGAGACCTTATATGCAGTATGCTCATCATTTGTGATTGTTTAGAAGTCTGTGTTGGGGAGGAACACCTCATCATCACCCCAGCCTTCCCCACAAATGCAAGCTTGTTCAGGAACCAGACTCTGCCAAGAAAACATAACTTGTTCCTTCCCATCTAGAAGGAAATGGGCAGCAGTTCTGTTTCTCTATAAGTCTGCAGCACATTACCACTGCTGCATGAATAAATCTACTTCCTAACTCTGTCCCCTTGGAATTATGTAATCTTAATGGAGAAATTCCACCATTAACTATAAATAGGGTGTGAATCATCTGTAAATTGATTATTAACTGACACTTACCTCAGGGCTGTTACTTGTAGCTACAAGCTGGTCTTCAGCTAATGCAGTCTGATCTTTAACATTAAGAACCCAGGTCCCTTCAGCCAGTTCCCACTTATACCCCAAAGGTCTAATTAAGTACCTCTTGATAAACAGGTCTAGTCCTCAGTGCTGGGCACAAAACAGTACAAAGTGGAAAGTAACCCTAGTCTCAGTGAGACATTTAGGGGGCACCTTTATCTAGGCAAATGGCTGACTGGAAGGGAGTTTAGAGATGTCATCACAGGTTGTGAAGATTCATCTACTGACGTACCCTCTGGATACCAGACAGTCAGTATTGGTGAAATTATACTGATTAATCATTTCAAATAAATCTTTCTTAAATTGTTTATAGTTAAATAGGTATCTGTAAGTCTCAAAAGTGACACCCCAAATTATTATTCTATATTTTGCCATTTATATATCGTTCAGCCTTTCATATAGCTAAATTAAGTAAATTGGTCAGGCAAAATGTTTTTTTTTCATTTTATTTTCTGGGTATGAGCATTTGGTCTGCATGCATGTGCACCCTGTGCATACAGTGCCCTAAAAGGCCAGGAGACAGTATCACATACCCTCAGGCTGGAGCTGTGGGAGGGAGGAACCTAGTTCCTCTGGAAGTGCTCTTAACCACCGAGCCATTCATCCAACTCTTCAAGTATTTTTGAAATGTAACCTCACTTTCTTCTTTTTTGAGATGGACTGTAGCTCAGTCTGTGTTGCTCAGACTGGCCTCAGACCTCTGGGCTCTGCTGATCCTCAGTCATGCAAGTGTCTAATGCTGGCACTGCCTGCCAACACACTAAGCTGTAATCTTTCTCCTTAAGGCAACTGAACATCTTGTGTTTAAACACTTGCTACTGATTTGATAGGAAATGCTAATAGTAATTTATGTAGTGATTGATTTCTTTCTCTTTTATTTATTTATTTCCTTCCTTATTACTGTTTTTGGTGGAAGTACCAATTTCCCAACAAACCAAGTACCTCCCCCCTCAGTATCCCATGGATAAATACTGAGATGAAGATATTTAAAGTGTATTCTTTGGGGAATTTGTGTATATGTGGTATGTGTATATGTCTTTATATAAGCATATATGGAGGTCAGAGGTCAATATCCTATATCTTCTCTATTGCTCTCCAACTTTTAAAAAATAATTTACATTTATTTATGTATTTGGGTAGGTGCATGCATATGCGTGCCTTGACACACATGTGGAAGTCAGAGGACAACTTGCAGGAGTTCATTCTCTCCACCATGTAACTCCAAAGATCAAACTCAGCCTTGGTGGCAAGCATCTTTACCCATTGAGCCAACCCACTAACCTTCTAGTTTATTTTTTGAGACAAGGTCTCTCTAACTGAGCCCAGACCTCCCTGATCAAGCTATCAGGTATCCTCCTGTCTCTGCCCTACTAGCACTAGGATTACAAACATCACTGTACCCAACTTTATGTAATTGCTAAGGATCCAAATCAAGTCTTCATGTATATGCTGCAAACGCTATACCAACTGAGTCATCCTCCAGCCTCATTTTCTGAGGAATTTTACCTAATAGGGAAAGAAATGAAATAGCCAAGCTGTTAAGATCAGCTATTAAGCCAAGCTGTTTAAATCACCTCATACCTTTTTGTTAAATAATTCCATTGGGTTGTATGTTGAGCCAGGTATCATTTGTTACTGCTAACTGATCAGACAGACTTACTGGCTTATTAAATAAAAGATTGGTGACTTTTATTTGGGGCTAAAAAAATCTTCCTTTTGCATTAAAAGTACCATGGAGAAGCAGTTACATGATCTAAACAACTATAAAATATTTTAAAATAAAAAGCTAAAAAAAAAGTATATAACAGTACAAGAAAAAGTTAATGGATTTGTGTGTGGTGTGTGTGTGTGTGTGTGTGTGTGTGTGTGTGTGTGTGTGTGTTTGTGTTGAGGACAATCACAGCTTTGTGTTTTATACAAATGTAAGAATGGCTCATAATTTGAGTCTTATTCCTTCAGGAATTTTACAAATTAAAGAATATTTCAAAAGGACGGAGGTGAGGGGGAACAGTCTAGAGAGAGTGCTCAGCAGTTAAAAGTGCAGACTGACCTTGTGCATATCGGCCTTGCAGAGAACCAGAGTTCAGTTCCCAGCACCCATGTCAAGCACCTCACAACTGCCCCTTAACTCCAGATCCAGGACATCCAAGACCCCCTTCTGTCCTCTGAAGGAACCCACACTCACAGTGCATAAACCCCTGTAGACACAATTAAAAATAAAAGTGCAGCTTTGAGAGATCTGGAGGAGGATATATTTTGGAGACACCTTTATACTAGATGCCTTGGTCTCCAGATTTATTTAACTCTCTACCTTCTCAAATAAGTAACTATTGAAAGAGAGTAAACCTCTGACTTCCTATATTTCTTCATTTGAGAAACTCTTAGACACTGTTCCTTTGGTATCTGAAGCCTGCTAACCTGGATAGGATTCTGTGCTGTATGACACTGTCATCTAAGTGGTACTAGTATTGCAGTTCCAAGTGGTACTATGTAGAATTTTACTTATCTGCCTGTCTGGGCTCTACTGTAGCAAAGAAAGTTGGAGGGAGTCATGAAGAAATCCAGGGACATATAAAGTCTGCCATTTCACAAAGTAGTCCCCTTCAATGATAACTTGTATACAGCATTCATTTCTGTGAAGAGCACCTAAGCTGGAGTCCAGCTCAGCAGGCAGATGAACCAAGACACCGTATGTATGAAGACATGGTCCTTTCTGTTTCCTGGAGCCTTCCCAGGGCTACCACTAGCAATTTGATGTAGTGTTATCTGTCTACCTCACTGAGCCTCAACATGCATGTGAGAGAAACGTTGTTATGCTCTAAGAGTAGATTATATGGACTGTGATATGTGTGTGCCTCACAGATAGTAAGCCTTCAGTGTGATCCTCCCAAGTGGAACTTGAAAGAGAAAGATTCAAGCATCAGAAGATGATAGCACTGCACATGTCTGTTTCTCAGAAAGCCATACTTCATCCATTGTTTGTCTGCCCCACCTGCTAGGGACCATCTTTTACATCCAACTAAATAAAGGGCATCATTTGCCAACCTCTGACCACACTAGGTATGGGATAGCTGCAGTTCATATGCATTGTCTAGACCTAGCCACTTGGCCAGATCCACCATTAGAGCAACCAGCAAATGGAGTCTAGCTGTGTTCTGCATGAATCTCTGCCAAAAGCCTGTACCTTGTCAGCCGTGGATTTAAACAAACCCCACAGAATGGGATCTTATTTAGGAATTGTAATTTGTGATATTGGTCATATTAAGTTAGAATGTACTTTTAGAAGTTGAAAATACCTTTTTTGAATTTATGTCCTTTATCTCATAGACCTGTGCCTCAGACAAAATCCTGGAGTTTGATCGGGACTTTCGAATCCGGCATTATGCAGGTGACGTGGTGTAAGTATCTCACTCTGGTGCCTAGCATGATAATTTGCATGAAGCTTTCTTCAGGAAATAAGACTAGGAAACTGTCAATCATTTTTCTTTTCATGTGTCTGTGGGGGCAGGGCAGAGGTCATTTGTAGATGAGCATATCTTAGTCTCTTGATCTGAGGAAAGTGCCATAGCCTCATTTCTTCCTTGCTTCTCAGACATTTGGTTTGAACATGTTTGTGTGACTATGTGCACTTCCTGGCGTGGTTGGAACTCAATAAAAATTAACTAGTGTATCAATAGCCTTGGGTCTACGGTAGACACATGGATAAGATGGGTGCTGCCCATAAGAAGCCAGCAGGATAGTGAATACAAGTAGATACATCTACGTCACAGGAAGGGAGGGAAGGTCTTAGCTGCAGAGGCATTCAGCATTATGGGAGCAGTGACGAGTCTGGAGAAGTCTCACTGGAGGAGGCAGTGTGCAAGTCCTACACCGTTAAGTGAAAGCCTGGACATAGGAGCGGAGAGAGTGAGGGGCCGGGAACTGCAGAGCACCCAGTGTCTTCAGGGCTACAGCAACTGTGCAAGCAGGAGCAGTTTTACTATATTATTGTCAGATAATGTTAAAAAGAGAATTCTTACATTTAATTGTTTATTGCCTTACAATAAAAATAGCAATTGATGCCGGCCGGAGCGAGCGGGGCTGGCCAGAGAGAGCGGGGCAGGCCAGAGCGAGCAAGGTTGACCGGAACGAGGGAAAAAAAATAGCAATTGACATGAAATACCAAGTGGTGTGAAAATTACCTGGCTATGTTAGAGTCCAGGTGCTCCTGTATCCGACTGTCACAAGCCAGTGACTTAAAGCAGCTGCCACCTAGGCTAGGGAATGTAGCTTAGTGGTGAAATGCTTGCCTGGCACAGGTGAGGCTCCAGCACCACAGAAACAAACACAGAAGCACACATGTGAACTCTCCTAGTTTCCTAGTTCAGGAGGCAGGAATATCAAAACTGGATGATGGCAGGCTACACTTGTCCTGGAAGCTTCTCTCGGGGAGACTCTGCCCCCTTTCCACCTTTTGATGCTATGGACATTCCTTGGCTTGTGGCTCTACCTCCTATGGCTGCCTCCTCTGTCCATTGCTTTCTCCTGAGTGTTAACTCTCCCCTCCACGCTAAAAGGATTTCGTGGCATTTGGATAAGTGCCTTCTTTCAAGAGCCTTAACAAAATCACATCTCTTTACCATAGAAGACAGTATTCCCAAGTTCTGATGTGGGAGTTCTTTTCCCAAGGGATTGTGGTGTGGCTGTCATTTGTTATGGGGTCATTGTTCAGGCTGAATTTGTTATGTTTCACTCTTCATTGAACCCTAGTCCTCATTGTTCTTTATCATTAAAAGAACTCTGCCTTTTCCTTACTTATTATGTTAGGAATTCTTCCCATGTAACACCATTACAAGAAGAGATTAATCAAGACAAAAGCAAATGATTATCTTTATAAATGCTGGAAAGACATTTAAAGAAACTTTAATAGCTATTTCTGACTAAATTAAAACTCCAGAATCATAAAACTATATGACTCTAAATTACCACCCTCTGTCAAACTAGCAATCATTGCAAGATGTCATCATCTCCCACAGTTCTGACCCTGTGCCCAGGTTTTAGAGTGCTAAGTTAGAAAGTCCAGCTCCACTGAGATGCCTCTCACTAGGATACGCCCAAGCCTCATCGCAGGCTGCTGTTTGATGATCAGGGTGGTGTAAGGGCAGAGCTGGAAGGAGGCCTCTGCCCCAAAGCCCTCCCGTTTTATTGAGAAATCAACTTTTATAGAACAAGTAGACATCTGGCCCAAAGTCTCATGCTATATTTATGGGAGAACTGAAGCAGTAACTACGTTTCCAGGTTCCTGGTCCAGAGTTCTAACTGGCATTCACTGCATCAGTCTTCTCCTTTAGCTTTCAGTCCTCTACTGGTTTTTTATGGATTATCTTCTAGATTCCCAATACTTTATAGGGTGTGGTATCTGGCCACAAGGTCCTTTTCATACAAGATGTACACATATGTGTGTGATTAAGTGTATATTTAAGCATAAATGTACACGTGTACATATACATATGTGTGCATAAGGAAAGATAGGTTATAATAATTTCCATATGAGTCATAGCAAGTGTTGTGACAAACTCTGAGTAAGAAAACACTATAATATTTTTAGGTGTTGTGTATGCCTGGGGAGGCTGATGCTGCTGGGCTCTGGGTGCTAGGAATTATTTTTATAGGATGAAGTGGGAAGGGTGGTGAAAAAATATTCAGGAAGTAGCAGGGGTGTAGCCATCCTTGTCATAGTGCAGATTGGAGATGCCTGGAAAAGTAAATGGATCAAATCACAGTGAGACTCGAACACTATACTGTGGCCTTTGAAACTCAACCTGTGTGGGTTTAACAATAGATTAAGAGCAGGGGAGTTTATGAGTTCAATTAAGAATGACAGGAAGGTATTAGGAAGAAGATCTGGGTTAGGCAGGCAGCAAAATAATTTTGGGTGTGGTGGCCTTAAATCCCTGTGGATAGCACACCTGGGATATTTTTTGTTTGCAAAATTAAATATGTAAGGTTAAAGGTCAGGGTTAGGGGCCTGAGAAGTATCGATGTGATTGTTAGGTAGAAGATGGAGACGGGCAAGAGAGCAGAACTGCTAAGGTGGAGTTTAGAGTTACTGTGTGCAGTCCCCTAGCCCGTACCTACTCATCCCGAGTGAGCCCTGGTTTTACCCCTGCACAGTGTACTCCCGGCAGAAACCTTTCCAGTCACTGCCACAGTTCAGTTCCCCTGCCTGAGCGCTTCTCACCATCAGCCTCCTTAGCTAGACTTTCAAAGCTTTACCTTCTGCCTTCCTCCTGATGATGAACAGTGGGCTCGTCTCTGTAATGCTCCTGCATGTGCCTGCTTCCAGCCCTTTATCCTGCCTGTTGCTCCTCGTTATCTGCCGATCCTTTTTCTCTCTGCTTACCCAGTTCTTACCGTCCTTTGCAGTTCTCCTTGGACTCTCTCATACCCTGCACACTGAGTGGTACTTAGGCAAGTCACTTGACCTCCCCATGGATGGGGCACTTAGTTCCTGTATGCAGCTGTTTTGCTTTTATCTTAGGCGTGCTGGATGATAAATACAGCTATCTATTTTGAAGTCATCTTCATGAGGTAAGCTAGCCAGTAGAAAATGATATTCTTAAAATGGTGGGACTGGTGTTCACTTTCCTTCTGAAGGAGAGAAGCAGAGCCCTTTTTATTTGGTGTGCAAGATGTAGCCTTTACCTCAGAGCTAAGTGAACTGGTGGTACAGTAATCTGATTGCAAAGCTAATAGCAGAAGACCTGTGCACACTAGGGAAGCTCGGGCGTGGCTCGTACGTGGTGATGGTGCTCATGCTCTGTTCTCTCCTCAGCTATTCTGCCATCGGTTTTATCGACAAAAATAAAGATACTTTGTTTCAAGATTTCAAGCGCCTTATGTATAACAGGTATGATTGTTTGTTACCTTTACTTCAAGTTCTTTGACAAACATTGAAGAGTATATGTGTGTGCACATGATTCCTTTATGTGACAATTTTAGGAGTTTTTAGCAGACTTTTCTGCATTGTTCTACTTAATGTATGAAAAATGTATATGACCTCAAGATTATAAAATCTGTAGACTTGGGGCAGGAGCTACTAATACCAGTAAGATTTTCCTTGATTCTCCTCGGGAGGTTGCTTTCTCTGTTCACTGCCACTAGCCTTCTGGCATCCTGTACCAGTGTCCTCGGTAGTTTCTCAGCTAGGCCAGAGGTCACTGGTGTCAAGTGGTCTCAAGTTTTAGGTCCACCTCAAACTGTTCCTTCCTCAGATTCCCACTGCAGGGTCTTTGCACCCAGGTATGAGCCGCTCTGTTCTCAGGCTGACACCTGACCTCCTGACCGAGCAGGAGAATTCCTTCACAAACCACCTAAAGACAAAAAGCCGTACAGAACAAAACAGACAACAGATGGAACTTTAAACCCAGTATGGAGAGAAGGTTCAGGAAGACAGAAGAGGCATCTTGACCATTATTCTGTAGATTAAAGAGACCTCTGCTCACTCATTTAAGTCTAAGTAATTCCTCAGTAGATTACAAGATTATATTATATACCTTTGAGCCACATGTCCTTGTATGCTCTAAGGTACAGCTGGAGAGACAGTTTAGAAACCACTCTTTTTCTAATAATAAGTAAATAACGTTCAGGAAAAGTAGGTAAGAGATTAAGAGGAGAGGTGCAGGGGAGGCATTAAAAATAGGATAACCCTTACCAGAGGCAGCATCAAGCAGCCTCTGAAGTAAGAGGGGGAGAGGGACCCACACTGCTACCTGGAGGAGAAGTATTTCAGGCCCCAAGGAAGGAATCCACTGAGAGTACTGACAGCAAGAAAGCTATGTGCTAAAAACAGTGGGAGATGGGGTGGCAACAATGAATTAGAGAGATGGACAGAGCCGGAATCATAGTCTGAGCCAACGTAATGACAAAGGATGGAAAGAGGAAGCCATTGCAAAGCATGATCTGTTGGGATTTGTATTATGGCGATCACTAGTGCCACCGTGTAAAAAATACAGTCACAGGCAAAAGTAGAGCTAGTGAGACCAATTGAGGCTGGCTTAGCAGTGACAAGGTGAGGAGGAGTCAGAGCAGATGATATTCAGAAAGGAGAGTGGAGCTGTGAGTTGATTTGCAGCCAGAACCCAGTTGTGATGCCAGAGCCTATGTGGCAAGACAGTGTGTGTTTTGAATGTGCAAGTCCATACTGCACCCAAGTGAAAATGCCCAGTAGACCACAGCAGAACCGCATCTGCATCTCCAGAAAGGCGGGGCTGGAGGAATCTCTCCATGTTGATATGTTGATTATATTTAAGACCTTGACAGCCAGGCAGTGGTGGCACACGCCTTTAATCCCAGCACTTGGGACTCAGAGGCAGGCGGATTTCTGAGTTTAAGGCCAGCCTGGTCTACAGAGTGAGTTCCAGGACAGCCAAGACTATACAGAGAAACCCTGTCTCTGAAAGAAAAAAAAAAAAAAAAGTGAGACTGTTAGAGTTACTCAAGGAACAAGTAGATTTAAAAATAACAGTAAAGAAAGAATAGGGTAAAAATAATTGATCCTTAATGGTACAATGTTTAGTCAAAGAAAACTGAGGACGCTCTACAAGATAGAAGAAAAACACATATCCAGAGTCACAGAGGCCCAGCAGGGGGTACTTTAAGAAAATAAATAAATAACACAGTGGTACTCAGTAGTTAAGAGCACTTGCTGATCTTTCAAAACATCCCACATGAGACAGCTCACAACCACCTAAAACTCCAATTCCAAGAGATTAATACCCTCTCTGGACCTACATAAGCACTACATACATTCACTGTGCATATATTCAGGCACATATACATGAAATAAATCTCTTTTAAAACAGAAGAAAACATTAATAAGCAATATCAAATAAAAAGTAGAAATGGTGCCAACTTTGTTTGTTCATGGGATAACTCATTGGATTCTTGAACATACTGATTTCTGGGCAGTGGTCAAGACAAATGTTTGATTGACATGGGCTTGAGGGAGAATAGAAAATGAAAAGATGAACTCAAGATGTTTAAATAGTTCTCTTAAGATCTTTTGCTCTAAAATGGTTTGTCTATAGATGCTAAAGCCACAAAGAAAGAGGACAGAGCTGTCAGCAGTAGAAAGTTGCAAACACATCGAAATAGGAAAGCAAATCCATGCAAAAGCTGGGCATAGGAGAACGTGACTTTCAGAAAAGAAAGCCAGTGTTCCGTTTGTCAGGTGGGATGCACCCGTTTGAGGAACAACTGGCAGAGTCTAGCATTTCTCTATGTAGAAAATGTTAAACTGGATAGATAACCACGTTTGACCAGTGATAATGTCATAGTATGCTGTCAAGCTTGTGTCCAAAAAGGAACACAACATGGTATTTGTTTTGTGTGTGCATTTGCCATGGCCTAGAAAAATCAGCTGACAGTGCAGCACCTTTCAGTGTAGACTAATGTAGCCCAGGATCACAGCCCCGGGGTAGAAACGAAGTAACACGGATATATTTCCTTAAATATTGAACAGTCACACAAGGTGCACTACTTACATTGGTCTGACAGGTTGTTTTCTATTGGAAAAACCTGCTTGGGAAGCCAGGCAGCAGTGGGAACTTGCTTATTAATTGACAATGAAAAATATTACCCACAGAAGCTAGTCCGCTTGTGTGTTTGGTAAGCACAGAGTGAGAACAAATGACCAGAGACTGGGACAAGGTGAATGCATTTTATCGTCTTCCAGAGCAGTGAAAAGATTAAATGTCTGGTCCCTGCTGCTTACTTCCTGTGTCTGTCTGTAATGGGCAAGCCCTTGCAGTGAGGTGGCCTTTAGATGCGACACGTTTACCCACAAACACATTTTGATGTCTATGGCTGACCAACCTCCCAAAATCTGATTGCATCTTTCTTTGTATATGTTAATGTGACCCTTGGCTCGCTTGTTCTTTAGAACTCAACAGTTGCACATACACACAGTATGTTCACTTTTGTGCACACGTGTCTTTAAACGGTAGAATAGAACAGGCAGATGGTCTGCCAAGTGCATGAATTTTTACTAGTCCTCTTGTTCACATCTGCCTTACCTTTTATACATTATGTTTCTGGCTTTGTTTCTCTCACTTTAAAGAAGAAAACCTAGGTGCCGGAGAGCTTGCTGCTCTTCCAGAGGACTGGAGTTTAGTTCCCAGTACCCGTATCAGAGAGCACACAAGTATTATCCAAGTATTTAAGCTATCTAAAAATAAAATTAAATAAATAAATAAATAAAAATAAAAACTCTTTGGGGCTGGAGAGATGGCTCAGAGGTTAAGAACACTGACTGCTCTTCCAGGGTTCTTGAGTTCAATTCCCAGCAACCACATGGTTGCTCACAACTATATGTAACGGGGTCCAGTGCCCTCTTCTGGTGTGTCTAAATACAGCTACAGTGTATTCATATGCATAAAGTAAATAAATCATTCTTTTAAAAAACTGTTTGATAATATTGTATACGTGTCTTTCTGGCATGAAAATTCTCTCTTAAAATGACCATGCCTGTTTGGATTCTTTTTATATCAATCTAATGGGATATATAATCATATTTTCAGCCCTCTTCCTCCTTCCTTCCACTTACAACATTATATGAGAATAATCTCCAGTTACAGCCAACAGTAATGAAAATAGAGGAAGAATTTGGGTTAGAAACTGCCTAGGTCCAAACCATAGTGCTCCACAGTCTTCTGGCACATGTAAGAATTCTTGAAGTACACAAGGAAGTTTTCTACCATCCGGAAACCCCACAGTGCACACCTCCTAATAGGGCCACTCCCTGGGCCAAGCATATACAAACCATCATAGTGTGCTTTTGTGTGTACATTTTTTATAAGGGTATGACTGGAAATGACAGGCTAGCACTGTACAGCAATCAAACTATCCCAATCTGTTTCCTGCCTGTATTGGTGGTAGTTGGTCCTCCACAGTGGTGGTAGTTAGTGTTGCCCTCTCTGGGCACACAGCCAACCTCACATCACCCTTCTGCCCTCTGGCATCATCCAGTCCTCTGTCTCACAGTGATCATTTTGGGCAGGTGTGAAACACACTCACAGTGTGCTTTGGAGAGCCAACTCACTTTTCCACAAGGAAAAGAAAAATGGGCAAGGTGGCGGAGGAATAAATACAATTAGCAGTGAATGCCTGTTAATTATTGTCTTTGCTAACCCCAAATTTGTCAGGAAAAACAATCTGACAAGAAAAAAGGTCCTCCAGTAAAACAACTTTTCCAGTCCCAGCTATTTTAAAGTACAAAGCACCCAAAGGGAGGTGGAAGAAAATCACAGCTGAGGCAGTACAAACATTTTATGAGAGAGAGAGAGAGAGAGAGAGAGAGAGAGAGAGAAACTCCACAAAGTCAAATAACAAATCTGTAGTTTCAAGATGGAATTGGCCTAACATGCATTTTTAGGTCATAGTAGCTCTAGTATGATACCAATGTTGTGCTAGAACCACTAGCACTCCTGTGAATGTGTTCATGAATCCAGCTCTAGTGAATGGCTCTGCTAGGAGACTATCAGAACAGTTATGTTCATATCCCTAGCCATGTATTGTCTGCCATGACACGCGAACCATTTTCCTGCAAGAAACTTGTTTTCATTTTTTTTCTTGGCCATAACAAAAACATTCCACAGATGTGTGTGTGTGTGTGTGTGTGTGTGTGTGTGTGTGTGTGTGTGTGTGTTTATATATATATAATAAATGTACTGGCTACTTTTGTGTGTCAACTTGACACAAGCTGGAGTTATTACAGAGAAAGGAGCCTCCCTTGAGAAAATGCCTTACAGAGCATTTTCTCAACTAGTAATCAAGGGAGGAGGGCCCCTTGTGGGTGATGCCATCCCTGGGTTGGTAGTCTTGGGTTCTATAAGAAAGCAAGCTGAGCAAGTCAGTAAGTATCATCCCTCTATGGCCTCTGTATCAGCTCTGCTTCCTGACCTCCTTGAGTTCCTGTCCTGACTTCTTCTAGTGATGAACAGCAGTGTGGAAGTGTAAGCTGAATAAATCTTTTCCTCCCCCAACTGCTTCTTGGTCATGACATTTGTGCAGGAATAGAAACCCTGACTAAGACAACAAGATACATATTGATGTGTATCTTCTAAGAGCCACATTTGCAAAAGATCTACATAGTAATTTAATGGATGTCACTTTAAAGAAGTGTAAAGAATTTTTAAAAAGTGATACAGTTTGAAAATTGTCTGTGGTACAATATTCGTCATGGTATAGCCACAGTTTTCTAATGTAGCAGTTTTCCCAGTTGGGCTTTGTGAATCCCATGTGCAGTGCACCGTGGTCCTAGGGCTCATTTGACAGCACGGATTGTCTTTTTTATTCCCCTTATTTAAATGCAGCTTTGACTCATCCTTTCTCTGTTTCTCAGCTCAAATCCTGTGCTGAAGAATATGTGGCCTGAAGGCAAGCTGAGCATTACAGAGGTGACCAAGAGGCCTCTGACCGCTGCCACCTTGTTTAAGAATTCTATGATTGCTTTAGTAGACAACCTTGCTTCAAAGGTAATTATTTTCCTTTTTAAATGTCCTTTGTAATCCATAGATTCCCTCCTATCATAATTAACATACATTGGAGAACACAGGTATGATTTACTTTTTAGGTCATTTTTCTTAATTAAGTTCAACAGTATATATTCAAAGTGAAAAATAAAATTTTTATTCCTGCTTTAAAAAAAAAAAAAACTTGAGTAAAATAATTGTATTCTGTCAGTTAAAATGGTGGCCCATGTCTAGCCTGCCATAGGGCCAGAGCCCGCTTATGGGGGTGGACTCAGGAAGTTTGACTTTGAGCACCCCACAACTCCGGGCTGGCACCAGGCTGTGAGAAGCCACAGGACCCCACTCCTGGGATGGGAAAGCACAGTCTGAGGTCCCCTCCAGAGTTGGCCCAGGGTCCCCGGGCCTGCAAGGAGGTCAGGCACAGCAGGTTCTCGCTCTTGGGCACCGCAGACACCGCTAGAGTGGGGACCCAGGGACAGGCTCTAGCCCAGGGGCAGAAGGAAAAGGGCAGGGAGGAGAGGTCCAGCTGGTTCTCCTGGGGATGAGAGTATCTCTGGCTTGCTCCTCAGTGGCTTGGGTTGGCAGAAGCCTGGGAATGCAGGGAGGCCTCCCACAGGAGATTAGATGCCCAGCTCTGCAGAGGAAGACCTGCTCCATTGTTCCCCTCCGTGGGTCTGATGAGAAGAGGCAGCTTATGGTTTTAAAGGCATTTATTTTCATGGCGGGAAGTGGAGCTAAGAAGGTAGTAGAGGCAGAGAAAGGCAGTGAGAGGGAGTAGAGAATTAGAGGCCAGACAGGGCCACATGGGGAGAGGGGAGAAGGGGAGCAAGAGGGCAAGAGAGAAGCAAGCAGGAAGCAGAAGTAAGAGTAAGAGAGGGAGGAGGGGGGCAAACAGCCCCTTTTACAGTGGTCCAGGCCTACCTGGCTGTTGCCAGGTAACCGTGGGGAGGAGCATACCTGACTGTTGCCAGGTAACTGTGGGGGTAGAATCCAGACAGAATACCAGGAGCTTGGGGCATTGCCCTGGGTGACTGATGGCCACAGAATGATGGAGCTAAGGCCTTCTGTCAGGACCCTAGTGTCTGGGAGCATGGCAAACGGGCCCTCTATCCTTTGCAGAACACCTGCTGGGTCTCCAGGGTTTAAAGCTAGCTCTACCAGAAAACAGGCTGCCTTTCACGGTCCCACAGTATCCCAGATGAATTACTTTTTTAAATTCAAACTTTTTATTCTACCATTAAGGTCAAGGGAAAACTGCCATTGTGGTTTCAACAAGATGTATGACGTACCATACCTGAATAGATAAACTGAATCTGTGCTGGAAAGTAGGGCACAGCCAGAGAGGGAGGGAGAGGTGGAAACAGCTGAATGTAGCTATAGTCATGCACCATCCGTCCGTGTGTCGTGTGTGAACAGCAAATGACCAGAAGGAATTTAAATGAAAATGTAGCTTCTAAGTGTCATCCTCACAGTGCTTTAAACGGTTGGATATACCAATGATTAATGACAATTATTTCTAAATTTTGCTGTTGCTTTGATTGTAATGTTGTCTATAAGTTAAGTCTGGTTATTTTTCCATTTTATTTTAAAATACGGCTTTTATTTTCCCCTCCCTTAAGGAACAGATTTCTGTTCCTAACTACTGCTCTTGACAGGTTTGATAAATTAGCAGCATTCTAGGACGTGTTAATTTTAGCTCCTTTATATCTATTTCTTCTGGAAATTTTATTGTATGTTTTCTTTTCTATTGTTATCTTTTTTTTTTTTTTTGGTTTTTCCGAAACAGGGTTTCTCTGTGTAACCCTGACTGACCTGGAACTCACTTTGTAGACCAGGCTGGCCTCGAACTCAGAAATCCACCTGCTTCTGCCTCCCGAGTGCTGGGATTAAAGGCGTGTGCCACCACGCCCGGCTTATTGTTATTTTTTAAAATCTATTTTCCTTGTGAAAAAATAATTTGCTTCTGTCCGTCACCATGGCTACAGTAGGCAAATGCCACAAGGGCGCATCTGTGCAGTAGCTTTCTGTGGTTTCCAATGTCATTCCTTTGCTTCAACTGATAGCGAGTAAGCTCAGCCCCTCCTCTGTGTAATTACATTTCCAGAAAGACAGAAGAATGGTCATGAAGGCTAGAATGTTGTCCACATCCTGAGCCTCCCGTCTCTATACTCTATGTCATCTTTAATCTGCTGCCTGCAGTAAAGAAGTGAACCTAGAAAGAAGGCATGCAGTGCACGAAAGAGCCAAGTGCTGTGGAGGGCATTGACTCGTTTAACTAGAGAAAGAAATGACTGTTCTCAAAAACGGATAAATATAGATATGTCACCTCAGGAAGACTGACAGAGCCAGGCCTGCTTAGGCTGCACTGCAAGTTCCAGGTCAGACTCGGCTCTATAGGGAGACTGTCTCAAATATAGGAAACTATGAAAACCTAATTCCAACCTTTTCTAATACATCAAAACAATCCTGTACCCAGGAAGTAGGAACTGTGTTCTCCTTTTAAGTATAAATGGAACCTTTTGCAAGAACTGACCAAATGCTGGGCCGCAGTGATGAAGCTGTTTTGGAGATAGACAGTTCCGTTCTCCATCCTCAAAGCAAGTTATTTAAATGTGCTTGCAAACTCTAAAAATAGAATGCATTCCTAAATAAGTCACAGATTTGAGAGGATATCACAACAAAATTATGAAATATCTGGGACTACTTGACAAAGCATTAGCAGCCTTTATAGCATGTCAGCATTTGGGATACCTTTATAAAGCAACAGAGATAGCTAAAGGTAGGTAGGGTCAACTCAAACACCCAGGAGAGAAACTCAAAAGAGAAGAAAATAATTTTAATAGCAGAAATTAACCCTAATGGAGAAACCAAAAACCAGGAAATAGACAAAACCTCTAATAAAACTGAGTTTAAAAATAAAAAATAAAAACCAACAGGCTGAATGGAAGGCTGTTCTAACTTCTGATGCTGGAGTCAGTGTGCTTTGAATAACTAGCCACTAACACTTTTAAAGTTTAGTTTACTAGAAACACGTTGTTAGAATTGATTCAAGATGAAGTAGAAAGTCAGAATAAAACAGTAACCTGAAGAATTCTGAATCGCTAATCAGAAGTTTACTGCCCTCCAACTCCTTCAAGAGCATCAGGTCTGATGACTTCACAGATACAGTTTATAAACTTTAGTACACAGCACCTGTCAACTGTATGGGAGGTGTGAAGAAAGGCCACTCATTTTTTGGGAGTTAGAACAATACAAGGTTAATATGAGAAAATAAGAGGTTGATTGAATGTAAGAACACAGACAAAATATCCTAAAAGTA
Source organism: Mus minutoides (assembly GCA_902729485.2). NCBI lineage: Eukaryota > Metazoa > Chordata > Mammalia > Rodentia > Muridae > Mus > Mus minutoides. The sequence goes on along the minus strand of LR753523.1, from coordinate 101,843 downwards.
TGGAAGTTGTCTTTCCTAGTAGCATAATAAATATAGTGCCTACTAAAGATACCTGATACAACACTAGTATTAAGTGAATTCTTTTTAAAAAATCAACTTTCTGATGCCAACTAGGAACTAGTAAACTTAAGAGATAGTAAACTAGAGGCTGTGTAAATATAGAGATCAACACAAGAACAAGTGGAAGGACAGCCTTAGAGCTGCCTTTTCACCTGAGGGTGGTTAATCAGCATGCCAGTCTATGTCCTGGAACTGGAATCTTGGGCTTACCCAAATTAAACTGATCATACACACACACACACACACACACACACACACACACACACACACACACACACCACACCCCCCCACACACACACACACCTACAATGACTTATATCCCCAAAAGACCACATCTAGAATGAGCTAGAAATAATCCTCCACTGTCAATGAAGAAACTGCCTATCTTGGTCTTTGACACTTAGCCAAACTGTGTCGGGTGTTGGAAGGAAGTGAGTCTTTCTTGAGAATATGTAGTTATAAGCCAGCTTTAATGAGATTCACAGCCCATGTTCACACTACCTGAAGGGCTTAAAAAGCTTTAACCCAGAAGTTTAGTTTAAGGGAGTCCAGTTCTTATATTGCCCTAAACTTCTGAAAGAAGAAAACACAATTATTATCTTGAGGATATCACCTTCATAAAGACCTTAAAGACTTCCCACAAGGAAAATAGGAGCTCACTGTGAAGAGTGACTACAGGGGGTAGGAGGTGGTGCTATCCTCTGGAGAGATGGCTCAGCGATTTAGAGCATTTGTTGTTCTTCCAGAGGACCTAGGTTCAATTCCCAGTATCCACCTAGTGACTCACAACCATGGGTTATTCCAGTTCCAAAGAAACTGACACTCTCTTCTGGCTCCTGTGGACACCAAGCACACATGTGGTCCACATGTGTACATTCAGGCAAGATACTCAAATACATAAAATAAATAAATCTTAAAAATAAAAATAATGAATTTTTTAATTGACTTTTTTTTAATGACTTCAAGATATCATATGCTAGAGTGGGAATAAACAGCAGGCCTTGTGACAACTCCTGATCCTAGAACAATCACAAATAGAATCCACAGCTGGGGAGATGGCTCACTGGGCTCAAGCATGAGGACTTTAGTTCCGAACCCAACACCCATGTCAAAGCTGAGTATGGTGGTGCATCTTTGCCAACCCAGTGCTAGAGAACAGAGACAAACATCCCAGGGCTTGCAGCCTTTCTTACTGAAAGTAAGATCCAGGTTCCTTGAAAGACTGTCTCACAAAATAACATAAAGAAGTTCTTAAGGACAACCCCCTACATCAACCTCTGGCCTTTACATGTTTACTTGAATGCATGCATGCATGCCTACACATCATGTGCACACACATGTAACAAAATTCAAAATGTTTAGTGAAGAGCCTGGAAATATGAGAAAGAACAAGTAACTAGATAAGTTACAGAAAAAAAGCTAAACAAAAAAATATTAATGAACATTTAAAAGTTAAAAATTATCTAGAATTACACTTAGAGCCATAAAGTAATAACACATCTAGCATGCACATACTCAGGTGCACAGAAAGGGAGAAACACAGAGCAACACTTGAAGAAATTTTCCCAAGAATTCTAAGAATGTATAAGACACCACAGTCCAAGCAAGCCAGGAAGTCAAGTAGACCCCAAGCTGGGATCTGATGTGATGCCTACTGAAGTTCAGAGCCCCAAAAGACAAAGCATCTTGTTTGCTTGTGTTGTGTGGATAACAGGCGTGGGCTGTCCTGGAGCTCTCCTGCTGCTGCTGCTGCTGCTGCTGCTGCTGCTGCTGCTGCTGCTGCTGCTGCTGCTGCTGCTGCTGCTTCAGTTTCCTGTCTCCAGCTCCCAAGTGCAGGGATTACATGTGAGCACCACCACACCTGCTTCAGAGACAAGTCTCTCAACTGCAGCCAGAGAAAAGATAGGTTAGCTTCAAAAGAATAATAATCAGGCAGAGTGAAAATGATTTAACTAGAATTCCATACCCAGAGAATGTTCTTTCCACAAACAAAGACAAGAAAGAGACACTGTTTACCAACATTAGAAGCTCACCAGCAGTAGTAAAGATCTGAACCAGGATCTAGAAGCAGCCTGGCAACTGCTTGTTGGCTTCTGGTCTGGGCCAGAGCTTTCCTTACTCATTTACAGTAGTGAATGGAAGAGGCCTTTCCCCATCTTTTCTCCCCTGCCCTTCCGGATTTCATTGGAAAGCTGATGAGTACTAACCTAGTCAACTTCCCAGAATGGAACTCCATGGGAACGTTTCTCCACAGTGTTTCAAGTGTACTATCGTCTCTCCTCACCTAGAATCTAGGTTCTAGAATATCTTTTCAATACAGAGAATAGGTCCTACTTTATATACATCTCAATGGCTCTATAAAATGCTACCATAATGATGATCAGTAAGTGATTAAATGAATTTGAATATGCCTTGACTTTTGACAGTGTGCAAAAGATCAAATAGATGTATACTTATGTGCATTAACTTCTAGCTAATGCATGCACCATTTGGTGTACTTTTAAAAATTATATTTTCCACATAAAACCTAGGGAAACAGGTAAAGAGAATGAGACCACTGTGAACTCCAGCAGTTTAGCCTTTATACAACACCAAGGTTGTCAAATTTAGGATTACTTAGGCTGAGTCAGTCTTGGTATTTATAAGTGAGAGAGGAGGTGGCATTTATAAGCTGAGACAGGGTGCTGATTAAATATAGAAAAAGTATTCCCACTAGATTCTTTATTCAGTCACTTACATCACTAGGCAGGAGGAAAGGGCTTCCCCACTAGTTGGTTGGTTGGTAGTGTCTTGTGGTGGTGTTTCTGCTTCCTGTGTGCTAGTGCTCAGTGCTGGTATGATTCCACTTATATAGTCTCAGGTGTGGCCTTAAATGATTCCTTGCACCGATTGCTGAGTCCAGGTCACTGCATGTATCCGCACTTCAAAGTGTTTCCTAATTCACCTCATAATTCTGACCTCTGAGTCATTCAGTAGTATGCTTCTTAATTCCCAAGCATGAAGGTTTTCTTTGCTTTGAATATTTTGTATTCACATCTTTCTTTTTTTATTATTAGATATTTTCTTCATTTACATTTCAAATGCTAGCTGGGTGTGGTGGCGCATGCCTTTAATCCTAGCACTCGGGAGGCAGAGGCGGGCGGATTTCTGAGTTCCAGGCCAGCCTGGTCTACAGAGTGGGTTCCAGGACAGCCAGAGCTATACAGAGAAACCCTGTCTCGAAAAACAAAAAAAACAAAAAACAAAAAACAAAAAAACAACAACAACAACAAAACATTTCAAATGCTATCCTGAAAGTCCCCTATACCCCCCACCCCCGGCCCTGCTCCTCAACCCACCCACTCCTGCTTCCTGGCCCTGGCATTCCCCTGTACTGGGGCATATGATCTTCTCAAGACCAAGGGCCTCTCCTCCCATTGGTGGCCGACTAGGCTCTCCTCTGCTACATATGCTACTAGAGGCAAACCCCGGTGGGGAGGGGGGGGTACTAGGTAGTTCATATTGTTGATCCTCCTATAGGGTTGCAGACCCCTTTAGCTCCTTGGGTACTTTCTCTAGCTCCTTCATTAGGGGCCCTATGTTCTATCCAATAGATGACTGTGAGCATCCACTTCTGTATTTGCCAGGCACTGGCAAAGCCTCACAAGAGACAGCTATATCAAGGTCCTGTCAGCAAAATCTTGCTGGCATATGCAATAGTGTCTGGGTTTGGTGGTTGTATATGGGATGGATCCCAGGGTAAGGCAGTCTCTGAATGGTCTTTCCTTTAGTCTCAGCTCCAAACTTTGTCTCTGTAACTCCTTCCATGGGTATTTTGTTCCCCATTCTAAGAAGGAATGAAGTATCCACCCTTTGGTCTTCCTTCTTCTTGAGTATTCATATCTTTTTGTTGGTTGATCCACTTGCCTGTTGGAAACAGCCCTTCCTTCCCTCCTCATTTTTATCTTTAAGTCTACTTTGTGTAAATATTACAACTATGCAAACATGTGTTTTGACTAGTGTTTGGCTTCTTTCTAGCTCTTGGAGAGATTTATTTTCTTATTTCACTGACTCTGCATGTACATGTGTGTGTGTGTGTGTGTGTGTGTGTGTGTGTGTGTGTGTGTGTGTGTAGTACATGTCTGCAGAATACCCAACAGAAGCAATGTAATGAAGAAAAGTTTATTTGGGCTCATTGTTTTTGAAGATTCAGTCCATCTTGGTGGGAAAGGCTTGGTACTGCAGACTACATATCATGGAGAGCCAGAGGCAGGGAGGGAAGATGAATGCTGATACTCAGGTCTCCATCTCCTGTTCCCCTTTTACTCTACCCAGAGCCCCAGCCACTATGATGGTACTGCCACATTCCAGCCAGATCTTACCATAATGACTTGCAGAACCGTAATCCTTACCATTCTTTGCAAAACTGTTCCTTCAGACACACAGATGTGTACTACATCAGTTTTCTACGTGGTTCTACATGTGGTCAATCTGACATTAAAGAGGAAATAACCACACTACATAATAGCAGAGATAACTCTATGCCGATTCTGTGTAGTGTTACATCAGCACCAGAACATGCTGGTAGACCTAAAAGCACTTTGACACTTGTTGTGCTTGGTGCTACTTGTCTAGGTTTATTCCCCAAGCAGTGAGAACTTCTATGCCAAAAGGCTCACCAAAGACCTTCACTAAATAGTGACCTCTCCTCCTTCCCCATGGCACTAAGTCTTTTCAAAGTTAATCAGTACTCTGTGTGAAAACTATTATAAATTTTACCAACTCTGGATACTTTTAAAAGTAGGATTCTGCATAAACATTATAATAATATTCATCCTCTACTTAAATATACAAAAATATTTAAAATATAAGTAATGATATTTTAGGATTGGCTAGCATACCAGTGTGTGTGTTTGTTTGCTTGCTTGCTTGCTTGCTTGCTTGCTTGTTTGTTTTTGAGACTGGGACTCACTATCTAGTTTTGTCTGGCCTGGAACTCACTATGTAGTCCAGGCTGCCTTCAAACTCAGAAAGATCTACCAGCCTCTGCTTCCTGAGTGCTGGGATTAAAGACATGGACCAACAAGCCTGTAGTCAGTTATCTCTTGATGCATATGCCTTGATGCATAACAAATTACTCTGAAATATAGTGCTTCAGAGAAGCCCAGCTTATCCCCATGATTGAATTATTCCCCATGATTCAATGAGCTGGCTGGGTAATTCTGCTGGGCTCAACAAGCAGAGGTCAGAATGTCAGAGATGGGCAGTCTAATGAGTGAATGACTATGGCCTGACTCTCTAATCATGATTGAGTATCTTATTAATGTAGTGTTTGGCTTCTTTGCATGCTAGAGAGGCAATGTCTCTCTCTAATGGCGACGTCTCCCAATGTCCCTTAGTATCACTTCTGCTGTATTGTATTGGTAAAGCAAGTCACAAAGCCAGCCCAGATTCAGAGACTCCTACCTCTTAGTGGCTTATGCTACAAATATCATAGTCATGTCACTCTTCCATAGATGACAAGACCAAAATAAGGACAGGTATGCTAGACAGAATAGTGACCCTACCTGGTAGCACCAATCCTGATACCTACTAGGTAATTTGTAATTCATTTCCCTCTGACACTACTAGCCAAATTGTCATCTGGTCCAACAAGTTAAAGGGCAAAGTTGCTAATAAAATTGATGTTGATTTCAAATGCCATCTTCAAGTGAGGTCTCTGGAACCCACTTCTGTATGATTTGGATACAATTTTTGAAGTTTTCTTAATTGTTCTTTACATTTAATAATTTGTTAGGATGATTCACAGAACTCCCTATAGTAACAGTTTTATTATGAAAGATACAAACAGCCAGATGAAAAAGATAAATAAGCTGACAAAGGGTGGGTCCAAGTACAGTGGCTTTCTGTCCCCAAGGAGTAAGACCATTCACCCAATACATCAATACGTCCTCCAAGCCCAAGTGTTGTGAGTTGTTAATCAGAGTTTTATTGTATAGACATGACCGATTAAATCATTGGCTGCATAATTTACTCTCCATGCCTTTTATTATGCCATATTTACTTTGCTTGTTGTTATTCCATAGATTCCTTACTTAGGAATCCATGTAACTGTGTTACAAAGAAAAGGTGAAATTAAGATCTTACTAGCAGTCCTTAAAGTTAGCGATTATGCAAAGACATCTGGGTTCGTTCAGTTTATAATCACTTAGCCCTTTGGTAGGGAAAGGGAGGCAAAAGAGTCAGAAGCAGAAAGTTGACATGAGAAGACCCAGCCATTGCTGTGTGAGAGACTGAGTCTCATTGTTGTGACAGAATAACTGACATAACAACTTGAAAGGAGGTGAAATGTATTTTGGTTCTTGGCTTTCCTTCCATTGTGACAAGAAGAGCATGGTAGAGCAGAGCAGTTGCTATGGTGGCAGCCAGGATGAGGCGTGGAGCTATGGGTAGTCCCCTTCCCCTTATGCCAGCCAAGCCCCCAGCCTCTAAGGTTGCGCTGCTCACATTCCCGCTTGTTAATCCTCTCTGAGTATTCTCAGAGATGGTGAAGAAGTGCACTTAACTAATCTAGATGCATCTCAGTCCAGTCAAGTTAACAATCACAATTTACCATTGCACCAGAAAAGATAAACAAGCTATCTCCAAGGTCCTTCTGAGAGTAATAACTCTATATCACCACGACTTTAGCTGTTGAAACCCATCTTAGACTTCTAACCTCCACAGCTGTGAGATAATAAAATAATATTTTAAGCCACTAAATTTGTCATAATCTGCTGTACGAACAATAGGAAGCTAATGCAATAGGATTTGCAAAGAAGGAAGAAAACAACTTTATTTTTATGGTGTGGGAGCATAATAAATATATAATTATAGCTTCTTTTTTTAGGTATTGAAAACTTTTTTAAAGTATAAATCAGTTCACATTCTTCAAAACTCTCCTACTTCGTAAATCATTTGCTACTCTTTGCCATCTCAAACCCTCCATGATGCCCAAAATTACCTAATATAACTATGGAGGACTCTATCTTAATTAGGGTGCATCTGTGTGTCTGATGGATAATGGATTCAGAGAAGAGAAAGACAGTCACTATTCTTACAAGTAGGATATATTTGACCTCTTAAATTCATCCAGTGATAATTTATTCATTATCCTCGGTGTACCAGGATCTATGCCAAACATGGCTTTATATTTAACAGGAGTTGAGATCTAATGCCTGGTACAAAGTGTAATTGACAGAGGGGAGAATTTTTGGTGGGGCTTTTTCATAGAATCTCTAATGCTGATTGATGGCTTTAAAATGTTTCTCTTATGCATAAAGTTTCATGTCTTTCAGAAGCACAGACTAATGCAACAAGGGCAAACATTTAACGATATAAGGGCAATGGCTGACACGTAGGGAGCCACTTCTCGACTCCTAGGCCTGACCTGCTCTATCACACCAGGTTCTCCATCACAGCTGACCTGTACCACAGCTGCTGTGTTCTCTTCTTTTGATTGATTCCTCCAGCTACTTGTAATCCTAATTATTTGCTCCTTGGCTTTAACCCCTTTCTGTTGTTTCTGATGAGTCTTAAAGAGTAGAATATAAACCGTTTGATTCCATGAGAACTCCTTTGAATTGAGGCAGTGTACTGGCTAGTTTTTGTGTCAACTTGACACAGCTGGGTTATCACAGAGAAAGGAGCTTCAGATGGGGAAATGCCTCCATGAGATCTAGCTGTGAGGCATTTTCTCAATTAGTGATCAAGGGCCCCTTGTGGGTGGGACCATCTCTGGGCTGACAGTCTTGGGTTCTATAAGAGAGCAGGCTGAGCAAGCCAGGGGAAGCAAGCCAGTAAAGAACATCCCTCCATGGCTTCTGCATCAGCTCCTGCTTCCTGACCTGCTTGAGTTCCAGTCCTGACTTCCTTTGGTGATGAACAGCAATGTGCAAGTGTAAGCCGAATAAACCCTTTCCTCCCCAACATGATGTTTGTGCAGGAATAGAAACCCTGACTAAGACAGGCAGGAAGGAGAAACGCTTCATTTACAGGTGTATGCCCCAGTGGTCAGAGGTGCTGAGGTTAGTGTGACACAGTTGGTACTAATGACACGCTGGCACCCTTGTCTGGGCCTGAGTTCTGTCACTGCTTATGTATTCCTTTAGGAGCCGTATTATGTGCGTTGCATCAAACCCAATGACAAGAAGTCCCCACAGATATTTGACGATGAGCGCTGCCGCCATCAGGTAGAATACCTGGGACTGCTGGAGAATGTGAGAGTGCGCCGGGCAGGATTTGCCTTCCGCCAGACCTATGAGAAGTTTCTTCACAGGTAAGGGTGGAGTACACAGCAGGACCCAACAGCACTTAGAAGTAACATGAAATAGCAGCCCGCATTAGGCCGTCTGCAAGCATCTATTAAGTGAACAGAAAAGTCAAGGAAATTGCGCATATGAGAAATTATTCTCCAGAATCCACCTTGTCCCTGAGTTTGTAGCTTATAAGCCATGGAAGAAAATTCAGTCATTTTGATGGAGATGTGAGGACCATGGACTTGGAATCTTACCCAGGACTGAACTGTAATACTTCCTTCCCACTGCTTCCTAATGTTTGTTCCAGGTGTTCCACTTCTTTGATTTTATTTCTCCATCTATAAAATCAATATTAAAACTTCACTGAGTGGTTATAGTGAGAATTAAGAAAAAGTCCAAGTCCCTGGCACATAATAGATATTCACTATTACTATGGCTGCTGATACAGGAGCTGTCATCATTCTAACTTAAACACCGAGCTTGTGAAGTTAGACTAACTGGTCTGAATCTTGGATTTACCACTTTCCAGTCATGCGACTCTTTTTCATGACTCAGTTTCCTTTTATGTAAAGTGAGGATGAAGTAGTAACCACCTTGAAGGGCACTAGATGATGGGGATGAAGGACATACGGCCCTTAGAGCAGCTCCTAGCTGAAGGAGTCACTGAGTGTGAAATGCTGCTGCTGGGATTTACCGATGGTAATGACAGGGACTCTTGGCAACTGGGAGCAGGGAAATGTTTTCATTTTCATCAGTTTAATTATTTGAAATATCTATATTGAAACATTTCCAACATTCTGGGCCATAGATCTCTCTCACACATACACACACAAAGTGAGTATATAAGTATATATGACTTAAACCAGGGACTAGAAAGGTGGCTCAGTGTTTAAATGCACTTGCTGTTCTCCATGGTGTGTGACCTACATGGGTGTGATGGTTTGAATAAGCATGGCCCCCATAGGCTTGTATGTTGCATGCTTAGGAAGTGATACTACTTGAAAGGATTAGGAGGAAGAGGTGGAGCCTTGCTGGGATAGGTGTGGCCTTATTGGGGTAGGCGTGGCCTTGTTGGAGGAAGTTTGTCACTGGGAATAGTGGTCTTTGAGGTTTCAAAAGCCCATGCCAGGCCCAGGGTCTTTCTCTCTTCCTGCTGCCTATGGATCCAGATACAGAATCACAGCTACTTCTCCAGCACTGTGTCTGCTTGTGTAAAAGACCCAATTAATGATTTCTTTTATGAGTGGCTGTGGTCATGGTGTCTCTTCACAACATAACTTCAGTTTCCTTTAATTTCCTATAACTTCAGCTCCACAGATCCAACACCCTCTTTAGGCCTCCTTGAGCAGCTAAGCATACACTGACACACATAAACACAAATAAAACATAAAAACAAATGTAAAAACTTAAACCAGAAATTTCTAATGTTTGAGGTCAGAGGAGCCTCTAAAGAGATAACACTTCCAGAGAGAACCCAAGTATACCAAGGTTAGAAGAGAGAAGGTCAGACAGAGAGAGCAGCCAGCAGAAAGAGTGTGACACTTTAAGAATCATGTCATCAGTATAGTTTAAAATGCTGAGTATCTGGCATGGTGTGAAATAGCAGAGAAATAAACAGAGCCTGACTTGTGTTGAACTTTGTAATTAGACAAAAGCATTGAAATGTTGAAATTAGTGAGTTTTAAGCTTTGAGTAATATGTCCTATAGATGTCTTCATGTCACATGGTGACCATGTGACCCCCACCCCCTCCCCACTCCCTACCCCACAAAAGAAGATATTTAGAGAGTCTGCTACTGCAAGAATCTAGAAAGATAACTTGCAAATGATGTCTTCAGCAGTGTGTTACTGTGGACATGCAGGTAGTGGACACATTCTGGATGTATTTGGAGCTAGATGGCAAGGCTGGCTTGAACATGAATGGCCTGTGATGAATCAGGAATAGAACAGAATGAAAAGTGATGGGTAGATTTTTGATTTGAGCATCTGGGTAAACACTACACTAAATAAAAGAAGTTTGAGGTGGCCAGAGAGTTACTAAAGTGCTTCCCACAGACGCATGCAGAGCTCAGAGCAGAGTCCTAGCACCCACATAAAAAGCCAGGATCATGCCTGTAATCCTAGTGTGGGAGAGATGGAAATAGGAGCACACCAGGGTTAGCTGACCAGCCAGTCTGTCCAAACCAGTGAGAAACTGTGTCTCCAAAAAATAAGGTGGGAAGAAGAAACAAAAAGGAAAAAACAACACAAGGTAGAGTGATTGCAGAAGACACTTAATGGCCAGTGCCCACACATACCTGCACAATATGTACCATGTATACCTGCACACACTCATACATGAACATGTACACACACATAACCACAAGGAAACACGTTCCAAGAGGAAAGCACAGAACAAGACAATGATAGAAATCAAGATTATTTGCTTGGGCTGGGCAAAAAGTTGGTAAAGTGTTTGCAAGAGGGCCTGAGTTTGTTCCCCAGAAGCACATCAAAAAGCCACGTGTGGTAGAGCATACCTGTGATCCCAGTGCTGGAAAGGCACAGACAAGCAGACTCCAAGGGCTCACTGGCCTGCTGGCCTCACCTGTGTGGCAAGTTCCAAGCAAGAAAAAAACCTGTGTCAGAGCAAAGTAAGCAATACTGCTGAGGAATCAATCACACCCAAGATCCTCCTCTGGCCTCTACACACAGGTACACACATGTGCCCTCACACCTCCAAACACACGTGTCTGCACACATGAACACACAGGTTATTCTCTTGCCTTCTAAACATCTAAGTGGAAACATTGGGTTCTCAGGCATGCATACTTGGAGTTCTGGGAAGAAGCCGGGCTGCAGATAAGAGATTTGAGTCTTTAGGATGCAGATATAAGCCCAGGAGTGGGTAGAGACGAAGAGGAGGTCTGGAGTGGTATTTAGATGTGTGGTCTAACAGTAAGGAACCAACAAGGGAAGAAAAGGAATAACCCCTGAGACAGAAGGGAAACTAGACAGGGGTTGTGTCACAGAACCCCACAAGGTGATGACATTCCAGAAAGAAACTTATCCCATCATATAAAATGTTGTTACACAAGCACTCAGAAGTCAGAAGCTCAGCAGTAAAATTTATCAACACAAAAGTCATAGCAGGTGAGGCCAGAGCCTGGTTTGAGCAGGATAGGAAAGGAAGTGGAGTCTGTAACTGTAATAGCTCAGGAGAGTTTGCTATACCATGGAAACAGAGAAAAATGAACACAGCCACTGCAGAAGGGCAGCAACACAGGATAGAATCCCAAACTCAAGTGGAAGCTATGTCAGCCTGAGATGGGAGCAGAGGCATTTTGCCTGTGACCCTGGGTGCAGTCAGAAGATATGTCAGATGCAGGAAGTCTTGACGCTTCACTGGTAGCACGATGCAGTTGTTCCTGTCTGTTTCTGCTTTCTCAGTGCCATGTGAGACAGAATCCTGAATAGGAGTGAGCACCTGAGGAGGGCAGAGGGGACACGAGAAAGAACACTCCTTTAGAGCACTGGGTCCCGAGCCTCCTGAGGCTGCAACCCTGTAATACATGTTGTGGTGACTTGACAGTGGTACAGCATCAAATTAAAAAGCTTATATGCAGCAAAGAAAAAAAAAACAGAGAAGAGATAACCTAGAGAGTGAAAGAATGTCTAGTAGTTATTAATCAGACAGATTGATATCCCAAACATATTTTAAAACAAAGCCATCAAAAATGGCAAAATAAGATCACTTCCTCCCACCCCAGCATGAATGCTTTCCTCAAGAAAACCATCTACAAATAGTGTGAGGATGCAGGACGAGAAGAACAAGTACACACCGTGGTGGGATGTGAATTAGTACTGACATCAGGGGCCTGCATGGAGTGTTCTCAAGGAACATAATCCAGCTACGTAGTTCCTGTGTGTATACTCTGAGAACCAGAAACATTCCCAGTAAACAGTTAGGGAATCAGCCTAGGTGCCCACCAAGAGGTGGATGCACATAGAACAAGGTGCCCACCAAGAGGTGGATGCACATAGAACAAGGTGCCCACCAAGAGGTGGATGCACATAGAACAAGGTGCCCACCAAGAGGTGGATGCACATAGAACAAGGTGCCCACCAAGAGGTGGATGCACATAGAACAAGGTGCCCACCAAGAGGTGGATGCATATAGAACATGTATAGATACAATTCAGTTTCAGGAAGTTGGATGGCACTGTAAATGATTATGTTGAGTGAAATAACTCAGACTCAGAAAGAAGTGTTTCTGTTTCCTGTCGTCTGTGGAATCTTGGGAGGAGGTATGAAAGTAGAGAGAAAACTCGGGGAAGGAGATGAGGGAGGAGGCTTTGGGAGGCAGTGGGGTTGATCAGAGGCTACTGTATTCCATACAAAAGAATCTCGGTGAAATCTGTTATTTTATACAACTAATATGTACTTGTTACAGTGTTTTAAAATAAGAAAAGCATGTGAGAACCAGAAGGAAGCACCAGGCAAATACTCTGTAGCCTGAATGAGTGTGAAGAGAATCTCTGTAAAGTTCAGATTCAGGATCAGAGAGCAATGACTTCATTTAGCTGCACGTTAGTGCTGCCCAGGGTATGGGACATCACTGTGCGGGCAGGGTTTTAGATGCTCTCCCTTCTGTCATGTACTCATGCTGTGTGTGACTCCCTAAAATGTCCGCAGACACTCATGACTGCTTGCAGCAGTGCAGACTATGATAGAAGTGGTGGAATGTCACTTTGAGGTTGTGATGTGTGACTTCTGCCTTACACTTGTACAAGAGCTGTGGTTTAAGGAGTGGCTTTGTGACAGACTCAGATAGCTAGGAGCTCTTTAGCTGTAGAATGCAGTTCATTCTCATGGGTTGACCCAACACTGCTTAACTTTCTCCTAGTTTTAAGAGTTTATTCAAAGATCCATTGGATTCCTCTGAAGAGAGTCCTGTTATTCATGAACATTGTCAGTTCTCTTCTTCCTCATTGTGCTGATTAGACCTCCAGAGCAGTGTTGAGAACCTGTGATGGTAGCATCCTCGTCTTGTGTCTCTAAAGAGAATGTTTCCTAGGTCACCTGCTTACAGATGGTATTTGCTATACATTTTTGGCAAGAAGCCTTCCAAAGATTAAGGAAGTCTTAATCTTCAGCCTCAGTTTAGTTAAGAATTATTATCATGAAGGAGTGTTTTAGTGAAGAGATTTTCTTTTTCATCTTATCGGGCTGATGAAATTCACATCTCATAACAGTTAGCTAAAGTTTTGTTGAGAAGTTTTTCTTTTAGATAACAATACTTTTTTTTTCCATTCTTTGATTTGTGCTGTCTTCTTTCCTCACCTAGGTACAAGATGATCTCTGAGTTCACCTGGCCTAACCATGACCTTCCTTCAGACAAAGAGGCTGTCAAGAAACTCATAGAGCGATGTGGCTTTCAGGATGACGTAGCTTATGGGAAGACCAAAATTTTCATTCGAACACCCCGCACACTGTTCACCCTGGAAGAACTTCGCGCCCAGATGCTTGTCAGGGTTGTCCTCTTCCTACAAAAGGTAATTTCATGTTTTATAGGCAGGAAGGTCAGAACTTCACTAAATGTTTTTCTTAATTCAAGAAATGTGCATGTATGGTATAGGCCTTTGGGCACTTCACCTTTTTCTCCCTTCACACATGCAAAACTTACTTGGCTGTGCCACTCCAAAACTTGAAAGATATTTTGTCCTCTGATGTTTAAAGTTAGGTATCCTGTTGGCCTACTTTTTCAGTTCAGCATTTTTTTTTCTCAGTTTAAATGCTTAAAGGACTTTAAAAAAAAAAAAAATGTTGTATTTCACCCCCTGGCAGTGGACAGAGACACCTTGTGGGTGGAGGTGTTCTTAGTCAGGGCAGGGCAGATGGCAGTCCTTTGTTCATCCTAGCTCGATGCTGGGCTTAGAGGCCAAAGCTTTTTCATGCCTAGGGCAAATGAAAATCATATATTTCAAAAGATTGTACCAATATGTTTGTAACCGTCCCCTAAGTACTCCTTCCCCCACTGCTGCCTCCGAGGTGGACGCTGAGTCCACACTCATTGGCTCATGCCTCTCCTCATTCATCTGCTCCAGGCTGCCTTCTCATTGCAGGCATGTGTTTGCTCTTTCTCTCCCCATGCCTTTTCATCCAAACTTCCACAATAAAAAAGAAACGTTATATATGTGAACGAGGCCTAGTGGCTCACACTTGGGATCCTATCACTCAGGAAACTGAGGCAAGAGGATGACCACATTTGAAACAAGCCTAGACTACATGATCAGCCTAAGCCACAGAAAAAGTCCTTGTCTCAAAAATAAGAGTGTTTGTGTATGCACATACTTCTGTGAAGAAGTGCATGGTCATAGTATATATATAATTGGTATGGCCAGGATCTTATTCAGAGCAACTACCAATTGTACAAGCACTACCTACTTGTTATCTATTTGAGGATGACTGTGTACCCATATTCCTACCAGTATGAAATTGCTCCTTACATTTTATCAGACCAATGAGTACAATGATAAATATTTCAGAGTTGTTTTAGGTTCTATTTACCTGGTTACTGTTGAACTTGAACATTTCAATAACTGATTGTTTGGGGAGGGGAATTACTGCAAATTGCCTACTTATATTTCTTTGTAATACTTTCATTCTTTAAAAATTGCATGCAATGCATTTTCAGCACACACACACACACACACACACACACACACACACCATCATCAATCATCATCAACTTCTCTCCTTACCTCCCTTCCTACACTCACAACCTTGCCTTTGAACCGTGAGATTACTTTTTTTTCTTCCTCATACCTATCAAGCCCAGTTTGTGTGTGGCCTAGGGAGTCTTAACCGACACTGATGTGTGGTCAGTCTATCAGGCCACATCACTGAAGGAAATGACTCTTCCCAGCAGCTATCAAAGGCTATTAGAGCCTCAGCAAGTGGTGGCATTACACATCTACCTTCCTTACTCGGTGCTGACATTGTGTTTGGGTAGAGCTTGCAAAGGTCGTCCACATGCCCTCACACATATTATATTCACATGTGCCTTTATCCTGTTGGATCTGGAAAACATTGTTCCTTTGATATTATCAACAACCTCTGGTTTTCACAATCTTTTGGCCACCTCCTCTACAAAGATCCCTGAGCCTTGGAGGGAGTGGTGCGATACAAACATCTGACTTAGAGATAAGCATTCTGCAGCCTTTATTTTTATATGTTAGTCAGTTAGGGGCCTCAGCACTAGTTTCGTCTACCGCAAGGAGTTTCTCTGGTGAGAACTGAGATACTCTAAGGGTATAGCAATAAGTCATTAGGAATCAATTTAATACTGTCTACTTAGCAGATTAATAGGATTGGGTTTTCCCCTAGGGACTATGACCTATCTATCCACAAGTTGTTGGTCCCTGTAGTACTGCCAGGTATGGGTTCCATCTCATAGAGCAGGCCTTTGATCTAATCAGAAAGTTGTTGATTACCCCATAACAGTCATGACTATTACACCAGTGCGCCTATCTTGTCAGGCCAGCCGTTGTCGGGCCAGGCTCACAGGGTTAGCGCTTGGTGAGACTGATGCTTACTCTTGTCCTCTGGCATCGTGCATAGCGCTTCCAGCACCGTGACACCAGCCTGTAGAAATGAAGCTTCCAAGGTAGTACCAGCTTGATGTCCCCATGCTCTGGGACTCAAGGATGTAGTGTCTTCAGCAGTAGGGTCTTACTGGTAAGTTCTGGGGGATAGCCAGGAGCACTGGCAATAGCCTATAATGCTTGGGGAGTGTGTGTGACCCCAACAGCCAGCTCTAAAAGAGTTAACCTATTCCTGGTCCTGAGGTTTTTATTTGCTAGCATAAAGTATATGTTTGGGGCATTATCTCCCTATTGTGGGGGTAATTCCAATAAACTACTTCATATATGTATAATTATACATTTTATGAAGCTCCTATTGTTTTAAGTCTTTTATTCATTTTTCTTCAAGTTGGTGTCTTCTTGATAATAAGTAAGAATTTCTTGAATCCAATTTTTTTTTTGGGGGGGGGGGGTTGACACAGGGTTTCTCTTTGTAGCCCTGGCTGTCCTGGAACTCACTCTGTAAACCAGGCTGACCTCGAACTCAGAATTCAGAAATCCACCTGCCTCTGCCTCCCAAATGCTGGGTGAATCCAATTCTTAACATTGCCTTATATCCACTTTTGACATTATAAATATAGTCTCCTGTTTTATTTTCTAGACATTAAAATGAAATGTATGTATATAATGGTCTTTGTTGAACACAGATTCTTTAATTTTAAACTTTTACACATTATGCTTTATACTCTGGGCTTTTGAATTTCATTTGAAAAGAATTCCCTTGTTTCTAGGTCACAAAAATATTATGTTTTCTTTCAAGAATTAGATGAATTTCTCTCTTACATTTAGGTCTTTAATTCTTTTGTAATACATCTATTAAATGGTTTCACATAGGAATACAATTTGTTTTTCTTTCATATGGTTTGCCCATCTTCTTCTTGTGAGGTAAGCCCATCAGAATCCACCATATGAACACTCTGAAAGACAAAAAGCAAGTCTTTATTGCTGGCTGGTGGCTGCATGGAGAACTTGTCCAAATTATGCAGCCCCGTGCCTTACAGTCTTTGGTCTTTTCTGCACTAAACAGCATCCCAGTTGTCACACTTCCATTAGTAAGAAGAGCTCAGAAGCTAAAAGGGAAGGTTAATACATTTAGAGTCTTTCCTGGAACTATGGGCCGGGTCTTTGATGGACTAAGTGATTGTTCCTAGGTTGGCAGGTGTTAAGACCTGCATGCTGAGTTTCAAGGTCAGGGTGGTTCCTCTCACATGGCATTATACTAAGGTCTTGGCCTGATACATTCTCACACTATCTCCTGCATATTCTATTCCTTTTCCTTTCATTTTTGGAGCTACTTATAACTCGTGTTGAATATACTGCTTTCCCTGGTGTTTGGTTCTCTTCTAGTTTTTGTATTTGTCTTTCTGTATATTAATGCCACACAGCTTTTACCACAGTGTGTCTTAGTACCCAGCTTCTTAAGTTGTGAGTTATAACCCGGATGTGACTAAGTAACTGAGTGTGGAGGCTGCAAAACCTTGGGTAACACTTAAAAGTTTCTTAACATGCAGAAACCAAAAATGAATTCAGAATCAATGTGAGGTGTTTGAGGCAAGCCGCCCCACCCATGTTACAGTGTGAACTTTACTGCAGCTTTGACTCAGAGCACCTACCATGCCCACTTTGCAGCACAAGCTATTATAGCACCAGCCAATGCGCAGCAGCTCTTTAGGCAGATTTGAAATCACCGTGTGCTGTCAATTGTAGTCAGTGTCACAGTGCATTTGCTGCCCTTACAGAAACACAATTGAATTACGGAAAACAAAGACAATATTTTCACACAGTCACTCTTCAGTGTGTGTTGAATTGGTGTATTCTTAGATTGCATTCTGTTAGGATGTTTAATCTTGGGAAATTGCTGTTTGAATGGCTGATTTTTCTTTTAAAAATATGGTTAATGCTGGGTATAATGGTACCACACCTTTAATCTCAGCACTTGGGAGGCGGATCTTTTGTCCTGGGCTACACAGAGAAACTTGGTCTTGAGAAAAAAAAAATGATAAATGAACTTTGGCTCCTACGTGTATTTCATTAGTATGCTAATTTCCTTCCATTTTTAATAAATGACAAAATATATGTATCCCAGAGGGTTATTTAAAAAATTTTCTTTGTTGTTTGTTATTATTAAATGTTTGAATGTGGGGGGGTCTGTGGGAGTCTGTGTGTGTAACTTTCTCAGGTGAATAGGGTTTACAGTAGGAACATTGCAGAAACCCTGCCTTGATGTATTGTAGGATAAACCTACCTTCTATGCTTTTCTTTACTGAGATAGATTGGTCTATACCTTTATCCTGCAATAAAAATTTTAATGTGTGTAATAGGTTCATTAAGCAGAACAGTAGTCTTTATTAGGATTGCATTGAATTTACAGACTCTCTTAAAAGGATTAACATTTGTGCAGTATTGAGTGATCTATTATGAGTACTAAATAGGTTTATTAAATAAATCTTCATTGGTCTTTAAACCAAAAGAGGACTTAGGACTCATGATTAATTCATAGATACTTTACTATTTTCATGCTAATGGATTTATTATATTTTCTGCATAGTAATGTTGGTTCAGAGAATAATATTGTCTTATGTTGGGTTTTCTGCATCAAGAATGAAACCTTTCTTTTTTCTATTCTTTCTTTCTTTCTTTCTTTTCTTTTCTTTTTTTTTTTTTTTTTTTCTTTTTAAACAAGGTTTTTCTGTGTAGTCCTGGCTATCCTGGAACTCACTTTGTAGACCAGGCTGGCCTCAAACTCAGAAATCTGCCTGCCTCTGCCCATCCCCCCATCCCCCTTCCACACACACTGCGAGTGCTGGGATCAAAGGCGTGTACCACCATTGCCCAGCAAAATGAAACATTTCTTAATTCATATTTATAACTCGTTTTCCTGGCTATGCAGACATAAAATTATCTCTTCCCTTATAGTTACCAATGTGTTTCTAAGTCTTGGTCTCTATTCACTTTGTGTGGAATGCAAAATAACTTTTAAACTAGACTACAAAATTCTGTTTAATCTCAAACAATTTCTTTGTACTAATTGCGCTTTGAGTATTGCCTTTGTCCACTTTTGTCTTCCTTCTTATAAATGACTATGACTTTGGGTCTTTATTTTCTGAAACACTGAACAATTTTCATGCACCTATCACAGATCCTCGAGTCCTTTCCCCTTGCACCTTGGTGCTCACATTTGAGGGAGCTTCGTGGTGGTGATGGACTGACCGGTTGATTGGTTTTCTTGGTTAGTTTCTTTGAAACAGGATCTGGCTATGTAGCTTGGGCTTGAATTCATCATGGTCATCCCGCGTCCGCCTTCCTAGATCTGGCCCGTGCCCAGTTGTTTGTTGTGATTCTGTTGTTAATTTTTGCTGTCTTCTTTTAGACCTGATACTGTATTTGATCTGTCTTTTGAAACAATCTAACCATCATTGAAGTTAGTCTGTCCATGTTCACTTCCTTAGGAAGACATCTGAAAGGGACATTTGTGTGAGGATGACTCAACAATTGTGTTGAGGCTGTGTGTATCCTTTTGTTTGTTGTTATGCTTGCCTTTACTGGTGATGGGTTTAGTATGTAGGCCAAGCTAACTTGATCCTCAGTTTCGCAGATATTGGGACTCTAGGCGTGTGCCACCTTGGTAGTTAGTTTTCTCTTGATCTTTATGATGGCCTGTGAGTTCTTATTATCTGTTGTTGAATCAGTTTTGATAATTTTTTTCCTTAGAAAATAACCCAGATTTTTAAATTTAATTGAGTAGGCTTGAACCTGTTTTTCGTCAGATTCTTCACACTCTTTGTCTGCAGTCACTCGTTATCTTATGCTCACTGTATTCTCTTGTCAGCTTTAGTGATACATTTGATTGTTGGTCCCCAGGGACCATGTTTCCAATTTACTTATTGTGTAATTTTCTTACTTTTAGTTTACTAATTGTGTTCTATCTTATCAAGTCTTCTTAACCTGAAGAACAGAAGATGTATATATATATATATATATATATATATATATATATATATATATATATATATATAGTGTTTGTGTGTGTGTGTGTGTGTGTGTGTGTGTGCTGGATTCCTTCTTTCCCAGTTAGTGATTTTGTTTTTTCAGTTTTGGTTTTAGTTTATTTGTGTATTTATACTTCAGCATAGAAGCACATACCTGTGATCTCAGTACTTGGAAGACAGAGGTGGGAGGATCACAAGTTTGAGGCAAGCCTGGCCTACGTAATGAGTTTCAGGCAAACTTGAGCTTTATAGGAAGACTCTGTGTCAAAAATAAAGAGCTGGGGATGTAGCTCAGTGCTGACCTAATCTGTACTAGGCCCTGGTATCAACCTCCAGTGCACACACACAGAAATGTGGGGGCAAATGAGATGGCTCGTGATAATGAGCTTGGCCACCCAAGTTCAATCCAGGGGATAGAAGAAGAGAACATCCATGGGTCGTCCTCTGACTTCACTCACACCCACAGTGTGTGCATCCACACACACATGCACACAAACACAACAGAATAAGTAAGTAGAATGTAATCATTTTCTATTTCTGAATCTTCCCGGGCAGTGCATGATTTATGTGTATGTTATTTCACTTTGTAGTTTTGTGACCTTTTACTTCTATCATTGCTCAAGATCACGGTAGGAATTTAGTGGCATTTATCATCCCATAAATTTAAGATCTATTTACTTTTATGTGTACTGCTGTGTTGCAGTCTGTTTTGTCTGTCTGTCTGTGTAAGAGTGTTGGATCCCCTGGAACTGGAGCTGCAGACAGTTGTAAGCTGCCATATGGGTGCTGGGAATTGAACCTGGGTCCTTTGGAAGAGCAGCCAGTGCTCTTAACCACTGAGCCATCTCTTCAGCCCCATACTGTAAATTCATAATTGTTGTCATCATCTGACACTTGGTCTTTTACCCCCTCCAGCTGCCTGGAGCCTGTCTGTGTCTTCACAGATGGTTAGGGACAGCCTGGGCTTGCTGAGAGTGGGGCATAGTACTGTACATGAAAGCACAGCCAACATACCATTGGCCATGGTTCCCTGCAGCCTGTCATGTACTCTGCTCTCAGTTTAGAATGGTGTTCAAGTATATTTTTAAAACTTGCTATAATGTATTATAAGTGTTTTTTATAAAGTAACTTTTCGTTTTTTAAAATAACACTTCAAAGGTGGCCAGGTAGCCGGTGTATCACAAGGACTGCCCTTGCTGGTCTGTCTGGATTAACAATTTAACTTTATCTGTATGTTCTTGCATTTATTCGTTAACTTTGGGCTGTGTATTGCATGTTTGCATGTGTTTGGGGAGGGGTAATAATAAAGCTGTCATCGCAAGAATGATCTTATGAAGAATTAAGGGTAGCTCATTAACAAAAACGGAAGATTGTGAATTCTAAAACTTGCGAATAAAATAGCTGTTAATTATAAGGGACCTCTGAGGTTTGTGTACAGAATTGCACAAACTAACCACAAGACAGACTGTGGACAGAATCATTCTCCATCCAGGATTCTGTTGCTTCTGCAGCCCGTTTGCCCCCTCCTCTCAGGAGCTGTTTACTGTGAAGCTTTGTCAAGTGAGGTAGGAAGGCAAGCAGACTTTAAGGCACCTTTAACAAAGCCCTCTTCCTTCTATGTGAAATGAACCACATGCTTTGTTATTTCTCAGACTAAAGGCAAAATAATTATTTCTCAAAAAAATTACTTTTACCCTTAAAGAAACAAACCAAAAAGCTCCCTAAAATGGTATCTGGCTGATGGATGCTCTCCCAGGTACACTATATGCTTCCTACATCTTTTAAGAACCTTGTAAACAAGTCTGTTTGGTAACTAAGGGAACTAGAGTTCTAGGTAAGTAGATGGGTGGAGGTCACACAGATGATGAATGCTGGAACTGGAGTTTGAACCCAGGAACCTGCCTCCCACACACACAATGCACTTGCTCAACAGTGGTGTCATTCAGGGTGCCCTGTTGTGAGGAAAATCAGCTGTGACTCACACACTTGAAGGAAAGTTTGTAAAACCAGCCACAAAGGTGATGAGGAGGAGGCCGATGGAGTTGGCACAATTCCTTTGTCAAACCACCTTAGACATCCAGCAGTGTCTGAATCATTCACTATAAAACATGGGGCTGGGGTATGTTCTTCATACAAGTGGAGGGAAAAGTTGATGTTGGGGGCATGAGTCATCTCTTGATGTGGCGAGTAATGCAGCATGGTCAGTGAGTGCTGTATTCTGCAGTGTTCTCTGGGAGAAGAGATCTGTGCTTGTTAAACTGTCTTGTGAGCCACCATTGGGATAGGAAAGGATGTGGATGCCAACTGATAGAGCATGGGCTGAATGACAGTGTTAGGATCTGAGACACCAGTACAGCCCAAGCAGTCACAAGAATCCAACCCTAAGCCCTTTAAGAGCAGCTTGGACAGATCAGGCAGGCCCCCTTTCATACCCCCATACCCCACCCCCGCACCCCCACTTGCTGTCAGCTTCATACAGGCAGGGGTGGGGGGCCTTCTCCAGCAGTGTTCAGCTCCTAGCTGCTGGCGCAGGGCTCTAAGAGCAGCACTAGTTTCTCAGGTTTTGTTTCAATTCAGCCGGGGATGATGATGATGATGGTGGTGGTGATGATGATGGTGGTGGAGAAGAAGAAGAAGATGATGATGTATGTTTTTTCTGAAAAATCCCTGAGATGGGTTAAGACTAAGTTAAGGGGTGAACAGCCTGCATATTGTTTGGCTCATTTTCTGAATATGAAACACAGAGCAATCAAACTAAACAAAACTATAGTTACAAACTGACAGACATGAATAGACGGCATGTTTAGAACCAGAACCAGATGTTCACCCAATGGGAGCCAGTGAGGGTTCGCATGTGTCTGGATCACTCTGACCCTATGAGCAATACTGACTCCAGTTTCTCCTTTCTTGGGCCCCCAGAGAGGCACACCAACCAGAAACCAGAAAACAGGCTTACCTCTGGAGGTCCAGATGACTGAAAAACAGACCTAGGTGCTACCAGTTTAGCTTTGGGGCTCAAGCATGTAGGTGTTTGGTTCCAAGCCAACCAGATATTGGGGTCTGAAAAACCAGAATAACCCAAGCAGTCACAAGAGTCTAGAAAAGCACGATCTTTATTTGAATTAGGCAGCAAAGCTGTCAGCCAGGGACAACAGCACAGACTTGGGAATTGACTGTGCATTGAACATTTATCTTAGTATTAAAGCAGATGCCAAAATTTTATTGTACTAAAGCCACTACTGATTAGTGAGGGCAGACTGGGGAGCTGAACTGTGACACTTAAGAAAAATTGTACAATATTTGTAAAGGATGGAACCCCAAAGCAAGGGGAAGTAGGGCAGGCTGTAGCGTTCTCCAGTCTTTGATACAGTGGTTGAACAGGAAGTAAACGTTGGTGACTGGGCCTTATCCTGGTCACCTGGTTTCAGGGTCCCCAACTCAGCTTTTGCAGTCAGATCCCCTCCTGGACTTTTGGCCAGGAATTCGGAATGATAAGGGAACAAAAGAATGGGCAAGCTGCACATCATCAACACGCTCATGACTTGTGCGCCTTAATTTAGATAATCTGCAACTTCCCTCTTTACATTCTGTATTGGCTAAAAGACTCACAGATCCGCTGCTTGGCCTTTCCTGAGTGTTGAAAGAAGTACAGTATCCCTTTCATCAGGTAGTCGCGTCTAACTATCTTTGTAGTATTTTTTTAATGCGTAATAAGCATGGATTTGTTCATTATATCTGAATGTAGGTGTGAAAATGAGGAAGACAAGGTTTCACACACACACACACACACACACACACAGAGTGTGAACACTCAGACCAGTAAGGTGAAGAGATTGTGATGCCAAGGGGTAGAAAGTCACTGCCAAAGAGACTCAGTGAGGGCTCCAACCTAAGCTGGGGAGGAAAAGGAGGCTTTATTGGGGTGAGTTACAGAAGTTTACCAAAATGTTAGCTGTTTTAGATCTATTTTTTTTTTACTTGAAAATGTGTTTCTACTAATATAGTAAAAGAGTGATATGGAAAGGGAAGAATAAATCTTAAGGAAGGCAAAGGATACATGGGACATGATGGTAGAGAAAGGATTAGCTGGGAAGAGGAAGGGACCAGCAAGAAGGGACAGGGGGATTAAGAAAGGACCTTGGGAGCCAGGCAGTGGGTGGTACACGCCTTTAATTCCAGCATTTGGACAGCAGAGGCGGGCGGATCTCTAAGTTTGAGGCCAGCCTGGTCTGCAGAGTGAGTTCCAGGACAGCCAGGACCACATAGAGAAACCCTGTTTCAAATAAAAAGAAAAAGAAAAAGAAAAAAGAAAAAAGGAAGAAGAGTGGAGCAGGGGTGAATAGAACAAATGAGAATAAAGTATATGTAATGATATAAAACCTATCCCTTAATTTGAAGGGCATTGTTCATTTGTTTAAGACAGGGATCTTGTATAGCCAGGGACTGGCCTCAAACTCACTAGGTTCATTCTGAGCTAATGATCTTTCTCCCTGCACCTCTAGAATGCTGGAGTTGCAGGCTTGCATTGTAACACCCAGGAAAGTCCATTATTCTGTCTGCTAACTGTCTCAGTGACTTTTCTATTGCTGTGAAGAGACATCATGACCAAAACAACTTATAAAAGAAAGTGCTTAACTTAGTGGCTTGTGATTCCAGCAGAGTCATGGAGCAGGGGAACAAGGAGGCAGGCAGGCAGGTATATTGCTGAATCGGTGCCTGAGAGTTTATATCCTGATCCACAGGCATGAGACAGAGATGCAGAAGTGGGTATCTGAGTATGGTGTAAACTTTTGAAACCTTAAAGCCCACCCCCACTGACACACTTCCTCCAGCCAGGCCATAGTTTTTCCTAAACACTTCCACCAACTAGGGACAAGGTATTCAAATATATGATCCTGTAGAGGCCATTCTCATTCAAATTACCACAGTAATCTTTTTTTTTTTTTTTTTTTTTTTTTTTGGTTTTTCAAGACAAGGTTTCTCTGTGTATCCCTGGCTGTCCTGGAACTTACTCTGTAGACCAGGCTGGCCTCCAACTCAGAGATCCACCTGCCTCTGCCTCCCAAGTGCTGGGACGAAAGGCATGCGCCACCACTGCCCGGCACAGTAATCTTTAAACAAACAAACAAACAAACAAATAATCATTTTTTTAAGAAAAGAAAAGATGGCCAAGCGTGGTGGCTGCAGCCTCCTGTAGCGGCCCATTTGGGGGGCTAGAAGAGGGGATTTGTTTTGTTGTTCTGTTCTGTTTTCATCCTGGCTAAAACATTTGTTTCTCACATTCCCCTGTGCATAGTTTTCAGCAGCTTGATTTGGTGTTCGGTGCTTCGTTTGACTTTTGGTTTGTTTCAGCAGTTTTTGCTTTCCACCCAGCATTGTTTTGGTGTTCTGTTTTATAGGTTTCTGGGGGTTTTTTTTGTTTGTTTCTTTATTTTTGTTTGATTTTTGGAGACAGTTGTACTATGTAGCCCAGGCTAGCCTGCACTCATCTTCCTCCTACATTAGCTGCCCCAGTGCTGGGATTATAGACACTGCGTCACGATGCTGCCTTAACGTATCATTTCAGGATTTTCTTTAGAGTAGTACAGTGATCATTTATTTAAGCTTTGTACTTTATGTTATTTTATTATTTAAAACTTCCCATATAACGGGGAATTGAGGTTATATGTCTTTAATCCCAAGTACTCAGGAGGCAAAGACAGGAGGATCTCAGTGAGTCTGAGGCCAGCCCGACTTCCAGGCCAGCCAAGTCTACATAGAGAGACCCTGTCTGAAAAACAAGCTTTAGTTTACAACTTATATCAATAGTCACGAATTTGCTTTTCAGTTTTCATCATTTCACAAAAGGCTTCAGTTAACAATTTTGTGCTTTTTCTCTTACCTTCAAGTAAGCCTCTTCCTTGAAGTTGCTTTTATTGAAGACCCCAGAGAGTTCATTTTAGAAACTTCTGTATATTGCAGGAACATGCAGGCATAGATCCAGTTATCTACAAGAATGTTGATGCCAGGTGGGGGTAGTGTACACTTTAATACCAGCACTCAGGAGGCAGAGACACATGGATCTCTGAATTCAAAACCAGCCTGGTCTACCAAATGAGTTCCAGGACAGCCAAGGCTACACAGAGAAACCCTGTCTCGAAAAACTGAAAACGTCAACATTTGCTGTGATGGTCTCTACATCTGTACACTTGTGAAGGACTAAGAATTTTAAAAGCAAATAGCCTACTTTTATTCTTGGGGAATTATTTTGTTCTTAAAGGATCTTGAGGATTTCAGCAATGCCAAGGGTTCCCTTGGAACACACTTTTAGAGCAGCTGCCTCAAAGCATAAACTCAGACTAGAAATGCCCGATTGTAAGGTGTGAACATTTTTAAGTATGTTGAAGATTACCCAATTGCTTTGCTTTGTGGTTTGTTTGTTTGTTTGTTTGTTTGTTTGTTTTTTCTGCTTCACACTCAGGCTAAGGGGCCCATGAACCTCTGGGGATGATTCTGTCTTCACCTTCCATCTCCCCCACAGGAGTGCTGACCTTTGCTTTCTTGCAAGCTCAGCTGTAGCTGTTACATGCTTATACATCAGTAGAGCTATCAGCTAGTTTCTTGCCATATTCCATAGAAATAGTAAGATAAAAGCGATGTGGTCAGTTTTGGAATTTTAAATAAAAGTGTATCAAAGAGGAAACAGTAGCCAATTACGAACCTTATGGCCTCAGTCACACAGCTGAGATGAGAGGAAATTATCAGACCATGAGAGTTGTTTGGGGTTCCCATTCTTCCAAGTTGGGGTCATAGATAGCTAATGTTGCGAATGACTGAGATAGAAGGTACAGTCACTGGCACATATTTTCAGGATATTAGCAGTGTATGAATGAGACATTCAAGTAGAAATGACTTGCAAGCAGTTGGTGGTGGAAAGGAAGGAAGAAAGGAAGTAGCAGTTTTCTTTTTTTGTTTGTTTTTATTTTTGAGTTTCTCTGTGTTGCCCTGGCTATCCTGGAAGTCACTCTGTAGACCAGACTGGCCTCGAACTCAGAGATCTGCCTGACTCTGCCCCCCGGGTGCTGGGACCAAAGGCGTGCATCACCACCACTCAGCCAGCAGTTTTCAAATATTCAGTCACCAGTGTGTTAACATAGACTGAGATAAGCACAAGATACTGGAGAACAAAATCCAAGGAAGAGAGTTCTCCAGCAAGGAAGTATGTTGAACATTTATAGTAAAACAGTATGGAAAAGTGTTTGTATGTTCTCAATGAAGAAACCAAGGCATGTTTGTCTTCTGAAACATCTAGAAGATTTTAGCTACTGAATTTGAAACCTTATCCTGCATATATTACTAAACCATGCTATTAGAATAATATTGCTATATACAAGCCATTGATCTTACAATTCTGAAGAAAATCTCTGAGATTTATTATATAAGCCAACAACGGATCCATTTAAATATGCATCCACATCTGCACCTTGACAAATGACAGCCTTTTAGAAAAATAAAAAGGCTTCAGCAGAAATTATCATTGAAACCACAAGGCGTTCTTGCCTTCCCGCCCTCAGCACCCTCCTCCTTCTCCACCCAACTGGTGAATAAAATGAGAAAAAGCATATTTGGAAAACAATGATGATGTGTCAAAACCAATTTGTCTCATCCATATCTCCTCCTAGATATGGCCAGTGTCATATGTTGCCCTTCCACAGCCCACTTCCCCCGCTGTCAGTAAGTGTCCTCTGCCTCCCTTCCCCAACCCATTCCCCCACATTGGACTCCGATGATTTGCTTTCCAGAAAGAGCAGCAAACCCGTTGCCTGGGTGATAGCTCATTACTACGGCAACCAATTTGGTGCATCAGTATGAATCCCAATTTTAAAATGTAATTATGCCAAGATGTGTACATATGCTTCAGATTTACTTAAAAGAAGTCTGTTCCCCGTTGGAGGAAAAACGTTTCCTGTGTTAGATGAAAGAAGGGGAAAACCTTTATTTTCTTCTCTCGGGCTGAGTACACCTCTCAGTTGAGTCTCCACTGTGACAGGAAAACAGCTTGCTTTGTTTTTTTTCCCCCTCACCACTTTTGTTTTAACTTGAGATGTTCCTTTCTCAGACATTTCTCTCTTGAGACCTGTCACTCACAGCCCAACAGCTGTTGTCTCCATGGCAACGGTGTCTGGCCCCTATAGGTGGTATCAGAGAAAAGAGGGAGGGGATGGAAACATGGCTACATTTTCATTGCTCTTTTCTTGTTTAATTGCTACAAGCTGAAGAGATTGACTCTTTGTAAAGCATTCATTAGTAAAAGGAAAGGGATTTAGTGAATAGATGTTTACACTAAATCACAATATTCGTGCTACCCCGTACTCAAGAGGAGCAAGCTCATGAATAAGAAGCATACAATCACAAGTGTAGCTGGAAATGTGTTCAGACTCGGGGAACAAAAGCCATCGAGTTGCTACTGAGCAATTCATTTTTGCTCCTTCTCCAACAAAAATAATTGTTCTAAAGATACAAAGGGCATATTTGGGTGCAAGGAGTATTTATTTTAGTTGCCTGCCTTATTAAACATGCCTACTAAATCATGTAAGCCTTGCAACTCATTAAGTTTCCCCTGTATTGAAGCTGTCGGGAAGCACAGCTGCCGAAACCATCTTCAATTCCAGCTTTCTAACAGACAGCTTCTCCTCTCCTGCCTTCGCCTCTGCCCCACTGTTAGCTGGCCTTCTCTGGTTCTTGTGAAGATCAGAATATTTTATTGTAATGGCTGTTCATCCCTTAGTGAAAAGTAACTGCCACTTAAAGAATTTTCAGGGTTTTTTTTGTTGTTGTTGTTGTTGTTGTTGTTGTTGTTTGGTTGTTTGGTTGGTTGGTTTGTATGGGGGAGTTCTGTTTGTGGTGTGCAGGGGATGGAACCCAGACAGGCCTCAACATTTACAAGGCAAACTTGTCTTATCATTGAACCATATCCCTAGTGCAAGTTTTAAAATACACTCCCTAGCATATCTAATTTTTTCACATATTTCATTAACCTAAGAAAATGTAACTGTTTAACAAGGTAACTATATAAGATAGGTGTGGTTTCAGTCTGAGCACGGCAGTGATGAGGTACTTCTTTTTCTTGCCTCTTGCTTAGCAAATGTATGAAATACTGCCAAGTGATATTATTGAGTCTGAAATTTCTAGTGTAGCTGAACTGGTGAGCTCCAGGTTCATTAGACTATCAAACCACCAGGTAGGAAGCAGCAGAGGAAGACATCGGTGTCAACCGTTAGCTTTCATGTGCATGAACACACCTATGCTTGCCCATCTACATGCTTGTATACACACATGGATACCTGCACACATCATATGCATATTAAGTGGTGAGAACTTGCCAAGGAATAATTTAGCGGTATATTTTTTTAAAAATCTAAAAATGTTTTGCCTCAATTCTAGCTACTATACTTCCAGTAATTAATATTAAGAACATTTTTTAAAATGTATGTAAAATTTATTTGTAAAAGATTTTTCATAACATTTCTTATGAAGGTAGAAAGCAGTGGAAAATTTTAAATGTTAAGACAGTAGTTGTATATATTATACATTTGTGCAGCAAAAAAACAGCTATTAACAGTGGCCTTGTTAAAAAAAATTAAGAATTTCAAAATGTTCATGATAAAAATAACTACTGTACAACATGATATTAAGTATTATTTTCTCTTGGTTGTGTTGTTCATTCTGGAACTATCTGCTTATGTACTTACTCATCATAATAAAGTGGACAGAGCACTCATTGGGGGCAAGGCTATAATCTTAAGTAAAGAAAACTTAACAGTATTTTTATTCAGTAGTTTTATTGGAATATCTTAATGTTGTCAAACAACATGGTCTATCCAAATTTAGTAGAGTAATGAGAGCCTGTACTTTTTAAAAAATCTAATTATATCAAGTGTTAGGTGCATGCCTTAAATCCTAGCACTTAGGAGGCAGAGGTAGGTGGATCTCTAGTCTACATAGTAAGTTCCAGGACAACCAGGGAAACATGATGAGACGAAGAAGAAGGGCGGGGGGCAAATTGTAAAATAAGATGTTTATTTAGGATATTACATTTAAATTAGGATATTGAATATAGAGTTATGAAAAAATATATTAACTCAGGATAGTCACCTATCCTAAATGGTTTTATCTTGCCTTTGTATGGCTAAGAAATGGACCATTTACAGAAAATGAGTTGATGAGGAGTATTCCTGGAGAACTAAGATATAATCAAGTATTTATCATTTAAATTCACTTTTACAGACTAATTCTTGAGTTTATTAAGCTTTAAATGAATAGATTATAAATAGGAACAACATATAGCTCTACTCTTATTATTTTGGCCTTAATTTCTAACTAACATTTTATTACAATTAACACATTTTGAATATTTAAGTAAAGATGACATCAACCCAGTCATTGTCCAGCTCTCTCTTATGCACAGTTTTAAAACTCAAAGCCATGTCTTGTGCACTGTGCATAGGTGTTCTCATATAAAAACCAACAACATGAAGATGCCCCATGCCATGCTGAGTGACCTTCCAGGTTTTCTTCCTTGACTCTTACATGTACAAAACTGTAGTCTGAGTTTCAGTGATGATGTTCATCTATTCATAAACCCTTCCATCTCCTAAAAGTTAAAAGCAGACTCTTCCAGCATCTCACTCAACTAGCTGCATCTCCTCCCATGCTGTGGGCTGCCATTGTTTCTCCTCACTGATCTGCAGGCACAACCTGTACTGCATACCTCATCACCATGCTTTTACACATGCTACCCGCCTTGTTCTCAGTGTGCTTCAAACGACACTGCCCTCCACCAAGTCTCCCAGTGAAACTTTTTAAATGGCCGTCTTTACTTCTCTCCACTGCTTGCCATTTGTAGGGCTAAGATGATGAATTCAGTGGGAGGGAAGGCCCTTGAGCCTGATGTTGGTTACAAGATTCGGGCTTTATGTCATCCTCACTTTTGTCTCTAAATGACAGAGTTGGATAAAGCAGGTCCATATCAGGTGTGAGTAGGATCTGTTACATTGTGAGTTGTAAGCAGGACTGACTCAAGGTCATTTCTTTAAAGCTGATGCTTGGTTTCTTGAGTGGGAAAAAAGTATGTTTTAGGGATTGTATGACCCCTGGGAGTGTGCTGTAGGTGTGAATGCCCCTAAAGTATGTTGTGAATACTCAGGGCAGAGAATATCTTACTCAGCTATGTGGTTTATAAGAACCTTGCTCAAAAGAAAATGCTTATTGTCCTTTTTAATGCCTGTACTTTTTTTTCAGTGTCTAAGTCTTAAGCCATTTATTCCTTTGCACATATATCTTCAGCTAGGTTAGCAGTAGGTCAGCAGGAATGGCACATGCAAGTGTAAGTTCCACAGGAGACCACAGACACAGTGCCTGTTACAATGTTTCTTGTTAGCTAGCCTTGTTACATATGAAAGCACAGATACTAGTGAGTTCTTGACAGCTATTTTTGTACGTTCAACAATACCAAGCAAATGAGGGAACTAGTATGTGCAAGAATTATTCTTGACTGAGAAAATAGTCTTAAAGGTTTTATTCTTCCTGAGTTGAAGAATCACAAACCTTGCTAATTTCTAGCCTCCGCTGTGGAGGCAGAGAGTTCTCACTTTAGTCTACTATACGACATTGAGTTCCAGTCTCTACTCCATAGGACAACATGCTTAGATCACGTGTGCCTCAGTTTTCTTAGGTGTACAAGGAAAATGAAACTGTACTTGGGGGTATAATTACAAGTATTAGATGAGTCAGTATACTTTACATAGTTTCAGTACTCTGTAAGTAATTTATTTACTTTCTGTTGTTGTTAATACCAGTATTGCTGATTTGGATTTGAATCAAGTTATTGCCATAGCTATGTCATTTAACCATGTGAATTAGTGCCAAAGACTATTGGAAATGATTATTACAAATGTGGTGGCTTAAAACAACAGAAATGTATTCTTTCATAGTTCTAACAGAAAGTTTTAATTCAGTTTATTGAGCAAAAACATGCAGATAGCAAGACAGTATTCTCTCCAAAGGTGGTGAACCAAATCAGTCTCCTACATCTTCTAGCTTCTGATAGCTCCCACCAGTGTGTGGCTTGTGGGAATATCACTCCAATCTCTATTCTTACCATCTACCCTCATGGAAACAGTGCTGTCTCCTCTCGCACCATCAGTTCTCCCACTACTACCTTCTTGTGAATTATGTGACTGCATTTAGGCTCCAGCCAGATAATCCAGGATATTCAAGCTGTGTTAAAAGCTTTACTCATATAAACTCTTGGACTATTTATTGCCATTAAAATATAGAGAGTATTAATATCAACCATCTCTTAAAAGGTCTGCCTATAAATATTGTATAATTTCTTTGTTCAGACACATCTGGACTATGTTATGTCACCTGAGTCCATATTTTCTTCAGTGCTGTTTAGCAAACCAACTGTCTTTGGACTATTTACCTAACAAATAATTTACAGAATCATTTTCACTTGTAAATTCACGTGTGGGGTTCTTCGTTATTCTTCAGAAACCCTGTCTAGCAAAATTAGAGGGAAAGGCCTAAGAAGGTTTATTTCTCTTAAGAGTGAGTGGACTCTAGTAGGTAAATAACTCCTGAGCTCTGCAGTCTGCAGTGTGGGGAGTGTTTGTGCTTGTCTATGGAACAGTCAGGTAAAACTGAGGTGTTTTTCAGTTGCATGTGCCTCCTAAGTAAAAAACAGAAAATAAGTTATTGTAATTGACACAATAGAAACCTTCCTGTATGGTGGTGTTTTGAAAAGAAATGGCATTTTCCCACCAAGCATGTGCTATCCGATTTCCTGTCAACCACATTATATGAAGCAGAAAAGATGAGAGAAATGATCATCACACAGAGGCCAGTGGGATGTACAGGGACATGACCCAGAGAGCTTAAAATATACTTATGTCAGCCTTGACTTCTCAGGCTTCTCTATGAAAAGAACATGGTCCTATAATCCACACACGGCACCAACCTGTATGTAGGTGAGACTGGTCCAACTCAGGTACAAGAAGAAACAAATTCTGTTATATTCACTAAGTTCTAAGGTAGTGCAATAAGCTGAATAATGGACTCTAAAAGATGTCTTCTTTCTAATCCCTGAAACCTGTTACCTCAGTTGGGAGGAAAGTTTGCGGACCTGCCGGCTTCTGCACGTGCACTCTGTTTCCATTTTTATTGGATATTTCCAAATGTAAAGAAAGTCGAGATTTTTACACTGGTTCAAATGAGAGAAACTCAGAATCCACGGCCCTTTGGAAGGACAGAGACCTGCTGGGTCACCTCTCCAGAGGGGCGTGACTTAGAGATTCTCACAGCAGCTGTAACAAGGCTGAAGCTTTGTTCATGGCCGTGTCTTCTCTTGAAACCTCTGCCTGCCAAAAGCATCAGAGAGCTAGCTAATCTAGTCTAACCCAAAAATGGCTTCTTTTGGGGGGATCAGAACTTTTAAATAAGTTTAATATATTTTTTAATTTTATAAACTTTATTTTTAAAAACTTGAAAATAGCCAGGCGTGGGGGCACACGCCTTTAATCCCAGCACTTGGGAGGTAGAGGCAGGCGGATTTCTGAGTTCGAGGCCAGCCTGGTCTACAGAGTGAGTTCCAGGACAGCCAGGGCTACACAGAGAAACCCTGTCTCGAAAAACCAAAAAAAAAAAAAAAAAACCCAAAAAACTTGAAAATAAAAAAATCATACAATCCTATATATGAAAAAAGAATACAAGCTGGTGAGATGGCTCAGTGGTTAAAAGCACTGATGCTCTTCCGGAGGTCATGAGTTCAAATCCCAGCAACCACATGGTGGCGCACAACCATCCATAATGAGAAACAAATTAAAAAAAAAAAAAAAAAAAAAAAAAAAAACCTATGGGCCTCGGGAGGCAGAGGCAGGCGGATTTCTGAGTTTGAGGCCAGCCTGGTCTAGAGTGAGTTCCAGGACAGCCAGAGCTATACAGAGAAACCCTGTCTCGAAAAACAAAACAAAACAAAACAACTATGGGCCAGAGCGAACGGGGCCAGAGCAAGTAGGGCCCGGAGCTAGCAGGAGAAAGGGAGGGGGGGGAGAAGAAAAAAGAAAAAAGAATTCATAATTTAAAAAATATATACAATCCTAAGAATGTAAGTTCATAAGTTCATTGAGTCATATAAACTTCAGGTCTAGTCAATAACTTTGGAATATGATGTGATATTATTTACAGAGTTTTATTCAAAACCAGTACAGAACTGGTAAATAATTTTTGTTATTTTGATTTTACAGAATTCCTAGTCTCCCCCACAGTCCTGTCCTCTTTATTCAAGTGTTAAAAGAAAATTTCTCATAGGCCCTGTGAAGGCAGGAAAATTACACAGTAGAGCTCGTGGCCTTTCTCCACTGCTGAGGAACATGACTGTTGCCGAGTCTCTACTGCCCTGAACGTGTGCTTCTGAGTGCCTTGGCTCTTCCTGATGGCTGTGTGACGGAGTGAATTCTTCCTTCTGAGTTCTGCTAACCACACAGTTACAGGGCCCTCCCTGCAAGTCAAACTCTCATATGACCTTTTCTCAGACAAGCAACTCTCATGTATAATAAATGCATTTGTTTTATTCAGACCAATAATGATTCATTCACCATCAGGCGCTCTTTGAGAATACAGTCCTGAATGAAGCAGAAATAGATCTTGTCTTTGTAGAATATACCTTCTGGTCAAGGAGTGAAGCAAAGGATGTGAACAAAGAAATAACTACGGCTTATGTAACGCTGTGGAGGAAGGTCCCTCAGGACCAGGATGCATGGAGCCCGGATGCTCTGCAAAGACCTCTCTAAGGAGAGCTGACCCTAGGATTAGATCAAAGAGAAAGGGGACTGAACCAGAGAAACACAGAAGCAAGGATCCTGCAAAGCAAGAGGAGCATTTGAAGGCCTTCCCTGCAGCCTGCTGGCTGGGTCTGTGCTCCCAACACTTTGCACAAAGCTGTTCCTTCAAAGCTCAGTACAGCAGGGTTTATCTCCGCACAGGGTGCCAACTGGAGCTTGGGTTTGGAGTTAGTTCTCTGTAAGGACACCTGAGGGCGGCTGTGAGGGAGTTCCATGAAATATTCATCACAAGCAGTCGAGAGGGGTAAGGAAAAAAAGAGAGAGGTAGATTTTGATGATCCTAATGTACTTCTCAGGATCACCCACAGAAATGACTATAGGCAATTTAGTGCTGGGGTTTATTAGAAAGGTTGTCTGAACTGGAGGTAGGTGTTCCTGACTTTGCATGAAACTCCTGACTTGGCTGGTGTGTTAACTGGCAGACTCTCCACTATAGCTTAAGTCTTCTATAGTCAAATAACTGTATTATGTGGGTGCACACACATCTGTTCATATCAGTTCATATCCCTGACTGTTTCCCAATGACTTCCTTTTCCTCAGTGGCTTTTACATCTGTTTCACAGAGATTTCTCATGGTGATTTGATGTTAACCCTTCTTACTCCCTGACCAGAAGGAGCTGATTAGCATCCTGCCCACTCACCTAACAGCCCATTATGCCCATCTGCTGTACCTGACAACTAATTTGCATTCCAGAGAATCTAGAGCCCTTATGGGCATGCCACACTTTTAAATCATAGATAATCTGTAGAATGCACCCTACTGACTGCCATTCCTGGGCTGAGTGAGATACAAGCCCTAGCTGTGAGCCCTCTCATCCCTGTGTAGCTTGCATCTTAAGAGAAGCATAAAATTATTTTATGGACATATACTTGATTTTAGACCAGGAACGGCATTTCTAAATATAGCCGCAACCAAAGAATTGAGAAAGGCAGATACTGACAGCTGTTCCTGCCCAAAACTTAACACTCTTAATTCTCAAAGTATATCACTACACAGAAACAGAAAATGCAGTTCAGACTGGCGCAGAGAATGCTACCTTCTTGCTCCATCTGGCGCCCCCTTATGATTGTAGGATGGTAGCTAGCAGCTTCAGCAACCTGGCTTACTGTTCCAGAGGAGAGGCACTGCTAAGTCCTTCGACAGTTTCAGAAGACACAGGAGTGGTGTTTTGTTTTGTCTTAATTTTCCTCAGAAACACCAAGTAAAATTCTTGTCATGTTTTATTATCATGAACTAATAACTATATCAAAGTTGTAGTAAAGAGCAAAGTGTAGTCTCAGTAAATATAAAAGACTAGCTGATTTTCTATACAAAAAGTTTTGCAGTTACTATGTAAAATTCTGAGTACAGGATGGCTTTAAAAAAAAAAAAAAAAAGAATGAAGAAACAGTTTTAAAAAAAATTCAAGCCAGGCATGGTACTGCAAGCCTGTAATCCCAGCATTCCAGAAGCAGAGGCAGACCCTGTCTGAAGACATTTGGGTGGGAGGATGCTGAGGAATTTTGAATTTTTCTGGTAGTTTGTGAGGATAGTTTGGATTTCAGGACCCATTTAAAATGCTAAGAAGTTATGGTAGACTACCTGTAATTCCATCTGCTGAAAGCAAAAGATAAGGGCAAGCTCACTAGGGAAACTAGCCGCATCAATAAGCTCTGGGTTTGATTGAGGGACCTTGCTCCAATGAATGAGGCAGAAGAACAGTAAGGATGATTCTCTGCATGAATTGGGCAGAGAATCACACATGGGCATCCTTGTACACATGTGCTCACGCGTGCAGGCATGCATATGCACACATCTAACAATGACAAAAGAAATAGTTTTCAAATGGATAGTGAACTTTTTAATTGAGTAACACTATAGTTAAAGTAGTTTAATCATTTTAATATCAGTTCAGCTAATTATCTGTAACTGTTTATTAACAGAGCACTGTTGCTCAACCTAAGCATTTATGAATAAAAAAATTTGATATATGATGACTTAAACATGCTCCAGATATATTTCCTGCTTTTTAATTTTGGAAGTATTTCTGAAAACACAATTCTAGTTCTAGAAACCATTTATGAACCATTTGTGCACATGAATTTATATATGATGATAATGCTATTATTTATAACCACAAAGAAAGAAGACACTAGTAATAGATTATAAGAGGGGATTGGTGAAGTGCTCCATCGTATTGTGCACTCTGGGGCCATCCAGAACCAGAGCATAGGAGGATATTACATCACATGGAAAAACAAAAAGCATTCGGAGCATTTGGTGATTACTGTATGACCACAGCTTTGTATGGCAATAGATGCAGACATAAAAATGAGTACACTTTACTTCATTTCTTTAAAATGTAATGATTTTTGTAAGGCAACATAACAAATAAATCAACATATTTACTAGGAAAATATTGAAAACATGAATGACAAGATGATCTTCGTTTGTAAAGACCCCACATAAGTCAAGAGAAAATTGAAAGCTAAAGAAACAGAAAAAAGAAATGTTCAGATTACAAATTACTGATAAAATGAGTTTATTTGTAAAGTGATAGATGCAACAGTAATAGAAGTTATTTCAGAAATCAGTCATTCTTGTTAAGCATTATTTTTTGTCCTTAATATATAACTAAAGAACCCCAATTTTCAAAAATACATTATAAAATATTTCTTCAGGAAGAAATAAATAATAGTATTTTAATTGCAATTATAAGGTTATATTTCTAGTAGAATTGGCTTTACTTTGTTTTTTTTTTAATTTTTTAGGATTTATTTATTTATTTATTTATTTATTATATGTAAGTACACTGTAGCTGTCTTCAGACACCCCAGAAGAGGGCATCAGATCTCATTACAGATCTCATTACCATGTAGTCGCTGGGGTTTGAACTCAGGACCTTCAGAAGAGCAGTCGGTGCTCTTAACCGCTCAGCCATCTCTCCAGCCCTACTTTGTTTTACTTGTGGTTTTTGCTTATTTTGAGACAGAATATAACATAACCCAGGCTGGCCTCCAACTCACAATGTGAAAATGATGACCTTGAACCACCACCATGCATAGTTTATGCAGTACTAAGGATGGAGCCCAGGAGCCTTGTGCATGCTAGATGAGCACTCTATCAACTGAGATGCTTCCTCAGCTCAGGATTTTCATTAATAAAGATAGTTAACATCTGTGTGTAGATACAAAACTTGAGCATCACTGAGTAAGTTCAGTATTTCCCTTTAAATATATTTTTCAAAAATGGTAGCATTTCTTTGTATCAGCACAGTGGTCTAGGAAGAAGTACCTGACACACTGATTATGTCATTTGCTGTGTGATAAACCACAAACCCAGACAACCGACCTTGGCCTCCGAGCAGTGCTGTTGTAACTTGGTGGTGACTAGGATTCGTCCCCATATTTGACCTTTTCATGTTCAACTCGTTTGTCTGAAGTTGCACTGTTAGAAGGTCCCTGTTCATAACAAGCTCCTTCATCTGCCTTTCCCAGTAATACCAGTTACCATCTAAGAAACACAGTATTAAAGGTGAAACATTTTAGCATTTAGCTTAAGTAAATAAGTCTTTTCCAGGTTATTCCTTTTCCTCGGGATCTGAAGTCCTCTATCAAGAAGTGTGTTCATCCAGCTTTGATGCTATAATGGTTAGTGGTGCCATGCTGGGATGCCAAACTATGTTTGAGAACACTGGTGTCTCAACAGAACCTTTCTGGCACAATTCTCCATTGCCTACTCCAGAGCCATGCTGCTAGCAAGAGTGTTAAATATTATTTGAACTTCTCTGAAGAAGCTTGGCTCATAGGGCTGAAACAGCCTTTCCAAACCAAGCATTTAAAAATGGAAGTATATTCGTGTATGTCCAGACTCATCCTAAGTTTATTTCCTACTTTTTATGATGATTATTAATAAAAGAAACAAAGCAGCTCATTTACAATCAAGTCAAGACCAAGTCCTCTTACACGTGATATCAGATGCCTTGCACAGGATGAATACCAGTGCACTGTTTTCCATCACCTCCTAGGCCATGGCAAAAGAGACCTTTGAGATAACGTGTATGCATTATCAGGAGCTGTTGGGGTCAGTGGTAGATTCCCTAGTTAGCCATCGGTATAAGATGGTCAGCTTACCAGGGAAGAACCTGAAGCCTCTCCCTGCATAGCCGGCCAGGGAGCTGTCCACCTCACCGGTGCTGGATTTCCTAACAGCCTTGGAACTTGCAGAGCAACCTGGCTCTGCAGTATTGGACACTTTATACGGTTGGAGCCTTTTAAAGGGGTTTGTAGTAAAACAATACTGAGACATACTAGCATCCACCTTTCATCCTAACACTCAGAAGATAGAGGCAAGCGGATCTCTGTGAGTTCAAAGCAGCCAGACCTACATAGTGAGACTCCATGTTGAAAAAGAGTGAAAGTCAAGAAGTAGGCCTCATGACACTTTCAATCAAATATATCATGTATTTGACTCAGTTCACGATTTTCCCCTTCTGTCCTACTCATTTCCCTCCTTGTCCCAAATAGACCCCTTCTACATTCATGTGTGTGTGTGTGTGTGTGTGTGTGTGTGTGTGTGTGTGTGTTTAATATGGGATCCACATTGTATTTTTGTGAGTCTGGTTTATTTCACTTAGCATGTGATCTCCAGTTCCATTCATTTTCCTGCCAATGAGATTATCTCATTCTTTGTGATGGAATAAAATTCCATTGTGTGTCTATGCCATGTTCTGTGGATGTGGAGGACAGTAGGTTGATTTTGTGTCTCTACTACTAAGGATAATGCCTTAGTGAACAGAACTAGGCATCACTGTAGCCTGCTAACTTAGAAGTTAGGTTTTTTAAGAAGTTAGTTGTTTCCAGGTACCTCAGGAATGCTGAATCTTTCTTAAGGTGACACAGGTATCTTCTCTTTCCTTTGTGCTCCCTCCAGAAGACACATGTACCACACAGGCTTATTGAATGAAAAAGACCTCCACAGCTTCTAGGAACATTTTATAAGTCAGAAAAGATGGAAAGAGAAAATAATCTAAATGCCAGTGTTTTATAAAGATACAAAGTATTTTCCAGCTAATAGAGTAATAGAAATATAACTGATATTTAGATGTGGAAACTTAAGTTGCCAGAAAGATAATTATTATTATTGCTGGAGTCTAACTCTGATACCTCTAGGTATATAGTAAATGTTGTTTGTTCTTTTTCCTATTAAAAACAAATTATTGTTGATGAATATTTAGTATCTCATTGGACCTGTATGCTAAGAAGTAAAATAATTACCAATTTCAAATATCATATTGTTCCACAATGGTGTTCATAGTTAATTCTTAGTTAACTTTTTAAGAGTGCTAAGTAGAAATTGCTCAGCCATTATTTAGTGTACTTTTTTTCCCTTAGTGTACTTTTTCTATATTGCAAAAATTTGAGTCATATATTTTCATTTATCAAAGCTATTTGCCAAGGTGAACTTTCACTC
The DNA here is from genome assembly GCA_902729485.2 of Mus minutoides. Classification (NCBI taxonomy): domain Eukaryota; kingdom Metazoa; phylum Chordata; class Mammalia; order Rodentia; family Muridae; genus Mus; species Mus minutoides. The sequence continues at coordinate 61,560 of LR753523.1, read as the reverse complement.
TCTTATGAAAACTCTTCTTCTGATGTGTAATTCCTTATAGCAGTCCATTGGCACATTATGAAGACAGCCCTAAGTAACAAACAAAAACAAAACAAAACAAAAACAAAAATCCCTTTTTGTTGTTGTTTTTTTGTTTGTTTGTTTTTCGAGACAGGGTTTCTCTGTATAGCCCTGGCTGTCCTGAAACTCACTTTGAAGACCAGGCTGGCCTCGAACTCAGAAATCCGCCTGCCTCTGCCTGCCTCTGCCTCCCAAGTGCTGGGATTAAAGGTGTGCACCACCACCGCCCAGCGCCAAAAATCCCTTTATAACTATAAGTTAAGTTTGTCAACAAGCCATGATGTGCCTTTGTGGTAAGTGCCGTCATAGCTGCAGTGTGTAAGTCCCTCTTCATGTCTGCCTCTAGCTTGCCACAACACTGTGAACCTCTCTCTTCCCATGAAAGCAGAACCACAAGGTTGTGTTCATGCTGTAGAAAGAGAGCGAGTCAGTTGAGACATGGTGATTTGGGGATTGCCTGCCTTTACATGAAGAGTGTAGACTAGGCTGTATTTGAAACCAGCACTCCTGTTAACTGTCAAGAAAGCTCAGGTCTTGTTCTCAGAGAGGAAATCAAATGAAGGGCACTGCCCTGCATAGGGTCACTGGCTTCCAGTTGTGATCAGTTCTTGGAGTTAGAGCAGCCTGAGATATAGTTTCAGTATGTACTGTAAGCTGCAGAGTACCAAACATCTGCCTGTCTGGACCACTAGGAAAATTAATGAGATACTGTGTGTAAATCACCTTACTCAGACCGGCATAGGCCTGGCACTCCCCTTCCCTCAGTCTGCCAGCTGATGAGTCCAGTCTGTTCTTATGTGAAGGTCTAGGGTTGGATGAGTAAGACTGATAGAAAACTTATCAAGGCAGATTAATTTTCATCACAATATGTTTAAAGCTCCTAATCAAGGGGAGGGGATAAACAAAAGATCAGGATTTTAAATAAAAGTAAGATCTGCATTCTTAATTTTTTCCCCTTTCTCCTCAGATTCTAAGTGGCTTAGTAAGAGTATAGCCCTGTGTAGTACTCTACATGTAACTCCAGAAGAGAGTAAATAAGAATTAGTTTCGCATTCTTAATTTCCAATCTGTTTAATGAGCCTAAGTTCATTTACATACTCAAGCACTTATTTTTCAGTTTACTGCATATGCCCCCACCTGTGTTCAGAAAGCACAGATAAATAACGCTTAGATCTCGCTGAATCAACTTAAAGTTTTGTGCATTTATTGTTTGTGTGTTTATGTCTATGTGTGCCATTGTACAAGTATGGAAAACAGAGAACAGTCTTTGGGAGTCTGTTTTCTCCTCCCACCATGTGTGTTCCAGAGATTAAGATCAAGTCATCAGGCTTGGCAGAAGGCATCTTTACCTGCTGAGCCTCATTGGCCTACTACTTCAAGAGTGTGTGTGTGTGTGTGTGTGTGTGTGTGTGTGTGTGTGTGTGTGTATGTATACCTGTGTGGACACACATACATAAAGATCATCTCACTTATGGAAAATTTGTTAGAAATACATCCTTTAATTTGTTCTTCTCTATCACTTAAAAATAATTTTAATTTGTGTTATTTTGAGATAATTATAGATTTATAGACTTACAAGGTTACTATAAAGAATTTCTGTGCTGCCCCAAGTATTAAATGTTTTTCCTGTATCTGCTTTGTCATGTTTGTTCTTGGGTCTCTTTGTATATATCTATATAAGCATCTACACAGAGACATAGCTGTATCAGATTTTTATTTGTGTGTGCATATGTACTCGGCTATTTAAAGGGAATCCAGATATTATGTCTCTTCATAGTACTTCATCATGTGTTTCCTAAAAATGAGGGCATTCTTTACCATAGTTATAAAACAGCTATAAAATTAGAAAATGTTGGTGTGGTTTTCTAAGGAGTTTACTCAATTGAAGAAAACAAAGGGGTTTTTGTTTGTTCGTTCTTATTTTTATTCACTTTACATCCCCATCACAGCCCCTCTCCCTCCTCTCTTCCCAGTTCCACCCTTACCAATCCCTCCCCCCATTACTCCTCCTCTTCTCTGAAGAGAAGGTGAGCCCCCCCCCCTTGGGTATCACCCCCGCCCTGGAGCATCTAGTCCCGGCAAACTGGGTACATCCTCTCCCACTGAGGCTCAAACAGGCAGTCTAGGTAGGGGGTAAGGGGAGTCAGGTAACAGAGACCAAGACAGCCCCCCCATTCCACTTGCTAGGGGACCCACATGATGACCAAGCTGCACATTTGCTACAAATGTGTAGAGGTCTAGGTTCAGCTCCTCTATGCTCCCTGGTTAGTGGCCCAGGCTCTGTGAGCCCCCAAGGTCCCAGGTTAGTTGACTCTGCCAATCTGCTCGTGATGTCTTTGACCCCTCTGACTTGCTCATTTCTAACCCCCACTCTTGCACAAGACTCCCCAGGCTCTGCCTGATGTTTGGTCGTGGGTCTCTGCATCTGACTGTGTCTGCTGCTGAATAAAACCTCTCAGGAGATAGTCATGCCATGTTCATATCTACAAGCATACTAGAGCATCATTATTACTGTCAGGGGTTGACGCTCTCTCATGGGATGGGTCCCAAGTTGGGGCAGTCATTGGTTGGGTGTTTCCTCAATCTCAGCTCCATCTTTATCCCTGTACATCTTGTAGGCAAGACAAATTTTGTATTGAAGGTTTTGTGGGTAGCTTGATATCCCACTCCCTCTTCTAGTTGTCCTGCCTAGAAACAGGAGGTGGCCACTGGTAGGATTTGAAGCTAAGGTTGCCCTCACAGATTCCCCGAATACTCTCCCTTATAGCAAGCTCAGTGGCGGAGGACAGAGAACCTTCCCACGTTTGTTTTTCTTGGTTTCTTTCCCTGTGCCAAAGTTCCATGTCTTGGAGTAGTGCATCCTGATTGTGTTCAAAACAAGGTGTCTATATACAGAAATGTCTGTAGTCAAGTATGTGTTAAAAATATAAATATTATATAATGTATATATCCAGAATGCCTCAGGGTATCTAATATGCTAATGTGAGTTGTAAACTTCCAAAATAGGTGTTTCAGTGTACAGCTTTTCCAAACTTAATGAAGTTAGCCCCCCTTTAAAGGGGCATTACAGAAAGCCTGTTATAGAATTCACGATGGAAACTCAGCAAAAGAAAGCCTTATCTCTGGCTGGTTCTGAGTTTTCAAGTATCTAGGGAACCATTCAAAACTGAGATCCTTTGTAAGCATCTGACACTAAAATGTAATAGGTAATTTTTTTTCTTTAAGGAGGCAAAGTTGAAACATCCCACGACACCACTCTGGATCATTTCAAACTCACAAGGCTTGACAAAAACACTATAGTTCTCTATCAAAAAGCAGTTTAGAGGCAGCCTTGACTTGAGCGATTGTAAAGGTAAATTATCAGTTTTGTAACTTTGCTCTCAAGAAACTAAAGCCAAACAAAAGCAAGCAGTCACTTCAGTACAACTCCACAGAGTGTTTACCTTTGAACAAGATGGAGTCCTGATATCCCTTATTATTACTGGGCCTATTAACTGAAGCATTTTGTTTTCTTTTGTCTGCAAAATAACTGTAACTTAGGTTTTGAAGGGGTTAATGTTGAGATGTTCCCCTAGTAGTAATTGACCAAAAGGTCCATTGCTTCCTGAAATGGGAGTTGCAAGGAAATTGTCAGATCCAGTCATTGCCGTACTGGAGTCACTGAGCTGCAGTGGCCTGCACACTAGTGACAGCTGAAGGACCTGGGCAAGGCTGCATGTGAGACGTGCAAGTCTCAGACACCTGCCTGCTTCGTGCTCCAGACTCAGTTACCACAGCTCAAGGATGGACTCTGTGTGTGTGTGTGTGTGTGTGTGTGTGTGTGTTGGTGCATACATGCTGCCACATGTGTAGAAATCATGGAATAACCTCAATTGTCAATCTTTACTATTAATCTTTGCCTTTCACCTTGTTTGAAACAGGGCCTCTTGTTGTTGTTGTTGTTGTTGTTGTTGTTGTTGTTGTTGTTGTTTGCTGCTGTGTGTACCAGGCTAGCTGACCAGCAAGTGCCCAGGATTCTCCTGTGTCTGCCTTCCATCTCTCTGTAGGAGCACTGCAGTTACAGATGTCTGTGTTTCTGTATTTGCCTTTTTGTGGGTTGTGGGGTTCAAACTTGGGTTCTCATGCTTGCACATCAAGCTCTTTGCCCACTGAGCCCTCTCTCCAGCCCACAGTGGTCATGTCTAAATTATGTTCTACCAGGCAGACCCTGCACCCCACTCTGTAACAATAGTTTGGCTCATCAGGACAGCTTAGGATGATAGCCATTCACATGTACTTTTCTGAGTCTCCTTTTTAAAATGGTTTATTGACTGAAGATTTAGTTATTTCATCTTAGATTTCCCATAGGTCATCTTAAAATATTATTAACTTATATGTAATACTGAGGGCTATGTTTTAGGAATTATACTAAAAACATAAATTATATCCACTAGATTTTACCTTCTTGATACATACTAACCTGCCATTCTGATAAAAATGTTTTAAAATAGCACACTAGGCTTTTATTAATTTTGTTCCTCAAACAGATATTTTAGGAGAAGAGGAATATGTTTCTGTCTTTGAGCCTTGCTTTAAAATAACTCCTGGAGAACAATAGGATATTTGTGACATGAAAGAAGAGTGGATTCCTTAGGGGGAGGAAGGAATGAGGGAATGAGGGAAGGAGGTGGGGAGCACAGTGGAGGATGGGCAGGACCAAAGTGTAATGCTCTGTGGGTATGAAAGGGCCACAGTGAACCCACTGCCTTGTGCACTCACCAAGGAAACCACTCATACAAGGGGCCAAATCAACAGTCACATTCTAAATTGATTATGTGAGTATCTGTGAGAAATTCTATGTGTTTTATGGTTTGCGAAAAGTTCAACCTGAGACTTAAATGTTCTCTCTTATCTACTACCATTCTTTAACAGGTAGACCCTGTCAAAGTAACTAAGATGAGCAATTAGAGTGTAGAAATGGAGAAAGAACCTCTAAAAACCTTGTCTGTAGGCCAGACAATGGTAATGTCCACCTTTAACCCCAGCACTCGGGAGGCAGAGGCAGGTGGATCTCTGAGTTCGAGGCCAGCCTGGTCTACAAAGTGAGTTCCAGGACAGCCAGGGCTACACAAAGAAACCCTGTCTCGAAAACCAAAAACAAATGAAAAACCTAAGTATGGAGGCCTAGAAAGCTAAATTTTGAAGAATTCTGGTTGTAGGAACCAAGAGAATGCCCACTTCAGAGAGTACTAGAAAGGTATGAGGTAGTGATTTGTACTAACTGTTAAGACAGACCCAGGCTGGTGACAACAAGAATAAAAGTAAAAAAACAAAGCATGTAGGGCTCTGGGATGGAGAAAGGAAAGCTGGCCTCTTCTGAAACTAAAGCAGAGGTTCCCAGTTAACCTGTAATGAATGCCAGATGTTACTCTGATGCGCCTGACTGCTGAGGGAGCATGAACCAAAGGAAAGATGCAGCATTCAGATGGTGCTGGAAAACCCCTGTTAACGGTAGAGATTTTGTTTCTATCTCCAGCTCCCACGCAGCAGGGTAGTTCTAAACCTTAGATAAAACCACAAGGACAAGCAGAGCCTTAGTGCACATGACAGCAGGCAAGAGACAGGAACAACCTTTGGAAGGGAACAAGTGATAATTCCCCCAAGCAGGTGGAGAAACCTAAGTGTCTGCATACAGCAGAAGCCACCCATTCATCTCCCAGAGCTGTGGAAAGAGCCAGGTACCTTGTCCATAGAGGAGCGAGACGGGCAACTAAGGAAAGAGACTAGTAAGAGCTGCATAAAGGGGAGAGGACGACCAGGGCTCCTTTCGGACACCAAGAAGCTGGTGACTCCCTCAGTCTCTTTCTCACAGATTGACCAAGTTTACCATCTAAAGTCCTAGGCTTGGGGATATCAGACTCAGAAGGTCAGGCACAATACTGAATCCAAGGATGTTACATGAAAGAGTAGATACTGAAAAGTAAGACACGCATCTCCCATACCTTTCTCTCACTCAGAGAAACCGAGTAGCAAAGAGACACAGTTCCATTCCAGAGTCCCTGAAAAATAGCTAGTCCCCAGCTGAGTCATATGCTGAGGGAAAGTGAGATGCTGTGAAATAGGAACCATGTGCCTTTCATGGAATCGTCTATAAGCTCATGCTCCTTCCTGAGTGACTGCAGCATCCTTGGCATTGTCATAGCCGTGAGACATGGCAGTGAACAAAGAGAAAGAGACCTTGTCCAGGAGAGCCTGACTCATAGAGAGAAGAGCTTGAGCAGTGCTCCAGCAAGTCAGCGGCATGGTCTGTTAGAGCGTGCCGAGAAAGGAGAAGGCGCAGTCTAGCACAGTCTGTTAGAGCGTGCAGAGAGAGGAGAAGAGATTGACCATGGAGCAGGGGAGTCGCCTACAGGAGAAGGAGAGTGGGGACAAGTGGGACTCTTCAACAGGATAGTGACAGCTGAACAAGCCCAGAGTAAGAAAGTCACCCCTGTAGCATCTGGAAGATCATCCCAGACAGGGAAGAGCTGGCAGGAAGGCCTGAAGGGAGGGGCCCTGGCTAGTTCCAGGTGCAGCAGGGAAGCTAGTGTGTCTGGGACAAGCCAGGAAGAAGAGAGGCAGTAGGAGATAGGGACAGACAGGGAGGAGTATCAGGCAGCCATTGGAGGAACATTCATTACAAGAAACATGAAGGGACACATTTTGGGGCAGAAATGTGACATAAAAGATCACATGCTTCTGTGTGGAGATTTGGTACCTAACTAGGTAGTGTGCTCAGTGCTGTCCTGGTGCCCTGTTCCAGTGGGATGCTCCTGCTTTCCCTCTGTCCTAAAAGGCTGCTGGCCCTTTCCTGTGGCTCTGTGCTCCATGTTGTCCCTACCACGTCACCAAGACACTCCTCTAGTCTCTGGATGCTCTTCTGATGAAACAGCCTAACCCCATCTTAAGATGAGTAGCCATTTTGTTTCAAGGTCAAAATAAGTTCATTTATGCTTACTGTAAAACTTGAGTTCCACCTTGCCTCAACCCATTTTCTGGAATTTGACATGTTCTATACCCTATACCCTGACCTCTGCCCTCACGGGATATTCTGCCAGGTTCCTACATGACATTCCTTGGAAACCCCTGAGCCTCGCAGTCTGAGGACTATTAAAAAAAAAAAAAAAAAAACCCACTTCTCCTATGTTTGGTGCTGGCCTTCCTAACTTTTGTTTTTTTTTTTATTTTTGAAACAAGATCTCATTTTTAAAATACTAAAATGCTTCTTTCTTAATTTTTGAGATAAGGTCTCCTTATGTAACCTAGGTTGACCTTGAACTCACTGTAACCAAGGATGACCTTGAATTTCTGATCCTCCTCTAAATCTGAGCTTATTAAAATACTTTTAGCTGGGCATTTAGTGGTTCCCATATGGAATCCCAGCGCTTGGAGATGGCAGCAAGATTCTGTGGCTGAGCCTACTGCTCTGAAAGTGTCAGTGGTTACTCAGTGGGCATTTGCGACATTCGGTGAAAGTGAACACTGATATAGTAAGAAGGTAAAGGAGAGGGTTAGACATTGTACCTGGAGTTCTAAACTACAAGTGAAGGCAAACATATACGGTAATGGGAGAATAATCATACTCCCTTATACAACAATAAGCCCATTTTATATGCTATACATAATCTAATACAGTACATATGTGTGTGGATATGGTATACAAATAAACACTGAAAACTGTTTTGACAGCTGTTGAAGTGACAGCAGGATGAGTGTTGGTAAGACAGGTAAATGACCAGGTTTTACAATTTGGACAGAACATACATGCATAGTATCGGCAGATAGGACAATAGGTCCTAGAAGGCGCAGTTAAAATAGTTTGTGAAGAACAAGCATGCAGGACAGGAGAGTAAGCTCAGGTGACAGGAAAAGGTTTACTGTCTTTTAGGCTAAGCGTTTTTTATACTATTTTTTTTCAACAATCTAAAACCTAGATAAGCCAGCTACACAAACGGAACAAGTGAAGCCTGTCCTTAAAAAGCACTTCCGGAATGCTTTTAAAGTTTCCAACCAAAACTGTTTTAATAAAAAGCTTTACAAAATGCTTCTTGGAAATTAGAAGACTGGCTTTTGTATAAAGTGGGCACCAGAGAATCTCAATTTTCTCCCCCCTCTGAAAAGCAAAGCCACAAACAGTGGGAAACGTGAAGTGTGTTTTGTCTAAGAAATTGAATCACACACTTCCACCCTCTAATTGTGTTCCCTTTGGTTTCTCAAGATACCAAAGAAGGGGCCTTTATTTTAGCACTCGGGTGGGGGCGTAGCACAGCCATCTGCACAGCACATTCGGCTACAGGAAGGAGCCGCTGAAACTAAAAAGGGTTCTGTTCAGTGCCACGTGAGAGCACAGGATGGTTTTCATTGCCTCATTGTCTTCCAGTACTGGTGATTCGTGAACTCTAGATTACCATCACACACGATGCTCACACACCATGCTTCCCTCATGTACTGTGGGTTTTCTTGACCCATCGGGCTCCCTTGATAACCTCCCCCCATGTGGTCTGCAAACAAATCTGTGCTTGCTCATGCGGAGCCACAGGCTGTGTGTGGAGGGAGAGCGCGCCAGCACTCAGTGAGCACTCAGCCGCAGGAAGACAGCCTCACAGCAGCTAAACGGAGGAGCTGGTGCAAGTGCGTCTTAGGGGAATTCAGGGAGCACAGATGGGGATTCAAGAGGAATTACAGGAGCCCTGGGGGAGGCTGGAGAAGCCATACTGTGGGCTTTGAATTCACGGTTGAAACCAGAGGGAAATAACCCAAGCCACCTAAGGATGGGACTGGGTGATTAAGGCACAGCAGTGAATAGCAAGGGATCTGGGGGTAGCATTCAGCAATGAGAGTGTGGTTAGTCATCTGAGGTCGCAGAGCCTCTGTTGCAGAAAAGAACAGAAAAGGGCACATACTGGAAACAGTAGGGAAGAAAGCAAATTCAGTGATTGAGAGAAGGGCCCTTGGTCAAAGATTACATTAAATTAGGCTTTCTCAAAAGATTGTAAACTAGGAGTACCTGGGTTCAGGAGCTTGAAAAGATGTAAGTATCTCTGACGTGGTGCTTGGACAGATTTGGTGTTTACATATTGTCTGATTATTGAGTGCTGATGCTCAGGAGAACTTAATGTGATACTGATGGTCTCTTCGGCCCTTTCCCCAGGAGTGAATATACTAAGTTCTCACGACTGTGTCGTGCCTAGGAAAAGCTGGAGTGTAGGCTTTGTATAAATCCACTTAGCGCCGGTGTGCTGTCTGTGTGAAGCTGCATTTCAGAAGCACTGTAGATGCTTACGGCAGTTGGCTCTGACTCATCTTACTTGACTTCAGCTTTCCTAAAATATTTATCCATCTACAGATACTTGCATTTTGGTTTCCTTCATTTTGTGATAATAAAGTTAAAACAAAACTGCTTTAAATACCACACACACTTCTCTGTAAAATTATGATTGGCTAGGGAGTGGGGGTGAGGAGGAATGACCGTGATTCCTCGCGCCATCGATTGGCAGCAGATGGAATAGACAGGCTTTGTCTCTTTTTGGTGGTGGTGGTTTTAGTGTATGTTAGTTTGCTTGGGACACGTTTTCTCTGTGTAGTTCTGACTGTCCTAGAACTCACTCTTTACACCAGGCTGGTCTTGAACTCAGAGATCTATGTGCCTCTGGCACAAGCCACCACCCACTACCCCTGCATTGTCTTTGGTTTTTACTCTGATCAGCTTACCAGCTGAGCTAGTTAAGCAGAGGAACCTTTATCTGTAATGTCAAAGTCACCTATTACTTAGTCAGCCAGCAATATTTTCAGTTTCCTTTCTCTCTCACGAAGGTGTGGCGTGGCACCCTGGCCCGAATGCGGTACAAGAGGACCAAGGCAGCTCTGACAATAATCAGGTACTACAGGCGCTATAAAGTGAAGTCGTACATCCACGAGGTAGCCAGACGATTCCACGGTGTCAAGAACATGAGAGACTATGGGAAGCATGTGAAGTGGCCAACCCCACCAAAAGTCCTGCGGCGTTTTGAGGAGGCCCTGCAGTCTATTTTTAATAGGTAAGAACTTGTTGGCAAGTGCCACATTTCCTATCCAGTGACATACTCCCAAATCCCGGGCCATGGTAGTGGCTCGACTCTCTGCTGTTGTGGCATCTGCCTCTCCCTCTGTCTTGAGTTTGATCGGTTTGTTTTCAAAGGGCATCTGCTTACCTCTCAAAGTAATGGAACTGTCAGCATATTTTTCCTGTAGCACTTGACAGCATCATGCCCCAACATCCAAATGCCTGGATCTAAGCCACATTTAAGATTAACTACCAGCATGCTGTCCCTACTTCCTGTCATTAGCAAAACACCATAAATAACTTTCTTAAAATCAGCACACATACTTCAAACTAGCAAGTCACATTGATCCTGTCAGGGTAGCGGCTCTCAGGCCAGCTGTGCCTGAGACTCGGAAGAGTTCCTGCAGCCCTGACACCCTGGGCCCTCCAGAGAATCTGTTTGATGGAACAGAGCATGGGGCCAAGGCCTTTAACGGTTCCCAGGTGGCTTTAAAGTGTAGCCAAGGGAGAAAACAACTATTTTAGGCCACAATTTTTTTTTAAATAAATACCCATGGAAAAATTTGGACCTCCCCAACTGATTTTTTTATGACCAGCCCTGAATCTGAGACTGTCTTTGCCTAAGTTCTTCCTCCTCGTATTTTTAGCTTATTTGTTGACAGTGTGTACACGGCAGAAACAGTGGTCATGCAGTGTCTTCAGATAAGTGGCTCCAGACTCCCTGGAGACACTAGAATCCACAAGTTCTCAAGCTCCTAATGAAGAGTGCTGTCTTTCTTTCTTTCTTTCTTTCTTTCTTTCTTTCTTTCTTTCTTTCTTTCTTTCTTCCTTCCTTCCTTCCTTCCTTCCTTCCTTTCTTTCTCTTTCCTTCCTTCCTTCCTTCCTTCCTTCCTTCCTTTCTTTTCCTTTTTTCCTTTTCTCTTTTCTCTTTTCTTTTTTTTTTTTACAAGCTCTCTCTATTACATAACTCTGACTGTCCAGGAACTTTCTTTGTAGACCAGGCTGACCTTGAACTCACAGAGATCTACCTGCTTCTGCCTCCCAAGTGCTGGGATTAAGGCGTGCACCACAATGCCTAGCCAATTTGTAGTACTTTAGTAAAACCTGTATCCTCTAAACCATCTCTGGTTTACTTCTAATACATAATACAACATAAATATTTTGTATATGGTTATTATTGTCATATTGTTTAGGGAATAATCAGAAGGAAAATCTCTACATGTGTTCAACAGAGTTACAACCATTGATGTCCTAACTAAAGTAGCCATCTGAAGCCAGCTGAACCCAAGGATGCAGATCCTATAGATAGGACGTGCTGATACAACCTAGTGCTGTCTTAGCTCAATCATCTAGTGACATTAACCAAACTAGAAGCTCCCTAAAGTAGTCATTTAATATAATTTCCTTTTAAAAACACTGCTTGATATTCTGAATGTAGAACTACTTCCAATTGTATGATGAATTGGACTTTTGTCTTCTTTAGAGTTGACACTACATTGATAGACTGTATGCAAAAATAGAGAGATCACATTATAGAAAACTCATGCATATAGATCTCACTTGCACTTTATGAAAACTATAAGATGCAGACCTGATGGTGCAATCCTACAGCTGCTTAGGGGGCTGGAGTGGGAGGATCACAAGGTCAAGGCCAGTTTGGGTAACTTAGACCCTGCCTTAAAAGGTTAAGCAGGGGGCAGCGGAGGGGATGCTTGGTATACAGCTCAGTAGTATAATACTTGCCTAGGACAAGGCCTAGATTCAATAATTCAATCCGTAAATCAACCCAGTGCCATAAAAGGGGGCCCACAAAAGGGATAAAAATATAAAATTAGAACAAAAAAAAGCACAACTATGTCAACTTTTAGTTCTCAGCTACAACGCTGAAAGTATTAGCTTTCAATCTTGGCAAGCATTTTCATGTGCAGATAAATTTTTATTAACACTATCTACTGCCTGGATATTTTGTATATTTTGAAAAGTACTTAAGCTCTTTTTAAGTTCATATTTATTTCTAAGTGAGAAATTTGCTTATATATAAAGTTAAAATCCACCATACTATTAATTCCTATTTTCCTTCTTTCTTTTGAGATAGCCACTCTAGCAATATTGTTAATACCCTTCCAGATTTCTGCCTTTGCTTTTTTTAGTGCAAGTGCACATGCACACACACACACACACACACACACACACACTGTAAAAGGCAGCACCATAAAGGGATAAGGAATCCAGACCCCAAAACCCAGTTCATATGTTGGCTTTCTCTGGACTGGCCATGTAACTTTGAGTAAATTAGTTAACTTTTATGTGTGTGTGTGTGTGTGTGTGTGTGTGTGTGTGTGTGTGTGTGTGAACACCTATGTATCTCAGGCTAAGTTGTAACTTGCTATATAGCAAGGTTGACCTTTGACTTCTGATCTTCCTGCCTCCCGTTCCTGAGCGCTGGAATTACATGTGTGCATTATGACCTGCATGTTGCAGCCATCAACTGCCAGTAGCTCCTTAGCTAGAGGTAGGACTTCATGAGCCCCTCCATCATCCACAGTGACATTCTGACTGGCTTGGCCTTGTGCAGTTCATGAGTGCAATGGCCCTGTGGTACCCAGGAGACGCACCTCACAGCACTCCTCTTCCCCTGTCAGCTCCCGCATTCCTCCCACCCCTTCCTCTGCAGTGCTCCCCAACCCTGGGAGGAGGGGGTGTATAGCTGTCCCATTTAGAGATAAACATTCAAAGTCACTTATTTTCATTCCTTGACCAGTTATAAATATCTGCATTAGCCACTATCTGCTGCAAAAAGAAACTTTTCTGACCGAAGTTGAAAGCAGCAAACCTATGGGTATAAATATATTTAATTTTTTTTGTTTTGTTTTATTTTTGGTTTTTTGAGACAGGGTTTCTCTGTAGCTCTGGCTGTCCTAGAACTCACTCTGTAGACCAGGTTAGCCTCGAACTCAGAAATCCACCTGCCTCTGCCTCCCAAGTTCTGGTATTAAAGTCGTGTGCCACCACGCCCAGCAACTGTCTAAATCTAAAAATGGGAAGCTAGGATCCAGATATGAAAAAGAACATGGATATTTGCCTCCTGAGTCTGGCTTCTCTCAGTGTAATGTTTTCCAGTTACATCCACACTGCCACATCTCCGTTATCTATGCGTTGTTGGGCATCTTTGTGGATTCCATTTCCTAGCTGCTGTTGAGAGCAGCAGGAGCATGGACACACCAGCATCTGTGTGGTCAGACGCGGGATCCTGTGGGTGTGGCCCAGGAGTGGCCCAGCATGTGCATCTGGTAGCTCTATTTGAAAAACTTCTACACTGATTTCCATAGTGGCTACACCAATGTATCCCCCTGTTTAAAATTTGTGATGATTATAAATGATTATGAATAATTTCAGATTGTATTCTGGCCTGAGCAAGCTTCCTTTTAAATTTTAATGTTTTATTTTAAGTCTAGAACTGATTAATTTGTATAAAATTAAATTTACTCATCCAACAAATATTTACTGAACACCTGGTGTTTTGCAGGCACTGACAGGCCTCCAGGGATACAGAGCTGACTGGGAAGAGTAGGGAGGACAGTCCCACCTGCTCACAAGGGTCACAGTTGATGAATACGTGGACATACTGTTTGTGTACTCCCTCCCTTACGTGCATTTTTTTTCTCTCTCTCTCTCTCTTCTCTATCTCTATCTCTCTCTCTTCTCTATCTCTATCTCTCTCCCCTCCCCCACCCCCCGAATGAATCTTGCCATTTATATTTATCTAGTCAGGCAAACATTTTCTGTAAAGGGCCTACAGTATTTTAGGCTATGCAGGCTACAGGCTACATATGGTCTCTCACATACTCTTTGTTTTGTTAAACATGTAAAAATGTAAAAGATTCTTCCTAGCTCACAAGCAGTATAAAAACAGACCTTGAGCCAGATTTGAAACAAGCTGTAATTTATGGACTCCTGGTCTTGAATGTTTTGTTCTGTGGAATTCTATGAGATGTGTGGTAAAGAATTCCAGTGTTGCTGTGGGGTTTCCCTCTGTCTTTCTGGAATCTTCATGTGTGTACATTGTGTTATTTTGTTTTCTCGGTTTGCTTTTTGTTGTTGTTTCTTCTTTGAGACTCAGTCTCACATAACCTAAACTCAGACTCCATTATGTAACCAATGACCTGGATCATCTGATCCTCCTGCCTCTGCCTCCCAGGTGCTGGGCTATGGCCATGTGTTATCATGCCTGGCTCTTCCAGTTTTGTTTTTGTTTTTGTTTAATATTTATTTATTTATTTAATGTATGTAAGTACACTGTAGCTGTCTTCAGACACTCCAGAAGAGGACATCAGATATCATCAGGGATGGTTGTGAGCCACCATGTGGTTGCTGGGATTTGAACTCAGTACCTTCAGAAGAGCAGTCAGTGCTCTTAACCACTGAGCCATCTCTCCAGCCCCTGACTCTTTTCCTCACAGTAACTTTTTATGGCTAAGACCTTTTTGTCCTTTTCCTGTCATCGAGGTAGCTGGTCTTTATGACTGCAGCTTTGTTTCCTAGCCAAACTTATGTATTGTAGCTTGTATGACCAAATTAAGAAGTCATGTGGCTCTCACCGTGGCTGGACAGGCCAGATGCCTGAAGCCCAAGTGTGCTTCTGTGCTGAAAGCCTGCATAGTCAGGTGTGAGCCTTGTCTGGGGCCACTGTGGGAAATACAGCAGAGACAAGGCAGCCAGGCGCACAGACAGGAAAGAACACAGTCAGGAAAATCTCTCCTACCAGCAGCATAATCTGAAGCTCTAGGGCCCACTGGGGCAGTTGTTGAGGAAGCCACTTAGTGCTATGGGCTTGCTTGTCACCACTGTCCTTAACTGTGACCACTGTAGCTCTTCTCCTTAACAAAGACCTCAGAGCAGTCTGTCATATGGGCACTGAGAAGCCATCGAATTCAGAGGGGGCGGGGGCTCACACTGTGAGCCTCTGTGATTTCTTTAGTGTGTTGTGATTTACCATGGCTGACCCTACCAGCCGTAACTCATTACAGCTGTCACCTCCTGCCCTTGCTCCCAGCCCCTGCCACTCAGGTCTTGAGGTCTTCTGGGTCTTGCCATAAAACCTATTTCTGAGAGTTGATCTCCTTGCATGAGCACACTGGTCCACAGTGAGCTGCCTCTCATTAGCACCTGCTCATGTTTGCCAGAGAGTTCTCACAGGCAGTATACTGACACCCGTCCCCTGGCCCTGTCGTGTCTAGGTTTTCTCTTACTCTTTCATTAGTTGGCTATTTCACTGGAAAATTTTTATTTTAGGTGAAACTTATTCTAGTATTTCATAGGGCATAGTTTGGGGATCACTGGCCTTGATTATTCATTCAATTAAAGACAGTTCACTGCTCTCAGCCTCCTGAATTGGCACTACCGACCGTAGCACAGCAAGAGAACAGGCGTGTCATTCGAGACAGAGTTGCTGCTGGGAGCATAAAATTCTCTTGCTGTTCTTCTCAGCCAAGAATACTCTTGCTGATGCCAAAAACAAATAAAACCCTTGGAGTCATCCTTACACTTCCTCTTCCGCAGCAAGCTAATCCATCTGTAAATACCACTGGCCCTTCCACCAGAATGCATCTAGACTCACACTTACCTCTGCTTCCATCACTGCCTCCCTGGCCTGATGCACAGTCCTCTGGTGGTGGTCCTAGGTCATCTAGTCTCTATGCAGAACCCTCCAGAGCTGTCTCACCTCATGCAGAGTAGAGACCAGAGTCCCAATAATGCCCTCATGACTGTGTGACTCTCCCTCTGACCTCTTCTCTTCCTTTCCCTACCCCATACTACTTCAGCTTCTCAGGATCCCAGGTTTCCCTAGTAACTCACTGAACAGTCCCTGACTCAGAACCCTTGCCTTACTGTGGTCCCTTCTGGGTAAGCACCTGCTCAGCTGTCCATATGTCTGGCTTCCTCCTTATGTCCCTATCATCTATCCTTCCCAGAGGACCCTCCCTAACCATCCATGTAAGCACCATCACACCCGCTTCTTCCTTCCAAGGCTCTCTGCCCTCCCTCCTCGTTTCCCTACACAGCAGCTCTTCATCCCCATCACACACCCACATAGCTTTTGTCTGTTACTCTTAAAAGCACCCAGAAGAAGGCTCCTTGGGCTGTTTTGCTTATAGCACTACTTCCCCTATGCAGAAAAGGACCTGGACTTCCATGGTGCCTAGGACATGGTTAGATGAATGATGAATCTGTGTTTATGTGATGTAATAATAAACACAGGTTGAGTGTCCCATATTGAAGCTACTTGGGATCAGAAGTGTGACTTCAGACTGTTCAGACCTTGGGATATTCACGCAGACCTTGCTGGTTGTGCTGGACTCAGGAAGGTTTGGACTTCAGGGCTCTTAGGATGTCAGGTTGTTTTGTGCCCAAGTGGTATTGTAAAAGCCAGAAGCCACGGAGTTCTAGTCACTTCAGAGCACACAAAGAAAGAAGTTGTTACAAAATTTTTGGCTTCAGGAAACTATATTTTAACAACTTCTGTATAGGTTTTATAATCATTTTCCTTTTTTGTTTGTTTTTTTTGTTTTGTTTGCTTTGTTTGTTTGTTTGTTTTTTGAGACAGGGTTTCTCTGTGTAGCCCTGGCTATCCTGGAACTCTCTCTGTAGACCAGGCTGGCCTCAAACTCAGAAATCTGCCTGCCTCTGCCTCCCAAGTGCTGGGATTAAAGGCGTGTGCCACCACTGCCCAGTTCATTTCCCTTTTTTTTTTTTTTTTAAAGTATACATTTACTTCATGCTATTTAATGACAGCTTGAAACACTTTGGGGATTGATTGAGTGCCTAAAGCCTATACATCTTGTTTATTTGCTTGTAGATGGAGAGCATCCCAACTCATCAAGACCATACCTGCATCAGACCTTCCCCAGGTCAGGGCAAAGGTTGCAGCCATGGAGATGTTGAAAGGTCAAAGGGCAGACCTTGGGCTCCAGAGAGCCTGGGAAGGCAACTATCTTGCTTCGGTAAGTCCAGAAGAATGGTCTGAATTCATGCAACTCTGCAAAGAAAGAATGTTCCCCTAAGAATTTTCAGAATAGGGGGCGGATGTTTGAGGTCTGGGTTCTAGCCTCAGCACTGTGAAGCAAAATTAATACCTTGTAGAGAAACTAGCTAATTTCTCTGAGGTGAATTAAAAGATCCATTGCTTAATGCGTCATCTACTTTGAAAAGGGTTATAGCGCATATATTAGCATATTCTATAGCTTGGCCTTTGACCACTTCAACCTCTGTTCAGCAGCCTCTCTACAGAGCTCCTGCTGTCCTGGAACTCACTGTGCAAACCATACTACAAGAGATCCACCTGCCTCTGCTTCCTGAGAGCTAGAATCAAAGGTGTGCGCCACAACACCCAGCTTCAGCAGCCATTTTTATTTATTTATTTTATACATATGAGTATACCACCATTGCTCTCTTCAGACACACCAGAAGAGGGCACCAGACCCCATTACAGATGGTTGTGAGCCACCATGTGGTTGCTGGGAATTGAACTCAGGACCTCTGGAAGAGCAGTCGGTGCTCTTAATCACTGAGCCATCTCTTCAGCCCCCAACAGCCATTTTTAATTATAAACTTTATATTGTTCTCAAGGCTGTATTTCCTCTGCTCTCTTACCAATTTAATGTTTCGATAGGACCTTTGATATGATACTAGCCCTTGCTAGTCTGACCTCTTGGCGGGAAGATGGAAGGATGCATGTGAAGCTGTGTAGGTATAGTTGTAACGCAGTAGACGGAGCACCTACAGTCTAAGAATTCTCTTGCTGTTCCCTTGTTCCTTCAGAAGCCAGACACACCTCACACCTCAGGCACTTTCGTCCCAGTCGCTAATGAGCTGAAACGCAAGGACAAGTATATGAACGTTCTCTTCTCCTGTCACGTCCGAAAGGTAAGTAGCTCTTGAACCAGACTATCCTGGAGAGAGAAGACTGAGAGGAAACACAGGTGTGGGCCTCAGTCAAAACCAGCCATGCAGTGCAGTGAGAGCAGCCCGGGGAGCCGGCCAGGGAGCCGGCCAGGGAGCCCTCCATTTGTGCTTGGAGCCTGACTTGGCAAGTTAGAGTTGTGTTAATAAAGCCTTCCTGAGGAAGGAGGATAGTCTTGGATAACTTTTTTTTTCATTTATGTTTTGAGACAGGGTCTTATAAAGTCATGGCTGGCCTCAGAATCATGTGTAGCCAGGGGTGGGCTGGAGCTCCAGTCTACCTGCCTCTGCCTCTCCAGTGCTGTGTTCAGATGTGTGCTACTTTGTCCAGCTTGATCAGCCTTCCTTTTGTAAACAGCTTTGGTGTGTCCTTCAGGCCATGGGTTTGTGTTTTACTACATGTATGGCCTTCACAGCAACTACAGGTCGGCTCTTTATTGAGTGGTTATTTACACAGGTGTCATTGCTGCTTTTAAAACTAGATTTGCAGACTGGAGAGATGGCTCAGCAGTTAAGAGCACTGACTGCTCTTATGAAGGTCCTGAGTTCAAATCCCAGCAACCATATGGTGGCTCACAACCATCTGTAATTAGATCTGACGCCCTCTTCTGGTGCGTCTGAAGACAGCTTCAGTGTATCACATGATGGTTCACTACCATCTGTACAGCCACAGTTTACATATTATACATAAAAATAAATAAATATTTTTTAAAAAGAAAAACTAGATTTGCAGGAGCTGGAGAGATGGCTCAGCAGTTCAAGAACCTTCTACTCTTCCAGAGAATCTGAGTTTGGTTCCTAGCACCTGTGTCAGGCAGCTCACCACCTGTTACTCCAGCTCCGGGGGCATTTGATGCCTCTGGCCTCCATGGGCACCTGTGCTCACAGACATACATATGCGTAATTTAAAAATAAATATTTTAAAAATACAACCAGAGGAAATAAGAGTAATTATAAAAGAAGAAGCTTATTAAGTAATCGCAATATAATTTCATATATGAATGAAATCATGCATTGGCTTAACAAAAGATACTGTTGTCAATATAGCACCATAAAAAGAAAAATTCAAAAAGTTAGCAAAAACCTCAGAAAAAGCACTTTGTCTCAGATCTTAAGAAAAATATTGGGCTGGAGAGATGGCTCAGTGGTTAAGAGCACTGACTGCTTTTCTTAGTGGTCCTGAGTTCAATTCCCAGCGACCACATGGTGGCTCACAACCATCTGTAATGAGATCCGATGCCCTCTTCTGGTGTGTCTGAGGACAGCTACAGTGTACTCATATACATAAATTAAATAAATAATTCTTTAAAGAAAAATATTTAGTTCCAGTGTATGATTCAGTTCAGAGTGATGAAATGTGAGAGACAGTGAATTCATAAAGAAATCAAAACTTGGTTGTCCAAGAAGACACAGACAAGATTATTGAGGCGATTATTAGCATTCTATTTTATATATTCAAAAAGCTTGAGGAAAGATTGGACATGTTTAATAATTACATAGAAGACTCTTAAATGGTTTATAAACGTGAGAGAAAATGTGGTCAATAAGATTAACAGTAGGTTAGACTTTGCTGAAGAAAGATTAGTGGCTTTGGACTGGAGTGGCTCAGATGGCAAAGGTGTTTGCAGCCCAGTCCTGGTATCTTGTGAGGTCAATCCCTCAGACCCAAGAAAAGGTGAAAGGAGATAAAGGAGTCCACAATGGTGTCCTCCAGCCTCCACACGTACACCTTCAGCACATGTGCAGAATAAATGTAAACTGACATAAAATAAACCTTATTTATAAGATTTATTAAAATCTTAACTGCATAAAATAAATCTTAAAACCAAAAGAAAGGGAGAAGAGGCTAGCTGTGTGGGCCTCTGTGGAGGAGCACTTGCCTATCATGTTAAGGACCTGAATTTCATTCCCCAGAATTTGTCAAAAAAAAAAATTACTAACAAAAAACTCAATGAATACAAATTTGAAAATGTGCGACAGGGAACAAAGAATAAATAGGATAAGTAAATAAACTGACAGATGATAATTTTAAGCCTAACCTTATTGACCATCAAAATAGATGTCAGTGGGCTAGCCACCCCAATTAAAGGGAAACCTGTGGCCTCCTGGCCCCTCGGAAGCTTTTACCATCCTGGAAGCTGTCCAAACTCCAGAGTTCCTGGAGGTTTCATCCTGTAGGCAGCATTGTTTAAGTCACTGCTGGCTGGTAATTAGCATAGCACCTAGCCTTAGCCTTTCCCCTCCCTCTGAAGGTGGTTGCTGGGGAGAGCTCCTGAGTGAGAGAGGGTTCAGCCTTCTACTCACACCTTGATCTTGGCAGCCAGCCTCTGTGACTCCTATTATGAGGGGTTTGTGGACTTTGTATTGGGAGCCAGGGGCAGTAGGACAGTTGGACATTCAGAATCTGAACCCTTGTGAACCTGACCTGACATTCAGCATGTTTCCAGTTTCACACATGCAGTCTTAACATTCTGAGGAAGAGTTCAAGTCCAAGTGATATGAACAGGACAACAACTTAGACTGAAACAAATGTCATTGAGAAAAGTTTGCAGTATCACACATTCCAGACGTGAGTTCTGATCTCTGAAACTGAGAACTCCATTTTATTGACTATACCTAGGACTAATCACACAATCAAAAGGAGGCTTTTGTTATCCAGATGTATACCACCACACAAAAGGTTTCCATCATACTTCCTGTTTGTGACCACAACATAGGAATATACTTGTACCCACCACCTAGGGAGGGAGGTCACACCCACCCTTGTTTCTGGTAGCTTGCTATCTGGCAGTCAGAACAGTCAAAAGAGTCGGGTGGTTCTGAGGCTCCGGCCATCGGTAGAAAAGCCCGCTGCGGTGCTTCTCTTTCCAAGGAGGACAGTTTAATGCCTGACAGTTTCACCCTGGGTTCTGGTGAGTAAACGCTGAAGAGTTCTTGCTGATGGGCCTGTATTTCTAAGTTTAGTACAAACACCCTTCTTCATGCTTGCTTAGATTATGTCCTCTTAGAATCTGTTAATCCCAAAGATACACCAAGGCAAGCTTCCGAAGAGCCTTCCTCCTGGTGCGCTGAGTATTTTGCAGCAGCTGCTTTCCATTAACAGCGGTTATTATAAAGTGTTCGTTAAGGTGAGAGACTACTGCGAATAGCTCCTCTCACCGCTATGCTGTGCTGTTCTGACTCTGCATCAGCTTCCTCTCTGACCCCCTGTGGAAATAACCGAAACTCTAAACAGCTGCCTTGAAGTGGCTAGAGAAAGCAGAAAACTAGGATTACACACACACACACACACACACACACACACACACACACACCCGCGCCCTGGGGTGGGGATTTTAACTTTGAGTACAAAAACCAAGGTGAAGTCTTATCTAATTCTGAGTCTGCGGTCCAGCTTTGCCATCACTCTGCGAAAATAAATATGAAATACAAGTAGTGTTCCCATTCCATAACAGTGTGATGCAGGATTCACCCGTATGTGTGGAATTTTTCATTTCTGTGTCGATAGAGCTGCATTAAGCTATCTACAGATCTTATGCTGTTAGACTTGATGACTTTCACACTTACCTGATTCTTGTTTTAAGATTTGAGTTGCTGAAATAGAAGGCAAATATTTGTTCATATGAAGAATATTTCTGAACAGCTCCTGTCTGCTTTGAGGTTCTTTTTTTCCCCCTTGTTTTTAGATTAACTTATTGTATATCATAAAAAGGACCTGTGTTTTTTTTTTCTCAACTCAAATGATTTTGTGAGATCATATAATAGGGTTTTAAAATTATATTCTGTTCCACTTCATGTGGTTTTTTTTTCTCCAAATGATTCCATAGAAGATGAAGGTAATTATTTCCACTTATTTTTTAGTTTCTATGCAAGGCATCCTCTGTTCTACATAGTGTAAGGTTGATGAAAATGATGAATGTTCTCCAGAATGGCTTCCACAGAACCGCATTTTGTTAAATAGGTGTTTATTAAAAAAGGATTATGTAGATTAAATGTACTGCGGAAAAGCTGGGTTAAACATACTACTTTAATGAGAATTCTCAGAACCTTTGGTAACTTTCTGGGCTATAGATATCATAGTGAGAGCTGTGGTTGCAATGTTTGCCCATCCAGACTATGGGACCCTTTCTTACAAAGCTCTGCATAAAGCCGGCACTGTGCGGAGCAGAGGAGCTAAGAGCACCTTCACACTCAGTGCTTCAGATTTTCTGGGAAGTACCAGTGTCTGTTACGGCAACAACAAAGGCTATGCCAAGTTATCCCCAAGCACCCAAACTACTGTGTACACTCTTTTCATCAGAGGCACACTTGCTGTCATGTTGAAGACTAAAAAATGTGCTTTTATTAGACAATAACTGTTTAGAGAATTGACTGATGGCTAAAACCACAGCAAAGAGAAAAGGTAAATTTCCATGTTAAGTTTGAATTTTAGTTTACTACATTGTCTGTAGCTCCGCCTGTCTGAATGCAGTATCTGAGTAGCCTGCCAAAGCGCAGTGTTTGGGGACTAGCCTCTAACTTCTTTGTTGGTATCTTGGAAATAAAAATGGGAGTGGTAAAGACTGTAGAGAGAACATATGTGACATGCGGCATATCTCAGGTGCCTCCTGTTGGGGAAGTAACATCTTGTGCTTGTTTCGTCTGCTCGCCTTTCTCTGTGCATGAGAAGCTCGGCAATGTGGACGCTCAGTAAACCGCTGAGGCTGGAGAGGAAGCTCGGAGGTTAAGAGCACATGCTCATCTTCAGAGGATCCAGCTTCAGTTCCTAATACCCACGTCAGTCAGCTCACACCTGCCTGTAACTCGAGTTCCAGGGGATTCACACCCTCTGGCCTACAAGGGCACTCACTCACACACATGGTGCACATAAATAAACTCACACTGCACACACATACACATTAAAGAAATAACTTTTTTTAAATATGTTTTTAAATGTTAATCCAGGTACATTGATTAAAAATTACCTGAAATATCCTAACAAATAAGTAGCCATAGTTTGTACAATGTCCCAAGGTTAATTTTATCTCTTAGGGGAAAAAAAAGTAACTGTAAAGTCAAGCATTCTGTCCCAATGTCTAAGACATGCTGCAGAAATGTGTATATTTTTTCATAATGTCATTTTCATTTTTCCATATTTTTCTGTGGTATTATTTTCAGTCCTTGCTTATGGTTCTCGCTTCCAAATGCTAATCTCAGCTTCTTAAGGCAGCCCAGAGCTTCTGGCATAAAGGTTATCAGTTGAATTACCTGTTAATTGCTGAGTTAAATTAATTCTTTTTGTTAAGATTTCTTTCTCTCTTTTTTTTTTGTTTTCTCCCTCGTTTCGGTCAACCCTGCTCACTCCGGTCGACCCCACCAGCCGCCAGCCGCCCCCTTATGGCCCCGCTCACTCCGGCCAGCCCGGCTCACTCCAGCCGGCCCGCTCGCTCCAGTCGGCCCGCTCGTTCCGGTCGGTCCCACTTGCTCTCTCCAGTCCAAGGATTCGTTTATTATTATTCTTCATAAGCACGACTGTAGCTGACTTCAGATGCACCAGAGGAGGGCGTCAGATCTCATTACAGGTGGTTGTAAGCCACCATGTGGTTGCTGGGATTTGAACTCATTACCTTCGGAAGAGCAATTGGGTGCTCTTACCCGCTGAGCCATCTCACCAGCCCCCTCTCTCTTTTTTTAAAGGTTTATTTATTTGTGAGTTCACTGTTGCTGTCTTTAGACACACCAGAAGAGGGCATCAGATCCCATTACAGATGGTTGTGAGCCACCATGTGTTTGCTGGGAACTGAACTCAGGACCTCTGGAAGAACAACCAGTGCTCTTAACTACTGAGCCAGCTCTCCAGCCCTTAAATTATTCTTGATATGTCCTAGATACAACATGTCAGACACGTGATTCACAGAACCTTTTCTCCCTATCATTGGGTGTTCTATTCACTTCCTTGATGGGGTCTAGATTTTATATTCCTAGTCACCAAGTTGTACATTTGCCATATTTTCCCTGACAAGCTAAAAAATTTTAGTGCCAAACTCTACTATCTGGAAACCGCCATTCCTTTGACATCATAACGTGCCGTCCATGGTAACCATCTTCTAAGACTTCATCTCCACGGTCAGTGCCTCTGAACCTAGGTGTTTCCAAACACAACTTGGTTCCCTCCTTCATGAGATGTCGGTTTGGTTTTGTTACAGGTGAATCGGTTTAGTAAGGTAGAAGACCGAGCAATCTTTGTCACTGACCGTCACCTGTATAAAATGGACCCCATGAAGCAGTACAAGGTGATGAAGACTATCCCACTGTACAATGTAAGTATGCATCAAATAAACACTCCTATCTCCTGACAGAGGCTCATGGGAGAAACATGCAGCCTCTGGCGTTGGATATCCCATGACTTCCTCGCATTTTACACCAATTTTGTGTTGTACCAAAGCACAGTTTTCTATTAGAGGATTCAAAGTTTCTGATAGAATAACTAAAACAGTTTTTAAGGATATTAACAATGGTTGTATGTGATATGTATTACATACTGTCTACACATAGTATAAACTGCTTGCACATAGTGTGTTTTCTTATCTACTTTTATAAATGTTGTGTGAGCATGTGGGCACACATGTCTGCACGTGTGCACGTGGAGGCCAGAGGACAGCCCCAGGTGCCGTTCGTTCCACAGGAGCCATCCTTGGTTTTGGAGAGAGGGTCTCACTGACCTAGACTTACAAAGTAGGCTAGGCTAGGTGGCCCATGAGTCCCAGGGACCCTCCTGTCTACTTCCCCAGTGCTGGGGTTAGTGGCACACACCACTGTGCCCAGCATATGTGGGATCTGGAGCCTGAGCTCATGTCTTTATGCTTGTGTGGCAAGCTCTGCACTGACTAAGCTGTCTCCCAGCTCGACTTTCATAAATTGTCTATGAAAATGGAAGCAAGTAGAAAATGACTTTTTAGAAACATTACTGCTTTCATTTATTTTTTCTGTATGTGTGTATGTATGTTCTTCCCAGAACTAACTTCAGAACAATGGAATGGCTGGCTCCTCCAGTGAGGCAAACTGGGTACAAAGAGGGCCTCCAAATGTAGCCTGAAGGGGTTTTTAATCTTGAAGTAAATATGGCAATATTAAGCCTAAGCATTTTATTATTAAAACATTTTGAAAGTAAAACCAAAGGTAACGACAGTGAACCATAGGACGATGCCTGACGCTGGGAGGGGCTAAAGGAAAACACTTCCTGCCTGAGTCCCCAGCCACCTCAAGAGGCTGAAGCAAGAGGATCAGGTGCTGAAAACCATTCTGGACTGTGTAGTGAATTGAGGCCAGCCTGAACACTGTAGTGAAAGTTTGCCTTCAAAATAAATACTTAAAGTGTGTGTGTGTGTGTGTGTGTGTGTGTGTGTGTGTGTGTGTATGTCCACTTTAACCACACTGACTTTCAGGTATTAGTACAGGTCCAGTGTCAGTGCATAAGGAATGAGGAGTCTAACATTCAAAGTGGGGAAGAATCCAGCAATTGGGGGTGAACATTTAGGAGTAGGTCCATGTCAGATTGGAGGAGGAAATTATGACTGTGGAGAGAGGGGGGTGGATTACTCACACACATCCACAGTTGAATGATGAGGGAATTCACCAAAGGAGGGGAAGTAGAAGCCAAGCTCTGGGTTCTTTGTGTGGATTCTCATCTCCCCATGTGGTCATTGGCTCCGATTGCCCATTAGAGCCACAGATAACCATGTATCATTCTAAGGAAGGAAAAAACAATGACAGTACCATGTTTAAAATCAATTTGAAAAGTTCTCAAAATTAAAAGTGATAAGTTGTTTGTTTGGTTTTTAAGATAGTCAATACAAAACATAGCTCTACTGTCTCTGAGAAGAGATTGCAACCACACATTGTTGTAAGCATGGTTTATTCTTCATGAGGATATTCATGGTGATAAGGGGAAGGCCCTGGAATTGTGGCCACACTTCCGTTCCAAGGCATCGCTGCAGGACTGCATTATCCTTGCAGCCCCATCAGCAGCATGGGCACTGGACAGGCCTTTCCATCTCTGCTCTTTATGAGCTTTCTTGCTCAGCCCAAGTTAGAGTGGGCCACCCCAGCCCACTCAGTTCCATCCTGCAGTAAGGAGTTCTACACTGTGTCTCAGAAGAGGGCTCTCATAGCAATTGATGCCTCAGATCCAAATCCTACTTTTGTGCCTTGTCAAACACTTGCAAATCTATGCATATGGATAATTCCTACAAATTTTGGGGGGCATCATTGTGTCTTCCCACTGCTATCCCAAAGCCCAAGCCATACTTGAACTTTGGTCATAAATTGTGCTGAATATTGGAATAGGTCACTAAGTTTTCCTAATGGCAAAGAGGGCTAGGCAAGAAGAGGTTTGAGTACAGCAGATTCATGGGGCATTTTTTTTTCAAGATTTATTTATTTTATTTATATGAATACTTGCAGCTGTCTCAGACACACCAGAGGGCATTGGATCCCATTACAGATGGTCGTGAGCCACCATATGGTTACTGGAAATTGAACTTAAGACCTCTAGAAGAGCAGTCAGTGCTCTTAACTGCTGAGCCATCTCTTCAGCCCTCATGGGAAATTTTTAAGCCACTAAGCTAGTGGTTCTCAACTTTCCTAATGCTCTGACCCTTTAAAACATTTTCTCATATTGCAGTAACCCCAACCATAAAATTACTCTTCTTGCTACTTCATAACTGTAATTTTGCTACTGTTAGGAATCATAATGTAAATATCTGATATGCAGAATATCTTGTTATATGGTCCCAAAGGGGTGGAGACCTGTAGGTTGAGAACCACTGCACTGGTCTCTTCCTAGCCTCCCCATTTCAGTTGCCAAGATCCCAGTCTCTTTCAAGCAGGGCCTAAAACTGTGTTCATGAACACCCAGGTTTCTTGAACTGCCTCCATCCAGGCAATAGAGGTCCAATATTAGTTTCTTTCCTAAAGCCACAAAACCACCCAACCAGTTCCATCATTCTCTGCACCTCCCGGCTCATTGAACTTGTGTAATCTAGCAGTAGCCACGTGTCCTAGCTGTACCCTGTTAGTGAATATATCAGCCATTCTCTGGGATCACCAAAGGGAAGCTAAGAAACTGCTCCATCCCTGCAGCCTGGGGCCACTGACCTCCTGCTGCATTCCTCCCTAAGGTGCTGCAGCCGCCAGCCCCCTGCAGTACTCTTGCAGAGCCCCACTGTGCTCCTTGCTTTTGCTGTATCTTGAATTGCAATGAGCAGGTTCGCAGGACCTCAAGTAAAATGAGGGAATAGGTTTGAAGACACAGCTACAGGAGAATTTGTCAGGATTTTAGCAGCTGTATACCATTGTCGGTTTATACCCTCAATAACAAGCCATTCAATTCACATTACTAAGTGTTTATTATGTAGATGCCACATAGGTGTTGGGGTCATAGAAATGCCCAAACAGTCACAGACTCTGCTTTGATTCCTCCCCACTGGAAGAAAACAGAGTGTGTGTGTGTGTGTGTGTGTGTGTGTGTGTGTGTGTGTGTGTGTGTGCAGGAGGGGGAATCAGTCAATGGAGTATGATAAGGAGAAAATAAATTAAAGAAGACAAACAGGAGTATACTGTCATTTGGAATAAGGTCTTCAGACCTCCCTGAGTGGCTGACATTTAAGCAAAGACTTAAAGGAGTTACGGAATTCACCTATCTTCACTCATGGGAAAGTATTTTAGGCAGAAGGACAGCAAAAGGCAGACACAAGCAGACTAGGGAGTCCTCTGTAGGAAATATGTCCAGGATCTTGATCTGGTGGTGGCTGCCCAGGACATGTGTGGACATCCATCAAGGCATTTATCTGAGATATGTAAACCCTTCTGCATGCTTGTCACGCATAGAAATGAAAAGGGAGCAAGAGAAAGGATACTGCTGATAAAGAGACAGAGTCATCAGATGGGGGCAGGGGAGCAAAGAAGAAAATGATCACTAACCTGGGAGAGATAGCAGCATCCACAGACAGTGGTATGTGAAGCCATGCCCTTCACAGTGGAAAATGCTACAGTAATATTTCACAGCCTGACTGTTCCTCAGGAGAAAGGCAGCCATTGACTACATCAGGGTAGGCTCTTGATGAGGAGAAGCTAGGGGTCTGCACAAGTAATTGACAAAATCTAACGTTGGATCCTGATCTGTGTTCCTGCCCATTTCATTCAATAGCACATATGCTTTCTCTTCTGTTTCCGTTTTATTTCACTTTCACTTTTTGTTCTGTTTAGTTGTCAGGAGAAGGTCTTACCACATTGTCTGTATCCATTCCTCTGTTGAGGGACATCTGGGTTCTTTCCAGATTCTGGCTATTATAAATAAGGCTGCTATGAACATAGTGGAGCATGTGTCTTTATTACCAGTTGGAACATCTTCTGGGTATATCCCCAGGAGAGGAATTGCTGGATCTTCTGGTAGTACTATGTCCAATTTTCTGAGGAACCCCCAGACTGACTTTCAGAGTGGTTGCAATCCCACCAGCAATGGAGGAGTGTTCCTCTTTCTCCACATCCTCCCCAGCATCTGCTGTCACCTGAATTTTTGATCTTAGCCATTCTGACTGGTGTGAGGTAAAGTACCCAAGGAGCTGAAGGGCTCTGCAACCCTATAGGTGGAACAACAATATGAACTAACCAGTAACCCCAGAGCTCGTGTCTCTAGCTGCATATGTAGCAAAAGATGGCCTAGTCTGCCATCACTGGGAAGAGAGGCCCCTTGGTCTTGCAAACTTTTATGCCCCAGTACAGAGGAATGCCAGGGCCAAGAAGTGGGAGTGGGTAGGTAGGAGAGCAGGGTGGTGGGGAAGGTATAGGAGACTTTTGGGATAGCATTTGAAATGTAAATGAAGAAAATATCTAATAAAATTTTGAAAACGAGAGAGAGAGAGAGAGAGAGAGAGAGAGAGAGAGAGAGAGAGAGAGAGAGGAGGTCTTACCGTGTAACCCAGAGTGGCCTCCAGCTCCAGGTCTTCCTGCCTCAGCCTCCCAAGTGCTGGGTGACAGGAGAATGTTACAGCTTTATCTGTTCTTTGGGTCAACCATGTTCTAGCTCTCTTAGATGGGTGCTTTTAACTGCTTCAGTTTTTAAATATTTTAAATGCATTTGAAACTACATATGTTTGTATTTAAGAATGGTTTGAGTTGAATTTTACTTTTGATGTGATATTGGGCTTGTTTTCATTTTTGTTGTGAGGTCTTCTTAAAGCCATGAATAGTTAAGTAATGTTATTTCATAAATGGTAATTTATGGTGCTTGAGTGTGTATGTTCCATGGAAAGAGACTTCATTTCCCCATTGCTCATTTCTGCCACACTTACCATAAACTAAGAACTCACATGTCCTTTTCTGCTTTCTGTGCCTTAGTCTATCAGTCTACTGGTTATCCTTGAACCAATTACAATCTTTGCTACAGTTGAACACAGTTTTATGAATTCTAGGATAACAGTAACTTCCCAGGCCCCTTCTTTCCAGTTCATCCCATCTAGCTGGGGCTGAGACTCAATAGTAGAGTCTTTGACCTACATGTGAGAAGCCTAGATTGATCCCAACACAGCAAAGCAAAACAAATAGGATTTACCCCATTCCAGCCTAACACACACTCATCACAAGACAAGAAGAGAAAGGGTGTTGTGGATGATAACAAAAGTAAGCCTGTCAGGAGGGACATAGGCACCTACATGCAAGCTATTCATTCTCCCCTAACCCCCTGGGAACCTCTGGCCATTTTCCTATCTCTCTGGCTGTACCTTCTCTCAGATATCATGTGTCAGCACCATATATTATGTAGACCTTTCAGATTGGCCTCTTTCACACAGCAACAAGCATTTAAGGCTACCTGTGTCTTTCTGTGGCTTGGTGGCTCTTAATTTTTTTTCAGTCAGTGAATAACATTCTGTTATTTGGAGGTATCACAGTGTGTTTATCCATTCACTATTGAAGGATACTTTGCTTCTGGTTTGGAGTAGTTATGAATAAAGCTACTATAAATATTTGCATGCAGGTTTCCTGTGTGGACATGGACCCTTAAAACAGTTGAATATATATGCCTAGGAGTGCACTTACTCAGTCACAGATAAGACTCAGTGTAGCTCTGTAAGAACTGCCAGTTTTCTTCCAATGTGGCTGTACCATTTTGTATTCTAAGCAGAATTAGGGTGCCTAGCTCTTCACATTCTCACTTTGATATTGTCCATTTGTTTGTATTTCACCCATTCTAAAATGTGTATAGCTATATATGTGTGCGCATGTGTGTGTGTGTGTGTGTGTGTGTGTGTGTGTGTGTGTGTTTTTATTACCCTAAAATATATAACTCAATATTTACTAGGTTTCCATTTTTAACCATAAGAACTATCTCCCTACTCTCTCTTGGTTTACATTAAGATGATAAAACTGATTTTTTTTAAATAAACCTAAGCTATTTTGTTTAAAGCTACATTTGGCACCTTTCTCCCCTCTGACTAGCAAACACTGTACAACGCTTTGTCTTTTAAAAGTGCTCTGGTCAATCTTCTCAGGAAAGATAAAAATGGGACATCATAGCATATCCTTGAGACTATTTTCAGTAAACACTGTCCTCACAAATGACTTAGTCACATAATAGTAAAAATGATCTGAGAGAGAAACATTTAAGTTACAGGTGACCCCTTTAGCAGCTAAGTGACTGTCTATGTACAAACACTGCAGGGTTGGATTATGCTTTCAGCCAGCTACAATCTGTGTTGATATCAAATCAGTGTCTTCCCTCACAGTCACTTTCTGTACTAGATCATTATATTATGCTTTTAAATTAAAGCATTAGTTCCAATACATTTGTCAAGAAAGGTTTGAAATTTTGCAAGGGACAGTATGGTCAGGATTTGAGTATTTTATGAATCTGAGAGATCCATGCTTGCTGCAACTTAATAGGAGAACAAAGGAAAGATAGTACCTTGCCTGCATAATTAGCAGTACTGGGTCTGATGCTTTGATCACCATGTCTTTGACTCAGAATTATCCTGGGAAAGCACAGTTAAGTTGATAGAAAAGATGGCTCCCTGGGGTTGGGGCATGCCGCTTAAATAAATGTACCTCTGCATTCAGGTTCATGTAGACGCATGTGCACCCAGATCAGTGCTCAGGACGGAGGCTGCCTAGGTTAGGTGGAATTAAATCTGCTTGTTGCTTTCGAGGGAGACCATATAAGCTGAATCACTTAGCCTGAGTGCCACTGCAATTCTTCTGCCCTCCTTTTGTTGGAGAGTGTTAGTTTTGCTGATGAATTAGTCTGAAAAATGGTTTAAATCTGCCCATTAATGTTGTTTTGATATAGACCCTTTTATCAGTATGGGCTTGAGGGCTAAGGACGTAGCCAATTAATTACTCTCATCCCTCCTTTAGTTCTGTGTGAAATACAAAACAAACAGGGAAGAGGAAAGAGACAATTATCTGAACTAATGTGCAGGTTCCGTGGAGCTCAATGGCCTGTAATTATGTCATGCTTCGTGCTTTATTACTCTGTTTGACGTGGCTTGCTAGAAAGATGTCATTCTGTCTGGAAGATGGATTGTCCTTTTAATGTACACAGGGGGTGAGCCCTGTTGAAATCCATCCTCCAGGCTGCTCTGCTCACAGCCACCATTTCTAAAGCACCCTCTCCTCCTGGCAACATCCCAAGGGAAGGCGTTTCCATAGTAACCCCAACAGAGGCAATCAGCTGTTGTCTGGCACTGCCTGAGCTGGTGTGTGCTAGCCTTCTCCCTTCTCTATCCTCCCTCAAGCCTTTAAAACACTATATTTATTAGTCTTCTTTAATGAAAGTTTATAATCCCTTAATGTCACACTCTGAGTAGCACTCTGGTTGGTTTGTTTGTTTGTTTATTTATTTAGGTAATAAATCTACCTTCCTAATTAATTCTCAGCAGCCCTGGGAGCTCTATTATTTTGAACATCTTGTACAAATGTTTATAGTTCTGCCTGTTGTAACAAAGAAGCTGCTTAGGAAAATCAGATATTCAGAAACCTCTGTCTATACTGGAAATACATTTGGAAAAATACAGATGCTAAGGTTTCGGATGAATTTTTAAGGTTTTTTTCTTACTGTGACAGTAGTAACAAAGCAGTCTTTCCCCCCGATTGTATGTTCCAGCACTCCATGAGTCTATTAAATTCAGTGAACATAGATATTTAAAAATCTTTGAACTGTGGTATCTGTAACCACATTTCTCTAACTTTTTTTAATGGGGCGGGGTGGCACTTTCCTCCTGATTGTTTTCCTGGCGTGTGTGCAGAAGTAAATGCCCTTTTGTTATATTGCTTAGACACCAGGAATTATGCAAAACAGCAGTAAACAAAGCAAGCAGTAGTCTCTGTCAGACACCAGGAAGAGCCCATCTTCATTAATACTAGACCTGGAAAGTAAATTTCAAATTTCAAAGATATCTCAACACAGTATCTGAAAGAAGAATCCAGGCATCTTGTTAAAAGCCATCTTGTTAAAGAAATGCAAAGCCTTTTAAGAGCTAAAGTAGCCCTGGGCACTGTGGCACATGCCTTTTGCCCCATTGCTTGGGAGGTGGAGGCAGATCTCTGAGTTCGAGGCCAGCCAGGTCTACAAAGTGAGTTCCAGGATAACCAGGGCTACACGGAGAAACCCTGGATAGATAGATAGATAGATAGATAGATAGATAGATAGATAGATAGATAGATAGATAGAGGATAGATCAAGAGCTGTTAAGTATAAGAAAGGAAGCATACTACCACTTATTTTCCAGAGATAAGATCACTAGAAGCCAGATCCTTTCAAAAACAAAACCCTAAATAGAGACGTATATACAAATAGATTTCTGCATTTGCAAAATAGCTATCACCATGCTGATGGAATTATAGGTTTCCTTTATACAACTGTCTTCACAGGCTCTGGGGATGTTGCACAGTGGTAAAGCATTTGCCTGGCATTTGTGAACTCTGGGTTCCATCTCCAGCACCATAGAAAGAAATGAGTAACTATCCTGTCAGAGCTTTCTTCTATGCATTGAGCATTTTTGAGCAGCTCCTCTGTGGCATGCTTTAACAACACTGACAGTGCACGAGTGCTCCATACAGTTTGCCTGTGACACCTCCTGCTCCGTGGGAGAAGCAAAGATACATTCAGCACAATGCCTGGGGTGTATGCCGAGCAGCCCTTAGGTACAGTCACTATAATGTCTTGTTCTCAAGAAGAAAGTTGTATTCAGAAAGGTGAAGCAGCCCAGCCAAGACCTCCAAGGTTCCAAACAAAGAAACTGGGTTTCATGCCCACATCTGCACAGCCTAGCACCCAACCTGTGCCACTCACTACCTCCCACTTATGAAAGCACACAAAACTAAACTCTCTTTGGAAGGGTACTGGGAATCAAAGCCAGGGTCTCAGCCACAACTAAGCTATAGACATAGCCCTAATATTTTATTTTCAAAAGCAAATAATAGTAATTAAACTAGTATCTGTCACATAGCTAATGTGTTTAGTGGCTTAACTCTGCTTTATCTCCGTCGTTAAGAGCCTGGGCAGGAAGCACCTTTCATAAGTGAAGAGACCAGTTCAAAACGAAAGTGGTCATTGGTGTGAGGTTTCAGTACAGTGTTTCTGACCTCAAACCCCAAGTTAACTTCAAAATTAGGTTTCTCGGCGCGCCCTGTGCTGCCCTGTATCTCCTTGCATTGTCTTTGTTTACTTACATAAACCTTCCTTCCATTATTAATGGTTTCTTTCTAAAACATTTCATCTTAACCTATTGAGTACAAGTTACTGATAAGACCTCAGAAAACTGGAGAATCAAGACCTCGCTTGTACATCAGCCCTGCTCTGCATATCAGTGGGTGGAAGGAATGGTCCATTAGTATAAAAAGAGAATAATAAAACAATTGTTCCATTCCTAGTGAGGGAAAATAACAACACCTTTGAAGAGACCTGCTACATCATTCTTGAGTTTACACAGCCCCATCTTTCCACAGAAAAACCCTGCAAGAAAGGCTGCTACATGGAAAGACAGCCCTTTCAGTGTTAACCTGAAACTTAGAGTTAATTTGGGTATTTCAGTTCTAACTCAGGGTTCTTGGGATCTTTACTACACACTAGAATAGTCTGTGGGTTTGGAGGTTTTGTGTTGGGACTTTTGTTGGACATTGAATCCTGGGCCTCAGGCATGCTGAGATCTCTATCATGGACTACATGCCAAGCTTCTTGTGGGGGTTTTAAAAATCCTGATTCTCAGGCTGTACTGGGTGCTGGTGAAATCAGATTTCTCAGTAGGCATAGAGGGAGAGATTCTCTGTACCTTGCTTTGTTCATATATGGGCTCTTTGAATGGATATAGGGACCCAAGTAATACAAATGCTGTTTAACAAGAGAAGCGCATATACATTTTACTATGTTTTTATGTACATGGTAATCTTCACAAGAATCAAGAGTGAAGAAATGGGGCTGAAGAGCTAGCTCAGTGGGTAAGAGAACTGACTGCTCTTCCAGAAGTCCTGAGTTCAATTCCCAGCAACCACGTGGTAGTTTACAACCATCAT
This sequence comes from Mus minutoides, assembly GCA_902729485.2. NCBI lineage: Eukaryota > Metazoa > Chordata > Mammalia > Rodentia > Muridae > Mus > Mus minutoides. Next base: position 26,936 of record LR753523.1, on the reverse strand, counting down.
TAATGAGATCCAGTGCCCTCTTCTGGTGTGTCTAAAGACAGCTACAGTATATGTATATGTATATGATGTATATGTATATATGTATGTGTAGTATATATGCACATATGTATAGTATATATGCACACACATATAAATTATGCATATATATATATATATATATATATATATATATATATATATATATATATATAATTTTTAAAAGAGTGAAGAAATGACCAAAGCAAGATGCTTTTTAGGCTTCTTAGACAAAAAAAAAACCAAAAACTCTGTGAAGGAATGATGGGGCAGAAATCAAGGAGAGGTCAGGAGCTAGTGAGAGGTGAAGACTGCTCCAAAAAGTTCACTTCTGCATGTTTGTTCCAGTCTCCAGTTCCAGTCTCAGTAGTCATGGAGGCTTTCTGTCGGGCACCCACATATACACAGAACCAGAAAGCACTTCCATGGACTGCTACAGCATGCATGTTCTGCTCCCCACATTTCTGTACTGTCGCTGCTATAGCTCATTTTTGAGACAGCATCTTACTATGTAACCTGGCTGTTCTCAAGCTCTCAGAGATCCATCCGCCTCTCAGCCTTTGGAATGCGAGCATTAAAGGCATGTGCTAACACATCTGGCTCTTTTTGTTTGGGGGGGTTTTGTTAGTTTTTTTGTTAGTTTTTTTGTTAGTTTTTGTTTGGGGGGGTTGTTAGTTTAGTGGTGTGTGTGTGAGGGGGGTTGTTGTTATAGTTCTTGAGGAAACATTTATTGAAAGTTTGCATTTGTCTCCAAATTAGTTTTAGTCAATTGAGTGTGTGTGTGTATGTGTGTGTGTGTGTGTGTGTGTGTATGTGTGTATCTCTGTGTGTGTGTGTCTGTGTGTGTAAAAAAGACAGAGATGGGTATGATGATCTTGTTTCTCTGAACTTCCTGTGTTCACATCCGAAGTCCCAAAATGGTAGCATTAGGGGATGGGGCCTTGAGGGCTCTACCCTTGCAATATCAATGACCTTACAGCAGAGCTAGAATGACCCTCACACTTTCCACCGCCTTTGGACACCATGAAGTCATCAGTCTGCTGCCCAAGGCTCAGTCTGGATATCCACTGTCCTCTGATCTTAGACTCCTAACACCCAGAACTGTGAGAGGATAAATTCCTCTTGTTTATAAAACACCCAATTTGGGTATTTTTTTCATAGCAGCCCCCCCCCCCAAAATTAAGAAAGACGAGGGCTGGCAGTGGTTAGGGTTGGAACAGAAGTTTGCTTTCTAGCTCGGGCTGCCTCTGAAATCACTATGTGCCCTAAGCTGCCTTATTATTTGGAATCCTCCCAACTCAACATGTACTGGGATTACTGGCATGCACCACCATATGATCTTCTTGAAGTTCAAGGTTAGTCTTGTGAAAAGATCTTCCTTAAATAAAAGTAATATAAGTCAGGCATTGTAGTCCACACCTGTAAGCCCAGCACTCTGGAAGCTCCAACAGGAACATTTATAGTTGGAAACCAGCCTGGTCCATGTAGAAACACCTTCTCAGTAAATAAATAAATAGCCCCATCATTTATGATAACAATGCATCCGCCATTGCACTTGGCTCCCACCCCACTCCACCCTAGTCTTGCGAAGTTGCCTATGCTGGCCTTAGAAAGGCATTTGGTAAATGAGCTTCTCTGTTATTGGTTGGATCTAGAACAAACTTTGTTTGCACAGAACTTTCACAATTAAGTTTAAGTGCACTACAGAAAGAGCATCATTTTCTAAGTGGCAAACTTTAAAGGGATTTTATTTTATTTTATTAGAACTGTACCTACCCAGAGACATCTTTGCTATGTGCCATGGATGAGCAGATGCCCAGCAGGGCAGCACAGCTGACCAGTTCAGTTCAGTATCTCCCCTCACTTTGCCAGCGTCCTCACTGGACCTTGGTTTCGAGAGTAGCCATTGTCCTGCTTCAGAAGCCACCTCCAGCATCTGCCTTTCTGCCTCTGCTCTTCAGTGCCCTTGACATTTCAGATCCTGGCTTTTCACAAAGTCAGAGGAGTTATAGAAAGGCCTCATTTGCATCTGGAGACCAGTTCAGTGCATGAGGTAAATGAAATCTTTTCCAATGGGGTCTGAGAACACAGCTATTAGGGTATGTGGGAGTTATATATAGGTCATGGTCAAATAACAACACGCTTAGTAGATCCATGTAAACACATCCGAAGTAGTATGCATGAGGTCCATTGCATGGTTCCCATGTGGCTAAAGTGCTCAGCAATCATAAACTGTCCCCAAGCCCCCTGTAAACTAACAATCCTAGGGAGTGGGAGGGATAGGAGGAAGCCAGCATCCTCTCTGCTCCACCTGTCTGTCCTCACTGAGTGTCCTCTCAGACAACCATGCGGGCCCCTCACAGATTCCCTCAGCACATACTCCAGTACATTCCCTCACCAAGATGGGAAGTGTAGGGGAAAAGTAGAGGTGCAAGAAAGAGTATGTCCTAAATAGGCTGTGTTTGAGGTGTCTGGAGAATGTGAAATGAGAAGCCCAATAGACAGTCATCTGTCTGGAGAGCCGTCTAGGGTGGAGGCTGTCTCAAATGCTGAAACTGTGATACTCAGGAAGGACTGACTGTCGGAGGATACAGGGAAGAGATAAAAATAGCTTTGTGGTAAGGAAAGGTTTCAGAGGTCCATGCCACCCACCCTCTTGTGTGTTTTCTATGATAGACATAGGTATTTATTTCCTGTGTATGGATGCTTTGCCTGCATATGTCTCTGCAGCACATGCATGCTTGATGTATGAGGAGGCCAGAAGAGAACATTGGCTTCCCTGGAACTGGAATTACAGAAGGTTGTGAGCCCTCATGTGTGTACTGGGAATGGAGCCTGTATCCTCTGGAAGGGCAGCCAGTACTCTTAATCCTTGAGTCAGATCTGCAGCTCCATTTTCAAATTCTTTTTTTTTTTTTTTTTTTTTAAGATTTCTTTCACTTTTATTTTTATGGGTGTTTTTCCTGTGTGTATCTCTGCACCATGTGTGTGCCTCATGCCTATGGAGGTCAGAAAACAGCACCAGATGCCCTGTAACTGAAGTTAAGAGTTGCCAGCCACCGTGTGGGTGCTGGGAATCAAACCTTGGTCCCCTGGAAGAGCAGCCAATGCTCTGAACAGCCTAGCCGCCTCACCAATATTCTTTCCCAGTTTGGTTGGTTGGTTGGTTGTTTATTTGTTTGTTTTTCTTGAGACAGTTTTTGTCTCAAGAAAACTACAGTTCCTCTGTAGTCTTGGCTGTCTTGGAACTCACTCTGTAGACCCAGCCAGCCTGGAACTCAAGAGAGCCGACTCCCTTTGCCTACCGAGCGTTGGGATTAAAGGTATGCATTTGCACCACTACCACCACTAGGCCCTTTTCCACATTCTTAAGCCAGTGCTTCTCAACCTTCCTAATGCTGCGACCCTTTAATACAGTTCTTCATGTTGTGGTGACCCCCAACCATAACATTGCTTTGGTGCTACTTCATAACTGTAATTTTACTTCTGATGGGAGTTATAACTTTCTGATATGCAAAGTCTCTGATATGTGACTCCCAAAGGGGTCACAACCCACAGGTTGAGAACCACTGTCCTAAAATGTTACATGCTCTACTGCTTTGGATGAAGTAGAGAAGCAGGTTTTATGTGACATGTTCTGGACTGAAATGGGAAGAGCTGGGAAGCCATTTCGGGGACTCTTGGAATTGTTTCTGTGGATGCTCTAACACCAGAAGTAGAGAGAAGAAATAAGATACAAGAGATTCCTGAAACATTCTTCATTCAGATTATCAGTTTAAAAATCATTTTGTGGGTGCACTAGTTAATGTTCTCCATGTAGTAATTTAAATAATTTTTTTATCCTTCCTGTGAGGAAATATTAAGCCCCCACTTTCAGGTGAAGAGACAGAGAGCATTGCTAGAGCTTCCTAGCACATGAATGTGTGTGTGCAGGTGCACATATGCATGCATATGTGTTCGCATGTTATTTGTAGCCTCCTGTATGTCCTGGACTAGATTCCCTTCCTCTCCTACTGGTTGTAAAGTACTTCTCAGAATCTTCACCAACATGTGGCTGAAGGAGGCCAAGTACAATCCCATCATATAGCACAGTGTCCAAAATGATCAGAATACAGTTGAAATTACTCATCATACCTGAAATAGAGGGCAGCTACTGTGCATAGATTCAACTTGTGGGCAACAGCAGGAGAAGAACCATGTACCCAAAATGATGAGTGCACAATCTTTTTTGCCTCAGGAAGGTCATTAATTGGTAAGATAAAGAATTTCAATTCAAAGACCAATAAGGAAAGCAACTTAATTAAGTTGATATTTTAAGAGAGAGGAAAAATACATTTAAAATAATTTTTTAAAACTAGATTCAATTAGTAAAACAATTATCTTTGTAAAATAATAATTTGACTATCTAAGACCCAATTATTTAGTAGCTTCACCTAAATCAGTGGTTTTATACAGTTAGAGTCACTTGGGAAGCTTCCCAAATGACATAAATCAGAACATCCCCAGTGCTCCTAATGGGAACCACTGGCCCAAATGAGCCACAGTCAGAATAAGTTTGAAGAGTCAAAGTAGATGTGGCAGGACTTCAGCACTTAGCTTTGCATGCTGGTTCTAAAGAAGTGCCCTCTCGGGCCATTCGTCTTGCTTCATGTACCCTTGTGGAGAGTTTGATTACATGATTCCCAAACCCACAACAATAAATGTGAGGCGGTAATTAAAGAGAGCCCATCTGCCGTAGGCAGGCATGCTGATGGCTGCAAGCTCTGAAAGCTGAGAGTAGAGACCCTCCAGAGATACAGCTTGACTCCCGCTAGATGGCTCGGCTTTAAAATCTCATTGAAGTGCTTTCTAGAGCTATTTCCCCAGAGCAGCCTTTTTGAAATTAAAATTCCAGTTTTCCGTGGAACTATTTTGCTAAATTCCAAGTTATAAGATAAGCTCCCATACTCAAAGTGCCAGGTGTTCTAGAGCAGGGCCCTCCAGTGTCCTGTGTGGGGATTTCATCACGAAGAAGATAATCACCCAAGAGCCACTAGATTCTAACTGCCTTCCTAGTAAGGAATTTGACATTTCGGCCAAACATGGAAAGAGCTCAGTGTGGTCCTATAAATAAGGCCCTTCCCACATGAGGAAAGGAATCCAAGGACTAACAGAGGAGGCTCTGCACTGGCAGGCCAGCTCACACTGTGCCATTCTCTGGATGAGTATATATTTCATTTCTAAAGTATGCAGTTCATTTGCAACGAGAATGACGTATAGGCTATAAACATTCTTCTTAATGGTGCCCTTGACCTCTGTCAGGATATGTGAAATATTTAGAAGAATCAAAATTGTCATCTATTCAGTGTAGTGAGATGGATTAAGGTTGGAAATTTGCAGAACAGTTCTTCTGGAGGGCTTACATCAAGGTGTTATAATCAAAGGTGGAAAGCCCTTGTTAGACAATGATGTAAATTAGCCCTTTAATTGGCCAATTATAATTAGTTTCGTTGACTTGAGTAATATTGATCAGAACTACTAGATTCTTAGCAAGCACTTGTGTATAAAATCAGTTTTATTGGTTTTAAGACTACATTTTTTAATTGCCCAAGGCCCATATTTTGTATAATAGGGGTTTTTTTCACCATTAAAATGCCAGATGGTTCATATATATATATTGGTATAGTATTTGGAGAACATTGCCCAGGAGTGTGGTCCTGGGGACTTCAGCATCCCTTATATGCATCTGTTTTAAAACACACTAATTAATTTTCATCACTATGATGCTTAATTCCTAAAAGAGTAAAATAATTATTTGGTTCTATTTAATTTTGGTAGAAAGCCTTTCCAATATAGAGGCTCCCCCAACCCCCCAATCACATTTAAAATACAATTTGTCAAGAGGATTTTTTTGTTTGTTTAATAGGGAATTGAGTCTTAGGTACAACTAGGTATTCTTTCCACAATATATTTTTTTTAAGATTTATTTTATTTATTATATGTAAGTACACTGTAGCTGTCTTCAAACACCAGAAAAGGGAATCAGATCTCATTACAGATGGTTGTGAGCCACCATGTGGTTGCTGGGATTTGAACTCAGAACTTCCAGAAGAGCAATCAGTGCTCTTAACCGCTGAGCCATCTCTCCAGCCCCCACAATATATTTATAAAATGAGTATGTCTTTATTGGAACTGAAGTGTAGCTCTCAAAGATAAAACATGTACTTAACATGACAAGATCCTGGGTTTAATTCTAAACATCTCCCCCCATCAAAAAGGGTTCATTTATCTTAGGGTTTATTGCTGTGAAGAGAAACCATGACCATAGCAATTTTTTTTTTTTTTTTTGGTTTTTCGAGACAGGGTTTCTCTGTGTAGCCCTGGCTGTCCTGGAACTCACTTTGTAGACCAGGCTGGCCTCGAACTCAGAAATCCACCTGCCTCTGCCTCCCAAGTGCTGGGATTAAAGGCGTGCGCCACCATGCCCGGCGACCATAGCAATTCTTATAAAGGAAAACAATTAATTGGGTTTGGCTTACAGTTTCAGAGGTTCAGTACATTATTGTTATGGTAGGAAGCATGGTAGTGTCCAGGCAGACATGGAGAAGGAACTTAGAGCTCTACATCTTGATGCACAGGCAGCAGAAGGGAACTGTGTGCTGCCACACTCAGTGTAGGCTTGAGCAAAAGAGACCTCAAAGCCCACCCCTCATAGTGACACACTTCCTTCAGCAAGGCCAGTGCCTTCTGATCGTGCCACTTCCTATGACCAAGCATTCGCACACATGAATCTATGGGGGCCATACCCATTCAAACCACCACGCATGTTTTGGTTACAATTGATGAATAGTAAATTATCCTGGGCTGGCTCAGCAAGTAAAGGTGCCAGCTGCCAAAACTGACAGCCTGAGTTCAGTCTTTAGAACCCACAGGGCCATAGGTTTTCCTCTCATCTCCACATCGACACACACAGAGACAGTAAGTTAATAAAAATGCAATACATTTCAGCACTCAGGAGGCAGAGGCAACTTGATCTCTTTTGAGTCTAAGGCCTGCCTGGTTTACATAGTGAGTTCCAGATCAACAGAGGCTACATAATGAAACAGTCTTTTAAAATAATTAAATATCTCAAACATAGAAGCAAGACATCTTATGGTTCTTGTTTCTTTTTTTTTTTTAGGTTTTTTGAGACAGGGTTTCTCTGTATAGCCCTGGCTGTCCTGGAACTCAGAAATCCACCTGCCTCTGCCTCCTGCTGCAATTAAAGGCGTGCGCCACCACGCCCGGCTATGGTTCTTGTTTCGTGAGTCAGGAATCTAACAAAGCAGATGGTGTATCTCTGTTCCTCAGGGTCCAGGATCTCCAGGATCTCAGAGGCTAGGGACTAAGGCACTGGGAGGCTCACCTATTCCAGTGGTCAGCACTTGCCAGAGTGTGAAGATGGCAACTGGAACATCTCCAAAGCCTCAAGATACTTAGCTTCTCTAAGCATAGAGATCTGCAGGTTTCTTCTCTCTCTCTCTCTCTCTCTCTCTCTCTCTCTCTCTCTCTCTTTCTTCTTTTTCTTTTTTTTTAAAGATTTATTTTTATTTTTTTATTATATGTGAGTACACTGTAGCTGTCTTCAGACACTCCAGAAGAGGGAGCCAGATCTCGTTACGGATGGTTGTGAGCCACCATGTGGTTGCTGGGATTTGAACTTATCACCTTCGGAAGAGTAGTCAGGTGCTCTTACCCACTGAGCCATCTCACCAGCCCTTCTTTTTCTTTTTAACTCACAATCCTCCTGCCTCAGCCTCCTGACCCGTACTATCACTCCTGCCTGTGGTCTTTCAGGGAACTGCATTGTCTCCTATTAAAAGGCACTCAGCCTCTTGTTGGTGCATTTATTAGGTAAAGGCACTTCATAGCATAGCCCTCGTGCAAAAGGAAGAGCAATTCAATGGGAATAGTGGTAAAGAATTTGTGGTCATGTTTGAAATTCTCTACCAACTACTCTCTGGAAAAAAAAAAAACAAAACAAAAAACCCTCAAATTTCTGTTTAGAATGTTGCCAGGCAGAGGTGGTGCATGAATTTAATCCCAGCACTCAGAAGGCAGGCAGAAGCAGGATCTCTGAGTTTGAGGCTTGCCTGGTCTACAGAGCAAGTCCATGCACAGCCTGGGGTACACAGAAAAACCCTGTCTCAAAAAGACAGCATGCATTTCTCTGGTTGAATGCCCAGCACTCCTTTTTTTTTTTTTTTTTTTTTTTCGAGACAGGGTTTCTCTGTGTAGCTGAGCTCAGAAATCCACCTGCCTCTGCCTCTGCTGGGATTAGAGGCGTGCACCACCACTGCCCGGCTTCCATTTTTTAAAAGCGTGAAGTTGGTACTGTCATTCTGTATAGTTCGGTGACCTAGCACCTGCCTACTTACCTGTAGCTCCGCACTCAGAACCAGGGGTGTGTGAGAATGTGAGAAAGAGAGTGTGTATGTGTGTAAATAAACGTGTGCTTTTCCTCCCGACATGCCCCCAAAGTTTTGTCCCCTGATGGTATAAGGTTTCAAGGTCAAAACCCAAGATCTTAATCATTTAATTGAGTCCAGGTTGCACTCCCTAAGTAGCATTACTTCCATCTTAAGATCAGTGAACTTGGGCTGGTGAGATGGCTCAGCGGGTAAGAGCACCCGACTGCTCTTCCAAAGGTGATAAGTTCAAATCCCAGCATCCACATGGTGGCTCACAACCATCCGTAACGAGATCTGGCGCCCTCTTCTGGAGTGTCTGAAGATAGCTACAGTGTATTTACATATAATAAATAAAATAAATCTTTAAAAAAAAAAAAAAAAAAAAAAAAGATCAGTGAACTAAACAAGTTGTCCATGGACTGTGATGGAGTAGCCTCCATGGAACCCCATTTGAAGGGCAGTGTATGGGAGGCTCATCACCCCTGGTCATCTGTGTTTGCAGCTTGCCTTCATAACCTACTATTTCCCACAGAAAGGAGGTGTTCAGAAGTGTCTGCATTATGTGACTTCTGTTCCTTTAGTGCTGTCTGAAATCTAAACCCACCCCTGTGAATCTCGATGGAGCCACTGCGAGTGGTCTTCTCTGTTAGAGGGAGAGGAACAAAGCCAGGAATCTGCTAAACTAACTGCTCCATGTTTGGACGCCTTGTGCTGCTGGGACAGGGTCCTTGAGACTCTTAGAACCCTGGTGTCAATGGAGAGAATTCACAAGGCATGCCCTGAAGATCTTTACAGCGTCTTTCATGTCTGGAAGACTCTTTGAAGCAATGCTTTAGATGTTTCTGAGGTTGCGACAATGGATCTTACAATCCTCCTCTGGATTTGATCCATTGCCCTGAAACCATTTCTTAATTGAAGAATCATTTGCCATCTGGAGAAGCTGAGAATAAGGAACAGTTGTATTTTGAAGCCCAGCAGTTGCAGACTTCTTTATATTTCCTCTAAATACTGCATGAAAGATGAACAGTTCTTTATTTGGGTCTCCTCTTTCCTCTCACATTTTTTCATAGCAGAAATCCAGCCGGCATTCCCTTCACTCTGTCTAAAACCTCCTTATCTGGACCATCACACATGCTAGGTGCATTCTCTGTCCCCACCCCCTCACTGAGACCAGTGTACTCTACATTACCACCCCTTCATAACCACAATGCCTTTTATTCAGCTCTGAGGTTGTTTTTCTTCCCTTCCTAGCTGCCTTCCCTTCACACCTCCTAGAAACTCATCCAAGTCCCCCAGGAGGCTTCTCTTCCACCTCCTACTCACATCCCAGAGCCTATGCCAACTGTGTTAGGGCTGTTACAGTGGCATCCCCTCTTCTCTCCAGATTTTTATTCCAGTGACTGTTGCTAAGTAACAAAGCAACCCAGACCCAGGAGAAATAAATAATTAAATCACTATCATATCATGCTCACAGATTCTGTGAGCTGAGTTTGGAAGGGTCAGTAGGGCTCGCTCACCTCTGCTGCATGGTGCCTCGGGCATCAGCTGGGAAATGCTAAGGCTGCTTCTCAGCAACTTCTGTGCACTGAGACCCATTTGGCTCCTATGAGATCCACGTGGGAACTGGATCCCTGTGGTGACTATCTACAAGGCTGGAAACTTAATCAAAGTATGTGGCTGGAGGTGGGGCCTTTGGGAGGTGATTATCACTGGATAAGGTCTTCACAGAGTAGAGCCCTTGTTGAAAACTGGTGGGTGTATTGGAAGAAAGAGAGACCTAAGAATTCACACGTACTCTACAAGATATTAGCAAGAAGGATGTTTCTACATATTCCCCTAAACAATGTACCCGAGTTGTATATCACAGTAAACCCTGTTTCCTCATCATTTGCCTTGCCTGTGATGCTGTGATATCATGCTATTACAATAGCAAAAAGACTAGGATAAACAATGGGTATGAAACACTGAAGCCCTAGAGTTTGTCTGGCCCAATACCAATACTGCTGACCCAGAATGTCTGTGCTCTGTAAGACTTGGCATCCTCTCAGCATGGCAACCTAGGGGACAGTCAGCTTGCTTATATTGTTGCTTGGGGCACAAGTATTTAGTTGTTCACAAGAAGATAAACTCTCACTTATCCTAAGCAGTGTGATATGTCCATGATGAAACAATACCAGTAAGATTTGGGATTTAAATCTTATTGAGACAAGAAGGCTGGAGCAAGAGGGCAGAGAGGGAGGAGGAAAGGAGGAAAGAGTGGGGGTTGGGGGAGAGGGAGATTACACGGAATCCTGTGAAGAGCCAACTGTCTTCCAAGTGTCGATGGGAAGACAGAATGAACAGAGCGTTCTCCATTGAGAAGGAGCCAAATCAATTTGCTGAGATCAAAAGAGCATAATTATTATAGCCCTGTAGTCAAGCTGAAGAAATGAAGTAGAGAATAGGAAATTCAGGAGACAGTGTATATTTCAGAAGACAAGCAGGACCTGGAGAAATTCCATGGCCACTTGGACTTCAGCAACACCCACATCTCTCTGGAGGGCAGTCGTGCCCAAGTTACTGTGGTCTTCTGGGGTATGTGCTGAGAGAAGAGGTCCTCCGCTGAGAGGACCACAGGGTAAATCTGGAACAGTCACCTCCCCGACCCCCACAAAGGGAATCGAGACACGGTGGTCTCCTCCCAGAAGTTCTCTGTGGTCCCTGAGGAGACAATTTGTTACTATGACCCAGCCTATCATGTTGTTTAGTCTCTTGTCATAAAGCACTGAGCCTTTGCCTGTGAGTCACATGCTTCAAACATCTGTGGCTTCTTGGAGCTCATTTTTAAAATTCTGTATTTTACAGCTGTTATTTCTAGGATGCACGGTTTTGTCTGACATGCACATGGGGGTACAATCAGGTTGAGGTATAAGGACACAACAGAAAGGGGAATGTGAAGGAAAACAAACAAGCAAAATGACAGTTACAGTGACCCTCAGCAGACTATGACCCCTACCTGCTACAGCAACCAACAAGCTTAAATTTCAAACTACCTTCACGCACTTTTGGTGGTTGTGAGTGTTTGAGCCCAGGGACTCAAGAGTGCAAGGCAAGTAAGTGCTCAGCCACTGCATGGCACGCCAAGGCCAACAGGTAATTGTGGGGGAAAAGGGGAAGCTACATTCTGTTGCTATAAGAATTTAAATTGCCTCTTTTTAAGACCACCAGCATAATCACCTTTAAAAATTAGAATTTGTCATAGATTAACGTAGCTCTCAGAACTCATCTGATAAGTTTCCTTGTGCAGTAGTAGTTAGCAAGAAACTCAGAACCAATGAAAATACAGAGAATACAAGCTAGTTGGTGTGTTCAGCCACAGATGGGACATGCCAAGGCTGAGAACACTATAGAAGAGGAAGCAGAAAAATTGTAAGAGCCAGAGGTCAAGGAGGACCAGAACAAAGCCGTGTCTCCTAGATGAGAGAGGACTGCTGCACTCGTGAACTTATAGCCCGGAGAGAGGAGGACTGTGAACCCCAGCCTAACTGAAGAGTGATTTACAGATTCTGATGGCTTCTAGGAGAAGGAGAGACAGTCTTTAAGGGTGTGTCGCCTGGTAGGTTGATCCTGTGCAGTGGATGGCCCCACGCCTATAAGTATCTGGTCAGTACCAATTGGACTCTGGATAACTTACAAAAAGAGAGGAACTGAAGCAGAGAAGAGCGAGCAGTCAGAAGAGAAGTGAGGGTAAAGATGGGTAAAATGTTCTATAGAATCCACAAACAACTAATGCAAATACATTCAATCAGTTTCCCATGCATGTGCTTATTTTTCTGTACTGAAGATTGGACACATGGCCTCACATATGCTAAGCAAGCACTCTCCCACCAAACTACATCCCCAGGCTTACATTTACTTATTTATTTGTTTGTGGTTTTATTTTAAGACAGGGTCTACCAGGCTCTTCTGAAGATCAATATTTTTTTTTAATTCTCCGTCTGGTAGCATATGCCCATGTAAATCAAGGATAGGGCAACTGTTCAGTATGACTACAGTGGACCCCTGGGTTTAACAGTCTAAATAATCATCTTTGTGGCCCATAAGAGTTTTTAAAGCTGGGCACAGCAGCTAGAGCATCTGTAATCCAGTGCACTTTTTTTTTTTTAATGAGTATGGGTCTTTGCCTGCATGTAAGTCTATGCAACATATGCATGCAGTACCCTCGGAGGCCAGAAGAAGGCATTGGATGCTCTGGGTCACAGAGAGTTCTGAGCCATCGTGGTCCTCTAGAAGAGCAACCAGAGCTCTCACCTGATAAGCCACCTCTTCATCCCCTCCAACTCAATTTTTAATGTTTTTTTTGTTTTGTTTTGTTTTGTTTTTTTCGAGACAGGGTTTCTCTGTATAGCCCTGGCTGTCCTGGAACTCACTTTGTAGACCAGGCTGGCCTCGAACTCAGAAATCCGCCTGCCTCTGCCTCCCGAGTGCTGGGATTAAAGGCGTGCACCACCATGCCTGGCTTCCAACTCAATTTTTTAAAATCCTGCTGAACCGTTAATTCAAGTTGTATAAGAGTGGGGCTATATTTCTAATTTTCAGTTCATTATTTCTTTTACCTGTTATTTATAAAAAAATAAATAAGATAGAAATATCAATTAAAATCACATTACAGACAAGGGGGATGGCTCAGAGGTTAAGAATGCATACTGCTCTTCCAGAGGACCCAATTTTTGTTCCTAGCACCCTCATAAAGCATTTCACCCCTACCTGTAACTCTAGCTCCAAGAGATTCTCTTCTGACCTCCAAAGGCACCTATGTGTATGTGTCTTGGATACACACACACACACACACACACACACACACATATACATAAAATCTTTTTGGTTTAGTTATATTAAAAGATCCAGGTAGAGTCCTTCATGGTCATTCAGATCTGAGGCCTTTCATTCTTTAATTCCAAGGGGGCAAAATGTATTTTCTCCCCTCTCTCTCTCTCTCTTTCTCTCTTTCTCTCTCTCTCTCTCTCTCTCTCTCTCTCTCTCTCTCTCTCTCTCTCTCTCTCTCTCTCTCTAGCACTTTATTGCCAAAGATCACCAAGTAGTTAGGAAAAGCTAGACCAATAAGAATTATGAGCCAGTAATAAAGACAAGTGAGCCAGCCACTTGCTGTAGACAGGGGTATCATTTGTATATATGAGGTATTATAAAATAAAAATAATGCATATCAGAATTGTATGCTTGCCTTGAAGAGTTGAAAACCATCCAGTCTGACCCCAAGGAATGCCCCTCTAGTAAGACAAGCATAAATCATGCAGAGAGCAGGAAGATGTGGCCTCCTAGTCACCTGAGTTTTACTAAATGTTTCCTAACACAAGCCATCCTTTCAGTTGAGAATTCAACTTGTTGATTATTTTGGATTTTCCCATTTGTACTCATGATATTCACATCAGATTGTCGGGCATGGGAGGGCACTCATAGATGACCATAAGAGAGAGAGAAGATGAAACATCAAATCTTGTATCTGAATTAAGTAAAATAATCAGGATGGCTTCCACATTTCTCTGTGTAATAGAGCATTCTAAGTCATGTAAGAATTATCATCCAGTCCTGATAGCACCTGTAATCCCAGCATTTGGAAGGCTCTGAGGCAGAGAATGCAGAAGAGTTCCATGCCACTGGCCAGAGAGGCCAGAGGAGGTTGAGCCCCAGGAAATTGGATGGGCATCTGAGATGCCATGGCTGAAGTGGATTTCACAGACAGATCCCTCTCAACCCACAGCCCTCCTACTCACCATGCAGCCTCCCAGAACAGTTTGTCTGCCTCCAGACAGGGGGACCTCATCTTTCCTTGTGTAGTGAAGCAAGCTCAGTGCTTCTGTCTGTCTCTCTTGAGAACCAAGACTTGGCACACAGTAAAATCCTAATACACACAGAGAGAACTCACTCGCACTCGCAGCAAATACAGCGCCCCTTCTCAGAGGAAGATAGGGAAGGAGGCAGGGGATAGGGAGGTAGCTCTGATGAGGAAGGAAGGAAGGGCATTCTGGGAAGTGGTCCTCTGTGTGAGCACAAATGGGGGTCACAGCAGCCTGCTGCCTCAGTCAGCTGCTCTTGCCAGCCCCTGTAGCTAATGGCTCCCGGAAAGCGCTGGCGGTTACCGCTGCTCCCGTTCTCATTTTATTAGGTTTTAATCAAGCTTTCCTGTGAAGTACTGCATAAATTCAATTTTGGATTTCACAAATAAAGTAATCAAATGAGAGTGAGGCATCATAAGCATAAAATATTTTTCAAATGAAAATGATATTTTTAATTTAATCATCTGGATTCAATATGTCTAAGTGGCAGAGAAATTGCTATACTGCCTGTCTTACCCCTAGCCTCAGACAGCCATTTGTACAAAAGTTAGCAAGTGATTTCCAATGATTTAACTGTTTTCCCTGCTCTCCATTAAACAGTGACCTGACAATCGTTAAAATGCACCACAGCCAGAAAGAGCATGGTAGAATGGCTCCGTGGGGAAAGGCACTGGCCACCAAGCCCAATGCCTGAGCACTATCCCTGAGATACACACGGTGGAAGGAGAGATCCATCTCCTACCTCGTGACTTCTGACCTCCACACATGAACTGTGTGGCTGGTAGGTGCCCACACGCACAATAAATAAATAAACAAATAAAATCTACTGATAACTCACCTCATTATGAAGACATTTTCATAGGAGTACAATTTATGAATCTTACGTTCATTTATGTGGTATTTGGAAAAGTTTCCTGGGATATGGCTGGGTGTATAGCTCCGTAGTAGAGTATTTGCTAGCACGCTGAAGGCACCGAGTTGGATCCCCCAGCACAGAGAGAGAGAGAGAGAGAGAGAGAGAGAGAGAGAGGAGAAAAGGGAGGGAGGTGGAAGGGAGGGAGGGGGAAGGAAGGAAGGAAGGAAGGAAGGAAGGAAGGAAGGAAGGAAGGAAGGAAGGAAGGAGAAAATAGAAGCAAATAGAAAAAATCTGCAAGTGTGATCAATTAGTAGCCTGACTTCTGGTCTCTGGTCTCTGAGAATCTTGAAGCCTGCTTTCCTCCTCTGTAAAATGGAGGGTTCTCCCTAGCCTTCCAGATTTACAACTGAAGAGTCTTCCCCCATGCTTGGATCGTCTCCAGAACCTGACTGTACTGACTTCCCTGAGATCCAACCTGGTGTCAGCACATGCACTGTCCTGCAGCTGCATGGTCCCTGATGGCACCAGTGGCAGTGAGGGGGTGGCACATCACTATTGCCTGCAGTGGGAAATGCCCAAGATGAGAGATGGCTCTAATGTCTGCTTTGTTGCCCAAAGTAGGATGCCTTGGGATCCAAATGGTCAGAGAGCTGTAATTTTTAATTTGCATGTAATAAAATTGGTTTTCATGCTTGAAGCTGGTATCCAGGTCTGTGAGTCTTAACACACTGTAGTAAGCACTGCCGTCCGTGGTCAGGACACACAGTGGCTCCATCATACTAAAATTGTGAGTACAACTGAAATCATGTGTGTGGCAGATAGAGCCTGACTGCTTCCACTCAACATAACACCTTTGCTGTTTATGCTTGTTATAGGCTAATCCGCACCATCAGTTTGTTCTTTCTCATGACTGAGGATTGCTTATAGATGTCTCTTGGTTTGTTTGTCCAGTCGCCTATTGACAGGCATTTGATTACATTCACTGGAGTCATCATAAGGCCACTACAAACAATCATGTATATAAATTTTGTATTAACAAAGGTTTGAGGTTTTGTGGGGGTGTGGGTATGTGTCTGTCTGTGTGTCCGTGTTTATGTCTATAGTCTGGATTTTTTCAGGCAGGTTTGTGATCTGTATCTCATTATGACATTTATTTGTATCTTCTAAGTTGCTAAGAACATTAACACCGTTTCATGTTCACTCGCCACGCCGTTGCCTTCTTTGGTGCAGTAATTTCTTATCATTAGTTTTTCTCTAGAAGTCTGAGAGTTAACGTTTTATGGTTAGACTTCTGGTTCACTTTGGATTGAGTTGTGAGGGATGTGGCTTGAATAAACACTTGTTTCTGTTAGAAAATAGATGCTCAGGTGTCCCGGGTTGTCAGACTGTCTTCCTCGGCTGAGTCACATTTGCACCTCTGTGGCTGTATTTCTGACCTTCGTTCTCATTTCTTCACATTTATGTTGTCCTGGTGACTTCAGCTTTATAGCGATCATGAAAGTCAACGATGTAAGTCTTCCAACCTTGCTCTTCTTTTTCAAAACTGCTGTGGCTTGTCTAGCTCCCTTGCCTTTCCACGTACACGGCAGAAGCAGCTTTTTGATATTTAACCAAAACATTTTGTCTGAGATTGTATTATATCTGTAAATCAGTTTATAGAAAATTGACATGAGTTTTCCAGTCTCTAAATGTATTTTCTCTTTATCTTTAGGGTCTTTTTTTTTTTCAATCTGTATTGTAATTTGACTTTATCAGTATTTAATAGTTTTCAATATATAGGTCCTATATACATACTGTTAGATTTCTAAATATTTTAGTTTTTAAAAAGTCATTGAAGGGCAGATATTTTGTTTCTTTGTTTTTTGTTTTGTTTTATTTTTGTCTCATTGTGTATTTTTCAAATATGTTATTGGATTCAGTTTGCTAATGGTTCTATATCCAAGTTCATAGACGTTATCAGTTTATTATTTTCTTGTGCTATTTTTGGTGTCAGAATGATGATTCTTAAAATGAGTTAGATGTGTTCCCTTCTACTTTCTAGAAGAGATATGGAAGATTTATGGTATTTCTTTAGATGTGTGATACAATTCACTAATGAAATCATCTGGGCCTGGAATGTTTGTTAAAATTTTTAGATTTAATTTCTTTAATAGACACAGATCAGTCAGGCTCTTTGGATGAGAGAGGGAGTTAGTAGCTTGTGCTTCCAAGGAATTGTTTGGTCTAAGTTGTTGCATACTCAGTTGTACCTAGATTTATTCAAATAATCCCTTCTTCTATTTGATGTCACTGTGGTCTGTGCTGAGACCCCCCTTGTGTTCCTAGTCCTGGCAATAATGTCTCTCCATTTCTGTCTCTTAAGCTAGAAGCTTGTCAATTTTATTCATTTTCTGAAAGAATCATCATTTTTGTTACCTTGATTTCCAATCACGTTCATTTCTTACTTTTATTGTTTTCTTTTGTCTCCTTATTCCATGAAACTTGATAAAGGCTAAAGTCATCACCATCGTTGCTATGGCCTGATTTAATTCATTCTTTCAGGAGATACCCTAATAGCCTTCTGTGTGTTCCCTCCTTGCAGTTGACTGGTCTGAGTGTCTCCAATGGAAAGGACCAACTTGTAGTGTTCCATACAAAAGACAACAAAGACCTCATTGTCTGCCTCTTCAGCAAACAGCCAACCCATGAGAGTCGTATTGGAGAACTTGTTGGAGTCCTGGTGAATCATTTCAAGAGGTAAATTTATTTTTGTAGCTAAAAGACAACTTTTAAATACATAAAATGTTTAATCATACTTATCACTGAACTTGGTTCATGCCAATGTGAATATATTGTTTTCCTCCACAAGGACAAATTAAAGCATCTTTTTCATAGAAGATGAAATTAGCATCTAGCCTTATTTCAAGGCCTGGAAAGATCCTCTGCTTTTCCAGGATCTAGCATTGTCAATAATGAGAGATTCCCTCATGGTTCTTTCATTGCTGCCAATCCAAATGTAATGTAATTCAGTCCAAACAATAGAAAAAATTACTTTATTATTCTTATGGCCACTACTTCACATTTATCCCAATATAATCAGTGTGTCCACTGAGGCTATAAACGAATTAGAAAGTGAATTTAAGATAGTACGTGGTTTATAAAGGTTGAGGAAACTCCCAGGACAGGGATAAATTGTTATGGAAACAGTTATGACAGGAAAGAGCATATTCTGAGAAAAATCACTCTAAAGCAACATGGTACCTGGGGGAGGGCACGGGAAGTTGGAGAGAGGTCTCAGCACTAAAGAGTACCAGCTACTCTGCCAAAGGACCCAGGTTCAATTCTCAGCCTCAGAGGCTTTCAACCATTTGTAACTACAGTTCCAGGGGATCCAACACCTTCTTCTGGCCTCTGTGGGCACTACACACTATACACTTATGTGGTACAGAGATATACATGCAGGTAAAACACCCATCACATACGCATAAAAATAATAAAATTAAAAAATATATATATAATGGACTACAGATCTCTGCTCCCCCACCCCAGTGGTGGGAACTAGTCAGTAAATACTTTTAAACAGGAGAGTAGATTATCAGGTTATTTGTTAAAATGTTGGAGATGGTCATGGAGTGACCATGCTGCAAGTGTCATGGAGTATTGGGTCAGGGCCCTCTCCTAGTTTACGTTCTAATCGTGGTGTGCTTTCTTCCCCCCACCCCCAACCCCACCCCATCCTAATGTGAGAACGAACGAGGTCATGCTACAAAATCAGTGGTGGTAAATGGTACAGGTGGCAGTTCCTTTTCTTCCTGAAAGACAGTTCCATGTTCTTAGAAATGTTCAGAGCTGCCTGCTAGTGTTATACCCGTGACCACATGTTCTACTGTCTTTATTTTTGCTGATAAATGTATATAGTGTAATGTAAGCAGTCTTGTTTTGTTTGGAACATGATCTCTGTGTCGACCAGGCTGACTTCAAACTCACAGAGATCCATCTGCCCCTGTCTTCTGAGTATACTAGTCTTTGCTATTAAGCCTTGTATTCTAAATCAAAATGGATCTTTACATATTTATATATCTTATAAATTATGCTTAGTGGTCACCTGATAGACCACTCGAGAATGTATAGAATTGATAAAATGTGTGTGTGTGTGTGTGTGTGTGTGTGTGAATAAGCCTAGTGGAGGTAGCACTCCATTACTCCCAGCACTCAAAGGCAGAAGTCTTTCTCAGAGTTCAAGGGCAGCCTGATCTACAGACTGAATTCCAGGACATAGTCAGGCTACACAGAGAAATCCTATCTCAAAATAGAGTGTGTGAGAGTGAGTGTGTGTGTGTGTGTGTGTGTGTGTGTGTGTGTGTGTGTGCACGCGCGCGCATGTGTGTTATATGTGTGATGCACGTATAGGCTTTATGATGGTTCATCCATATTGTCAGCTTAACTGGGCTGGGGGATGCCCAGGACTTGAGTAAAGCCCTCTGTTGGGTGTCTGTGAGAGCATTCCCAGAGACAGTTAACATGTGTGGCAGTAACTGAGAAGGAAGAGCCTGGCCCTATGTGTGAGTGGCATCATCCAGGAGGCTGGGGCCCAGATGGATTCCCTGCATCTGCCCAACAACTGTAAAGCTAAGCTAAGCTTGCAGAAGGGTTCCGAATGAAAGGTTATGACGGAAGCGACTGCAGTAAATGTCCCTAGCTCACATGAGCAAGCCTGTCTTCCTGTAAATATTTAGTCATGGCCAAGTGCGAACAACAGAAGGAATCATAGCTTGTTGTCTCTGACTTGAAGACTTGCACTAATGAACACAGTTGTCTTACCCGAGGAGCTGAAGTGCTCCTGTCTCAGTCCGAGTTCTTGTTTAGTAAATTCCAGCTGGCATTAAAGTCTTCACCCCGTGATGGAACTGGAACCCATCTGTGGGCCTCCTACTCCTTACATCAGAGAGAATTTGTCATTTCTTAAAAATTTCTAGATGTAAGAAAAGAAGATTAATGAGATACTAACACTTCTTCCCAGTTTAACCTGTGTCTCTCTTATGAACTTGGAGATCAATTAGTAACAAGGTATGAATCTCCCTTTCCCAAAACCAGGAAAGTTGGGCTTGAAATTTCAGCTTAGAGTTATAATCATCAACCTGCTAATTATTTGATGAGGAAAATTAATTTCATTTTATTTTTCTGGCCATTGTCCTTAATTGTCTGGTCTCTATCATTGGTGAGATCATCACAGTTCACAGCGGGCTTTGCAAGCATGGTGATGTTGCATGTAATCTTATCTGTCCCTCTGTTAATGATGAAAATCCAGAAGGGAGAGGGATTTGATTCATTGCAACTCTTTGTTTTCTAGATTTTTCCCTAAGCACATTCTGAGAAATTTTAAAGTCAGAAGTCAGAGGGAACAGGGTTCAAAGCTGCACAGCACGTCAGCCCATAGACCAGTAAGGCTGCACATACCCTTAGATTACAAGGAGGCAAGTCCATTTGAAAGCTCAGCTCACCTGTGTACTCACCAGACTGAAGGAGAGAAGAGTTCCACACAAGAGAAAAGTACTTTCAACAGAAGACAAAACTACTGTTTCATAAAAGGCTTCCCACTAACAGGTAACACTCAGAATGAGTAAGCACAGGAGTGGGCAAAGGGAAGACACAGAGAGCAGGCTGCTAGCTGCAGATCAGAGCCGAACAGAAGTGCTCACAGGGCCACCACCCAGCAGGCCTGAGGAGACTAGGCCAGGAAGTGTGAAGATGAACGTGCCAGAGAGAAGATGCAAGGTCTCATAAGACCCCCTAGGCACTCCCACCAGCTAGTAAGTGTGGATGAGGGAACCTCACAGCTAGGGAATGGCACCCAGGAGAGTCACAGGCCTCTGTGTCAGGAGACCTTGCCTCAGGAAGAGGAGTACTAATTGGCCTAGGAACAGTGCTTCTGTAGCGGCTACTGTCCCGCAAATCTTCAAAGCTAAGCCCACCTGCTTCCATAGAAAATATCCTGGGACAGATCTTGTTGTTATTTATAAGAACACAAAAAATTCACAACCAGTAAGATAGAATTCATGTTTGACAACCAAAGATTACCAGGCATACAAATGGCAAGAATACACAACCCATGATTTCAGACATTTATGAGTTAACTTGAGACAGAAGACATTAGAACAAGGGCCAAGTCAATTCAGTGAATTGATCTTCATCACCGTTTCCTTGAGGGAGCTTAAGCCATACAGTTCCTGGCACTTCCTTCCGTGGGAGTCCCACACTAACCACAACTCAGGAGATAAGCCTTTTTCTTTCACCTCACCCTGAACCTGTTATTCCTGCCCCATCCCCTCCCCGAGCATGTGCTCGTGTGTTTCGTGTGACCTAAAGCATCTGAAGGCAGTGAGCGAGCCTGGGGGTCCGTGGGCTTACGTGGGCAAAGCACATGCTTTCCCACTGCACTACACCCCCTGCTCAGAAGATAGACTTTAATAAAGTGTTTTCCGAAAGGTGACACTCAGATTCTTCAGGGCTAAGGATGGAGTTGAGGGGTGAGAGAATGCCCAGAAGCACAGCGCCTCAGACTCAATCCCCAGTCTACACTCATGCACAAAAAGATATTTCATAGGCAGCCACTACAACTCGGGGATAAACCATTAGAGCACATGCCACCCAGAAACATCTGACAGAACCATGCCAGCTAGTCTCAGCTAGAGTCCACAGATGAGAAATCTCTGAAGTCAGATGTGTTTGGGATATGGAGTGAAGCCATCAGGTTTGCCTCCTGCAGGACTTCTCAGTGCCTTTCTTTTCACAGAAGAGCCAGCAGGACAGCAAAAGCACTGTGTTGATGCAAAGCCATGTCTAAAGTAGGAGGGCAAGGCACGGTCGGAATGATATGTGTGGCTAGCCATGTGTGTAGACACAGATATCTCCTTATAGAGACAAGCTCCACATCTAGGTTAGAATGCACACTGGGAGCTGGACGTGTACCTCATGTCTACTACCCCAGTACGTGGGCGCTCCTCCTCCTCCTCCTCCTTCTCCTCCTCCTCCACATCTGTATCATAGTAGGAACACTTTTTGTTGCAGTCCTTACTTTGGGTGATATGCTCTGTGTATCTTGACGCACCTGGCCTTTTTTCCTACTAATCCAGCACGTACAGCTACAGGTATAGGTAGACACATACACATGTAGCTATTCTGAAAGCTATGCAGGAAACAGGCTCAGCCTCTGGAGAAGGAACACCTCAACTCTGGGAGAAAGATGGAACTGAGGCTGCTTGTTCACTGCCAGCCTTTGACAATGAATATGCTACCATACTTTCTTCAGTTAATAGATGGCAGCCTGATTTTAGCATTTTATAGATGGCTCTGAATTCCTTCATATGTTCCTTTTCCTGATTAGAAAAGTAGAACAAAAGAGCTGTCTAGGCAAACGATGTGCATTATGATATTTCTGTATCTTGATCCTCCTGCTGTTACTGCTGTTCCCAATCTCCCACTTAACAGTGACACAGGGAAGCTGAGCTTTCTGAGGCTGTGGAGGCAAGGTCAGCCACAGCAGTCAGCTCACAGGCAGTAGACACAGTGGACCTGCCTCTTAGTGTGCATTTCACTCTGCAGTGACTACCTGCCAGTAGTGAGGATCCTGCCCATCAGTAAACAGATGGTGTCGTGTTGGCCCTTTCTAACGAAGAAGTCACCAAAAAACTGCAATATTAAGCTGTCAAAGGACCCATCTGCCCTAAGCAGCTGTCCAGGCATTTGCCTGTCTGGATGCTGGAAACCTCAGTATAGCCCCAGTCTCAGGCATGGAAATTTCCTTTTTCCTGTTCTGTGTCTACGGTGAAAGCAGAAGTTAGTGCCATCTGCTGCCTTACTTCTCAGAGGCCGTCTCTCTATCTGCTTCAGGAAAGGTAAAGGGGCGCTGTTGTGGAATAGCTGAACATTTGGCCTGCTTCTCAGATGGAGCATGCTTGCTCACTGTCTGTCTCTGTCTGTCTCTGTCTCTCTCTCTCTGTCTCTCTCTGTGTCTCTGTCTGTCTCTGACTCTCTCTCTCTGTCTCTGTCTCTCTCTCTCTGTCTCTCTGTGTGTGTCTCTCTCTGTCTCTCTGTCTGTCTCTGTCTCTCTCTCTGTGTCTCTATCTCTATCTCTGTGTGTGTCTCTCTCTGTCTCTCTCTCTGTCTCTCTCTCTCTCTCTCTGCCTTTCCTTTAACTTTCCATCAAAACTATTAAGTAGACTGTCACTTCCCAGGTAGGACAAGGAGAGTGGCACGGAGAGAAGTACCTCCTGGCCATGGAAGAAACAAGAATGTCACATCCAAGGGACCTCAGCTCCTCAGCTCTTCCCCCACCCCATCCCTGCCCAACCCCTTCCAGATATTCTCTGTACCTCCCCACTCCTTGGGAAACGTTTTCATGATCTGTGGCAGGCATTTCTAGACTGTTTCCCCCAAATACCTGGATACTCATCAATGTAATTTATATCCCAACTAAAAATCTACAAGCAAATTTAACACAGTTGAGACTAACCAGATTGCCAGCCATAGAGGATTTGTTCTTTCTTTGTTTTCTCAAGACAGGGTCTCACTATATAGCTCTGCCATAGAATTCATTATGTAAACCAAGCTAGCCTCAAACTCATGGAGACCCACCTGCCTCCAAGTGCTGGGATTCAAGGCATGCACACTATGCCTAGCTTTTTCATTAATTTTGACCCGTCTCAGTGGAGTACATGAGTACTTCCTCCCACCTCTAGGGTCTTGCCATATAGCCCAAGTTGGCCTCCAAGTCACTGTCTTTGTCCTCTCGAGTGTTTGGACTACAGGAACATGTCACCATGGTCATCTTGGGCTATTTAGAATTAGTGAAGTAATACGGTTTAAAAGTGAGTGGTCATGGGTCACATTCCTTTGCTGCCAGTAGAGATGCATATGGAAACAGGGAAGGAGGGACACTTTCCTCAGTGTATAGATTGGAAATTCTACTCAAACACTGACCCAGTGGCAGAGATGGCCTTCCCCTGTGGTCCTGTCACCATCTAGGCCTTCCCCGGCTGCCCTACAGGGAGCCAGGCTTTCGTCTGCATCCAACCCGACATGCCTCTCCTGTGTGTGCTTATTGCAGTACTCTGGCTGACATAGGAGTCCGCGGGACAGAGGTTTTGTTTCTGCTCTTCACAGCAGTCCTCATGTGGCAAGCAGAGCCAGGCATGCGGAAGGGTCTCTGTAAATACTAGTTGAAAGCTGTTTAGTAGTTAGCTGCCATGAATGAGGGCCAGCTGGCACTAGGGTGCCTCTGGCCCTTCCTCACAGACATTCTTACCTTGCCTACCAGAAAATGTGAAAGACAGGAAGAATCCCCTTACAGCGCCCTGCCCTTATGAGCACCTCCTTCCCTGTACTGTTCATAGCATAGCTCTAAGTAATACAATGTATTCAGAGACCAAGTGATTAGGTATTTCAAGATATAAAGTCAGCAACTAAAAAGTTTATGCGCTGGAAGAGCCTCGGGTATGTGATGTGCTGAGAGCTGCAGCTTTTCCTTCACTCTTCCTTAACAACTAAACAACTAGACATAATTTCAGACTCTCCTTGTCAGTGAGCTGTCGAGGAGGCAGGAGGCAGAGTCCTGCTCACGTCAGCAGTTCCTTAATAAGTAAAAGACTTTGAAACCACACTGGCGGCTGTGCACATGAGCCGGCTCCCAGCTTAAAAGCTGAGCTGGGGATTCTAACTACAAACAGGTGGACTGGAAGAGGAACCCAGAAGCCTCCACGTGCCCCCTTTCATGTGAGGACCCCAGGGCTGAAAGATGTCTTCTTTGCTGTGGGGCCTATAAGGACAGATACTAACAGCAGGAAAGATATACATAAGAGCTAAAAGAAAAGCCTATTTCTGAAAGAATTGTAACAGGAAATTCATATTATAGAAGCTCTCTGCTTCAAGAAGTATAGGACATATGGAGATGAATGAAAGCACTGACTGAGAAACAGCTAAAAATGTTCAGGTAGGCAAGTCAAGCCAAAGATTTTAAAGATGTTAAGTAGGTGTTAAAGAGTGAAAACAGCAATTGATGACACAGAAAATAGATTTGAAAAATAATGATAAGGCAGTATATAGATTAGAATGATGATTTATGTATTTTTTAAATTATGTGGTATGTGGGGTGAGAGGGAACATTTACACATGCGTTGCAAGTACCAGAAGAGACCAGATGCCCCTGGAGCTGGAGTTATAGGTGATCTGTACCACCTGGCATGAGTGTTAGGAGCAGACCTTGAGTCCCTGCAAAAGTAGCAAGTGTTTTTAACCTCTGAGCCATCTCTCCAGACCCAAGAACAATGATTTAGAAAATGTCAGAGTTCCTAGAACAAAGGTCTTACATTCAAATGGCAGGTGTGCTTGAAAAGGACACTGTGGAGCAAAAGTGTTTGTGGATTCTCAATGACCTACCTATATGTATTTAATTTTAACCTCTCTGAAATTTAGATGGGACTTATAATTGATAGGTTGCCATAGCTACAACATGCAAGTATATGAAAGATGCATCTTACAGGATGGTGTTTTATACTCTGTAAAACATGTTCATTTAAAGCTTTAAGAAGAAAACTCTATACTCCAAGTATTTTATGTGGAAAGCTAGTGAATGGCTGTATGTTACCATAATGGCTTTGAATTTAAGGATATTCTCTTTCTCTCTCTCTCTCTCTCTCTCTCTCTCTCTCTGTGTGTGTGTGTGTGTGTATATGTGTGTCTTTGTGTGTGTGTCTTTGTGTGTGTGTCTTTGTGTGTGTGTCTGTGAGTGTGGTGTCTGTATGTCTGTGTGCACAATTAGGAATGTGGACAATTCCCTTATGGGGGACAAAAAATAAGATTGCTTTTCCAGCAGCAGTAAATATCTCAACCCCCTGGTGCAACATCTTCAGTCTTCTGAGAGGGAAAAGTTAGGACTCAAAAATGACCAAGCTGTCATTTGTGTTTAGCAGTCAAACACCTCAGGAAGTGTATCTGCTCCTGGCATTCGTTGGCAGAGGGACAACTATGATTAGAAATTCAAAGCCTGTCACAACCTCCATCTTTCACCTTCTGTTTACCGTCTTTACTGTCCCCAAGTGACTCCTTCTGTACGACTGGAAATGTCTGCAAATAATTCTCAGGGAGAGTAAGGGCATAACCTGGGGTCTGTTATCCAAAAATCTCAGTTCCCAGCAGCCAGAGCAATGAGATTGTCATAGTGTGGGTATCCAGTGGCAGTCACTTCGAACAGAGAAATGGGTGGGTTTTTTTTTTTTTTAAATCATAGTCTTCAATACAGAGAGGATCAGTTTTGGGAGAAGATGAGGTATATCCAGATAGGAGTGCTCGGAGGTGAAGTGTGTGAAGCTGGTCCTGTCTACAAAGAGCCGAAGTGGACTGGAGAGGTGGCTTACTAGATAAAGTGCCTGCTCTGCAAGCTTAAGAACCTGACTTCTGACCCCTCTCAAAGCCAGCTACTGAGGCATGTGCTGGCGATAGAGATGGGCATGTCATGCTGCCAGCTAGCAAGCTCCAGATTCACTGGGCGATCCTGTCTCCAAAAATGAGGTGGAAAACAGCAGAAGAAAAATCTGACATCAACCTCTAATGTGCACATGGTCCTCCAAAGTGTGCACATGCAGACAAGCATACCTGCACACACATGCACACACACACAAACACACACAAAGCAAAAATGATCCTAGTCAGGAAAGATAAAATAGTATAGCTTTTTTTTTTTTTAATTGTGAATATGGGGGCTGGTGAAATGGCTCAGAGGTTAAGAGCACTGGCTGCTCTTCCAGAGATCCTGAGTTCAATTCCCAG